>VWYO01023856.1:0-23952 GCA_013400275.1 Rhadina sibilatrix | reverse complement strand
CTCCTCTCCTCTCCTCTCCTCTCCTCTCCTCTCCTCTCCCTGAAGGAATATCCTTGTTTCCTTCAGCTGTTATCCCAGCTATCAGCGTTCCAGCCACTCAGGACAGCAGGAGTGACATGGATGATACTCCTGGGTCCCAAACTCAGAGCATTCCAGGCTGCCCACAATTCCCTAAAATTCTGTGCTGGGCATCCTGGAAACTGCCTAATCCATTGTGGACTTCTGGTCTCAGGTCCCTGTTTGGGTTTTGCTACCTGCTTTCATCTTTTGGAGCTGAGGGCTCCAGCGAAACCCTGGGAGAGCCTGGGAATGGTGCCATTCTCTTCCTGCTCCTCTGCCTGAGGACATGAAAAGGTGATGTTCTGGGAAAGTGCCCAATTTTCCTGCATCTTCTTGTTCCTGTTGCAGAGTTCCAACAACACTCTTCCCTCATTCCCAACAATTCTACTGGACACTGATCCCATTTGGAGAATGGGATTCCCTCCTTATCCTGTAACAGGTTCTTGAACCAGGTATGGCAAGTCTGAAGCCAGAACCCAAGCGTGGACAGGGAAAGCTACAAGCAAGGCAGGGAGGTGGGAAAGGTGGGAAATCAAGTTTGGAAAAGACCTCTAAGAGGTCAAAGCCAACCCAGCACCACCACCACCACGTTCACCACTAAACCACAACCCCACGAGCCACATCCACAGATTTTCTGAATGTGGAATGTGGGAAACAGCCCAGGATGGTGCAGCAAAGGGGTATGGGGACAGAGGGAGGAGATTACCCGTACGATGATCCGCTCAGAGATGTGGGCTGCCAGCGTGTAGTTCTGGTTCTGGGCATGTGCCTGCAGGGCCACCACCAGCATGAAGTACCTGCAGAGGGACACAGCTCAGGGACACCTCCTGTGCTGGGAAGAGCCAGATCTCCATCCCCTCTAGAGCACTGGGCACCAGGGCGGGCTCGCAGCACCCCCTCTCCTTGTGCCAGGTGTCCCCAACCCCTCCCAGAGCAAGGACACCCTTCTAGTATGGACAATCCAGGCCCTATTCCCACATCCCACTCCAGCCACTCTGCCTAAGCCAGGGACAGGCAGATCCACAGGATTCTCAAGATATTCTGGAGGAGGCTTCCCTGTCTTCCCTCACCTCTGGTCCGGGTTGGGTTTGCCTTTTTTCCTCATGTTGTTGGCTGTGGTCTCGCTGAAGTGCAGCCGCCCCACAGTGACCTTGGTGACCTGTTCCGGGGGCAGGTTCACCCTGGAAGGAAAGGAAAACAAAGGAATGGGTGAGGATGGTGGCTATCTGGAAATGGTGCCCATCTTTTCCCACTCCTCTCCTATCCCTTCCTTCCTCAGGTGGAAAAGTACAGAGTCTTCCTGCACCTCGAGGCCTTGGACCCAACACCACTTCCCTCATTCCCAACTGGACACTGCTCCAATCTTGGCACCTGCAACACATTCTTCATGCCCTGAGGCTGCTCTGAGGAACCAGGTATGGAAAGGCTGGAGCCACAACCTGGAGAGGGGGGCTTTTTTGGGAACAGCCATCTCCTGGCCTGCTCCACCATGGCAGGTCTATGAGCTGGGCGCAGTGCAGGGTTGGGAATGCAAAGAGAGGAAAACAGGAGAAAACTGGAGAGTGTGACACCCACACAGTGGAGTGGGAAACCTCCAACTCCACCATCTCCCCACCTTCTCCTGCTGTTGCTTATCCCCTGGAAACACAGGACATTCATTCCCACATGGATACACTCACGTGACGGGGTTGAAGGGCCGTTTGCTGCGGTCCGACTGCGACTGCTCAATGTTGATGGACTGGTTCAAGGCCTCGAGCTGGAGAGAAGGATTTGGGAATGTGGGACAGAGCACAGAGACCTTCCCCTTCCCAGCTCTCCGCCAACCAGGATCCAAACCAAGACACCCTTCCATGACTGGGTACATCCAACAGCAAACACCCAGCCAGAGTGTGGGCATTGTCCAAGTGTCAAAAAGGCTGAGGGTGGAAGGATCTCCACAAAGTGTTTTTATCTCTCCGGAGTCGAAGGTGAGTGGGAGTCAATCCTGAAGGCAGCCAGACTGAGCCCATCTTAGGACTTGCATTTCAATTGCCCCAGGAGATGTTTAGATTGGATATTAGGGGAAATTCCTTCATGGAAAGGGTGGTCAGACATTGAACCAGGCTGCCCAGGGCAGTTGTAGAGTCACCATTCCTAGAGGGATTTAAAAGCTGTGTGGATGTGGCACCTGGGGGCATGGATTAGTGGTGTCTGTAACAGGGGAAGGGCTGGACTCCATGATCCCAGAGGGCTTTTCCAACCTAACCAATTCTACCATTGCGTGATTCCACACATTCCTCTACTACACGAAGAGGTGGCATTACCTGTTCCCAGCCACCTCCCAACCCCTCTTTTCCCAGCGGGATTCACCACGATCCCTCAGCTCCCGCTTACCTTCACCCCGTGCAGCTTCAGGTAGAAGCATTCCAAGGGTTTCAGGCCCTCGGGGGTCTTCACGTACTTGGGGTCGCCGAGCATTCCGATGTACACGGTGACCTGGAAGTGGTTCTTCTTCTGGCACACGAAGGCGTCGTCTCCCACGGAGAAGTTGAAGCCCTTGTCGGCATCCACGCGGTACGTGAGCATCGGGCTGGGGAGAGGGAGCAGGTGAGACCAGAAGTTTCCCACAGAAACCGTGGATATCCCATCCCTGGAAGTGTTCCAGGCCAGGCTGGATGGAGCTTGGAGCAACCTGGGCTAGTGGAAGGTGTCCCTGCCCACGGATCATCACTGGATGATCTATAAGGTCCCTTCCAACCCACATCATCCTACAGCTCTTCCCATTCAGCTGGGAATGAATGTGGAGATCCCAAGTTCCAAAGTCTGTCCAAAGCCTGGCACATCCCTTTAGGATGGCATAACTGGGAGAAGCAGCTCAGACTGGCCCACACCTTGTGGCATTCCCAATGTCACCTCCTTCCAGGCTGTACCCCTGTATCCCGAATTCCTGCTGCAATCACAACCACCTGCTCCAGCTGCTGTGGAAAAGCTTCCAGCTCCCAGCGGACAGGTCCAGAGGAGGAGAAGAGGGAGGAGGAGAGGGAGGAGGAGGGGTCCTGGCTGCTCCATGAACACACACCAGCTGGAAAGGTTTAATCTACATCTCCTTAATGGGCTGGTTTCCATGGGAATCAGGAAAATATGTGGCCTTTGCAGCGAGTCCATTTTCCTCACCATCCATAAAGCCCAGTCCTGGGCTGGTGGGCCCTCGGAAGGGGGGAAGGAGCTGCTTCTCATCCCCAAATGAACACCCAAATCCCATTGTTTTTAATTAAGGAACAAGGCATGAGGTAAAAGGGGAGCTCAGCCCAGCCTTGGATCTCAGCCTTAAAAATTATGGCGTACTTTTCCCCCAAAACCAAACTACTTCTGACTTCCACCTCCAGAAAGACTGGAGCAACAGACAGGAGGTGGACAGACAGACCAACAGTAAGGAATGTGGCAGAACTCAGGAGACTCTGGGAAGCAGGAGATAGGGATTCTTCACTGGCATCCCTCCTTTTTTTTCTGGAATAAAACCATTCCCTGGTGCAATCACCTGAGGAGTTCATGTGAATGAGAGCTGGGGGTGATTCCAGGTTGCCATGAGTAATTCTGGGATGGCCACGAGGAACTACTCACTCCTTATGCCCCAGGGAGCTGGGAATGCTGTGCTGTGCTCTGGACACAAACCAGGCGGTGGGAGCAGATCACTACCTTAGCCCAGAGGCACGAGAGGAATTCCCCAACCTCCTCCCAGCCTCAGCCCTGGATTCTCCATCTGGATATTCCTGACGGGGACATGCAGCTGAAGCTGACCCCAGCACCCTCATCCCAAGGGTGGCAAAGCCATCCCTGACTGTTTTTATGGCTCCTGAGTGTTCACCACTCTTCCCACTGTTTTTAACCGGCAAAGCCAAGGAGAGGGAGGGTCTGTCCAAACTTCCAAGCCATGGATGCTTCCCAAACCGGAAAACTGACGGCTGCTAAATGTGTGCTGACAGAGAGGAGACAGGCAGGCTCCCCCTCCTCTGCCTGCTGAAAATTCCAGGTCTTCCATATTCCCCTTCCAGAGGCTCCTTTTCACTGATTTTCCCATTTCCCCAATGGCTGTGGCTGGTGCATCCTCTAAATCAGGATCCTTGCACTGGGACTGATCAGAGGGGAGAAGCTGCTTTCCATGCTGGCTTTTCCAGGGAGAGTGGAGGGGCCAAAGGGCAAAGCGTCAGGAATAAAAGGTCTGGGGTCAAATGGATTATTTGATCCCAAACATGCCCACTGACAGGGGTGGATTAAGGCAGGACAGAAGGGCAGGATCAGAGGAGGTTTTTCCTGATACCAAAGGGAATTATATTGGGATTTGGCCAAGAGCAGGACAGCAGAGGGATGCTCATGTTCCCCCATTCCTTCCTCCTTTCCTTTTTCCTTTTTCCTTTTTCCTTTTCCTTTCCTTTCCTTTCCTTTCCTTTCCTTTCCTTTCCTTTCCTTTCCTTTCCTTTCCTTTCCTTTCCTTTCCTTTCCAGTTTCCCCATTAGGAAAACCTAATCTAAACCACTCCTAAGACATAACATTGAGAGACCCCTAATCCAAAGGCATTCCCTAATTCCATGCTGAAAAATTAGGCAATTAGGGAATCAGAAATTCCCTGATTTCTTTTGCTTCCAGGATACAAATCCCAGCTGAGCAGCAGGACACCAATCTCTCCCACACGATCCCACCTGTGTGTCCATACTATGTATTCCCTTCAGCTTCCCGGGATCCATCCATGATCTGTCACCCCGTATCACATATCCCAAAACACACCCAGCAGGTCTGGAGCACATCCCACTGGCCTCCATTCCCTTGGGGAGACCCAGGATGGGTGGCACAGCCAGGTTTCAAGCTGCTTATCGGGACACTTCTAACAGCCAAGGGGTAAAGCCCCAGGATTAGCCCCAGTTTGCTGGATAGGAAAAGAACAGCACCTTCCCAGTTTCCCAGTTCCAAAGCTCTGGCCTCGGCATGGAGATGTTTCCATGAAGGGCTGCACTATTCCCAGCTGCCTTCCCTCAAACTGGGAGAAGGAGGAGGGAGCTGGAATTTATCAGAGCTCACTGTCAGGGAGATGAATGGCTCCTTCTCCCAGGAGTAAATTAGGGAATTGCCCGGTTCCAGGCCTCTTTGGCTCTGCTGCTGGAAACCAGCTCATCCCTGGAAAAGTTTACTGAGTCTAAAACCACAAAATCAGAGCAAAAGGCCAAAAAAATTCTATGTTATCCATAAAATTAATCCAGGGATTTCTGCCTCCTTCAACAACACAGATTCTTTGGCAAAACCTGAGACGTGAGCCTGGACCGAAACTTAATCCCTACCCCATCCCCTTATGGAACCTAATTTTTTTTGTGTGCAAAGGGAGGAAAACATGGAATAGCATTAATTGTATTCTTTGCCCTGTAATCGTTCCCAAGAATCTGGTAAGAACCTGGATAGCTTCCCATGCTCTCCCTCCTTCACCTCCTTCCTGGACTCTTTTCTTAGGATCAAGGGTAGGAAAAATCAGATAATTCAGATGATTCACATTCCTGAGGCCATGAAAAGGTTCTGGGCACCTGGATCACAGGGAACTCAAAGAGCACATTGAGACTGGGGACAGCTTCCAGCAGAAACCAGACTGGGAATGGCTGCTCCTTGGAAGCTAAACTGGGGGGAATAATTATGGACCTGGATGTGGATGCTGCTCGTTTGCTGAGGACACCCAAAGGCAGAAAGGAAGGAGGCAATTCCCACCTGCCAAATTTGAATTAACCAACTTAAAAAACACCCTTATAGGAGCAAGGAAAGATGGGGGGGGTTTTTTTGTTTGTTTGTTTGTTTGTTTGTTTTTTTGTCATAGATTATCCCAAGAAAGTGCTGCACCAGGAGAATGAAGGGATACTCCATTCAAAAAGAGACATAGGTCCACCTTGCACAGGACCAGGAAGAGTCCCCCTGAGGTAACATGGAGCTAAAAATTAATTAATCAACCTTTAACCCTTAATTCCGCTCAAATCCAGCGCCACAACAAAGCCCACGTGGCTTCCTCAAATCTCCACGGCGTCACCTCAATGGAATTTATTCCTTACACAACGGGATGACGACCTCAATGCCCCAGGAGTGGGTTTGCTCTGGCTTTTACCCTAAATCCTGAAAGCAGGAATTAGGGAAATGATCCCTAGATCCAAAGAGCAGGGCTGGTTTTGTAGATGTTCTTCAGCAACTCCTCAGAGTGTCCAGCAGAAAATATCATGGAGTTTGTCTCTGTCAATCCACCTGAAGACATCAGGGTGCAAGGGAAATCTCTGGAACTGGGATAGAAATGCCTGGAAATGGCCCAGGACAAGATGTGATGTGTTTGGGATGGAAAATCATTTTCCCAGAGCAGGAAGCAGCAAGAAGGAGAAGGGAGGCTGGAAAACCAAAGGATAAGAGGTGCCGTGTCCAGACAGAGGTCAGAGGAGGTGATAGCGGAATTCCTGCATGTCAAGAGGGATCTGGGGAAGAGGATCCATGGGAGATGCTCAGCTCTCCCCATCCCACCATCCAGAGGGAGCAAACTGGTGGTGGGGCGCAGGGAAAGGTGCAGGATAGATTTGGAGCTGCTGATACTCTTTCATGGAAATGGCTTGGTAAACCAGAAGGAATTGTCTTCCCAAATCATCCCTCTCCCGCTGTGGGGTGGGAAAACAGCCCCAGAGTCCAAAAGAGGCGACCAGCTAGGACAGAGAATTCCCTTCCCTGCCCTGGCACCACCATGAAAGATGGGATAAAGACTGGATGAGCAGATTTGTGTGGGAAAGCCGGGACTCTGCCCCCCCCCACCCTTGGAGCCCTTGGCTCCCATTCCCAGGCAAAGTGTGATCCTAGTCCCGGGTTATCCACAGGCACCGGAGCATTCCCTGCTCCATGTGCCCCACAGGGCCGCAGCTGGCTGTGTGGAAAGAGGAGGGAGGGAATTGGGAGGGAACAGAGGGTCCCTGAGAGGTTCCTGGAAGCCATCCCACTGCTTGCCAGCTCTTTGTCACCTCCCAGGAATGCAGGGAGGATCCAGAGTGGTTTTCCTCCTGAGCACTCCTCCTTCCCGGTGTGCTGTCTCCACCCTCTGCTGCCCCAGTTCCCAGCCCACCTTCCCACTTCTCTCTTCCCTGTCTTGGCCATCCCAGCCTTCCTCTCCGGCCTGTCCACCACATCTTTGATTTCCTTAACTCTCCTCCTCTCTTTCCTTCCTCCTCTGCCTCCCCCCAGCCACTCCCACTCCAGCTCCTCCAGCTCCTTTCCATGCTGCTCGAGCTGTCCTGAAGTGGCTCTGGGTGACCTCCAGCCACCTACACTAGGAATTCCCAATCCTAAATTTAAAATCCAGGATCCTGGTAAACCTAGGGAGGGGGAAAAGGTGCTGCTCATCCCAACTTTCCTCAGGACAAGGCTGGAAAAAGTCCTCCGTGGTGAGCAAGGTCTGAGGGGCTGCAGAATCATCACCAAAGCTGCTGAAGTGCCTCCTGCCATTCCTTAATTATCCATAAAAAATGCAGAGGAGTAACATTCCCAGTAGGAAAGGAGCAGTGGGGAGCATTACTTCCCACAAAGCCCAGCCCAGGGAGTTCCTTATCCCGTATTTCGGGTGGGATGCTCCAAACCCCAGCGGCTTGCCACCTGCACAAGGAACGTGAATCCCACTTTTCCCAGCGGCGAAGGAATTACTCACAGCTCCTTGTAGTTGGCATCGTACAGAGTCGCCCACTTGTTCTGCTGGTGTGGCTGCCACTTGATGGACTGGAAGTTGGGGTCCAGATAGGAGCCGTTCAGGCTGTCGTTATCCTGAATCAGGCCTGGGGAGAGCGTTGAAACAGATTAAATCCCGATTTTACACACTGGGCTGAGCATCCAGAGGGCTGGGAGCCCACGGAAGCGACTGGCACTGCCTGAAGCTTCCCTCCTGACAGCCAGGGCAGCACCAGATCCAGGCCAGGGGTGAATCCCACAGGTCGGCAACCTCTGGCAAGCATCATCCCTCCTCCCACGCCCCTGGCCTGGCGGGAGCGGGGTTGGAATTCCAGGGATAATGGGGGTACCTGGTGAGAGCGCGCCCGGCTGGTGCCAGGGAGGCGTCTGGACGCGATCGGGATTGAGCGGCACGGATCCCATTCCTGGCTCCTGCTTGATCAGCCCGTTGAGCATCTGGGCGTTGAGGGTGTTGGGGGGGGACTCGGAGTGTTTCCGCTTCTTGGCGGGATGCACCGGGAGGCTGTGGATACCGCCGGAAGGCTCAGCAGGGAACGGAGAGTCGGGAGGTGACAATCCCACAGCCCGTGACCAGGACACGCGGGATCTCACATGGAAAACACAACGTTCCCACAAGTGCTGTCCCACCTTAGCCCACACTGTTGAGTCTGGGTCACTCGTGTGCTGAGCCACATCTTTAATTCNAGGCGGTGGAGGAGGAGGGTGCTCCAGGCGGGAAGGGGGAGTCATGTGACACATATTTTCGGGAGTCATGGTCCGGAGGAGGTGAGGATCTGGAAAGAGAGAAAGAGCCAAAGGAGTGTCCATTAGGAGTGTCCTGATCCCAGGCCCAGCACTGACCCAGTTNTCATCCAGTTCCAACCCTCTGCTAGGAGCAGGAAACCTTTCCACGGATTTCCCCTTGTTTGTTCCTACCACCGAACCCCACGCTCCAGGCAATCCACACTCCTCCAGCTCCCATTCCCTCACCCCCGCCATTCCCAGGCCTTACTCTGCTCCGTGCTGCTGGAGGAGCTGGTGCAGCATCTGGGATTGCTGGGCATGGTGGAGCTCAGCGGGCGCCATTCCCGGCCCAACGCCGTACGGAGGCATCAGGGGTTCGGCCTTCAGGAACATATCCCGCTGCAGGCCGGGAAAGTGGGAATTGTGCTNCACCAAAACCATTCCAGGATTCTATCATTCCATGGGAAAATGAGAGAGAAGAGACAATGGAATGACCTGAATACCCTCAGGACTTCCAGGGAGGACTTCTGAGGGGACACTTTAAACATCTTAACTGAAACCAAGACGAAACTTTGATCCCTGAATTTAAATAAATAAAAAGGGAACATTCAAATGCAATCTACCTTTCTCCTCCTCCATTTGGAATAGGATACTAAAGCTGTTCCACAGAGTGGATTTGACTACACCAGCATGAAAAGAAATGTTTGAGGTGTGGAGGGACATGCAAATCCATGTCCCTTCCTGCTCTGCTCCTCATCACCTCAACACTCCAGATCCACTCCCTTCCATGGGCAGGGATATCTTCCACTCTCCCAGGTTGCTCCAAGCCCTGCCCAGCCTGGCCCTGAACATTTCCAGGGATAAGACATCTTCTCTGAGAAATCCATTCCAGGGCCTCACTGCCCTCACAGGGAAGAATTCCTTCCCAGTGTCCCATCTAACCCTGCCCTCTGGCAGTGGGAAGCCATTCCCCCTTTCCTGGCATTCCATGCCCTTGTCCAAAGTCCCTCTGCAGCCTCCAGCCTCCTTTTTCTTCACCAGGACAAAGCCCATCTGTTTTTCCAGCCTTTCCTTGATAGTGTGCCTTCAGGTGTCCCCACAGGACACCACAATCCTGGCAGGAATGAAGGGCTGACTCCTGGGACACGAGGAAACCGTGGGGTAGGAAGGGACAATGTTTTTTTTTAAATGCAAGACAAAGCTTCTCCAATGTGGAAAACCGGATGGAAAATGCATCCAGGGACTGGCCAAGCTGGGCATAGCCTCTGGGAAGACTGGGAGAGCCGGCAGGGAAGGATCTGTTGGATCTTTTCAGGCTGAGCTGGATGGACTTTGGCCTCAGAACACCCAGGCAGGGGTTGAGTAACGAGGCCAAAGCGCTTGACCAGGAATGGGAAAACTCCTCCCGTCGGAAGGTTTGGAAAACTGGAATGTGTTTGTGCTGGGTCCTCCTGCTGAAGGCTGCCGGGGCAGGGCTGCTTCCACCCATCCTGCCCCCTTCCAAGGTTTTCTGCTTCCTCCTGGGACCTCTCAGTGCCTTTTCCACACACATGGAACTGGATTCCTCCTTCCAGGCTCAATCCCAGGCCAGCCTTCCTTTGGGAGCTGTCTCAGGACAGCCCAGCCAAGGATAGGCAAGTGATGTGCTTGCCCCAGGCATTCCCAAATCCAGGGAAAATCATCTCCAGGAATGTGATCCCAGCTTTGTGGGTGCCCTCTGGAGCCTCCTCTCCTTTCCAACTGAGCTCCAAGCACTCCAAGGCCGCTCTCCCCATGGTGAGCAACCCGGCCTCTTTGTTATATTTAAGGAAGGGCCAGGAGGAATTCCAGGGATTTTTTTTAGCAAGATAAACAGAACTCTTGACCTCTTCCATCAAAAAAAAAAAAGAAAAAAAAAAAAAAGGAGAGAGAGAGAGAGAAGCAGGCGCTGTTCCCGGTGGGGACTGGGCTGGAGCCTGGGGAAGAGGGTGCTCCTGCCGAGGGGGAAGGGAGACCAGAACAACCTTCCCTCCTTCCTTCCCAAGGAGTTTTTCCATGGAAGAACAGTGAAGGTCACCAGAGGGACCAAACAACCCTTGGTGGCTTTCCTGAGGGAAGGCAGGAGTACCTTGCAGTGACCCTGGAGGGGGGTCCCAGCCCCCTGGGCCGTTTCAGTGGGAGCGTAAAATCCTCGGGATCAGCTGGAGGGGAGGGAAAGGCTGGGAAGGAACTTACTGGAGAACGGCAGGTTCATGGCTGCTTCCCAGAGCCAGGTTCCATGTCAGGGACGCGCTCCCGCTCCGTGTTCCCGAGGCAGAGGGCAGGGCGAGGGGGATGCCGGGCTCCACATCCCACCTCGCCACGATCTCCCTGCCCCCACGGATTCCCACCACGGATTCTGTGCCCGTGGATTCTGGATTCCCACCAGGGATTCCGTGTCCGTGGATTCCCAGCTTGCCTTCTGTGCCGGTCCCTCTCCCCTTTTCCAGAGGCGGGAGCGGAACAATGGGCGAAAGCCGAGGGATATTTACTAACTGATAATCTCCCCACGTAGTGCAGCCGCCTGTTTTCTCCCGGCTGATAAAGATTGCAGAGCCAACCACTTTCACGGAATAAAGAGGGGGCGGATGCTGGATTTGGGGTTTGGATTAGGAGTTTTTTTTTCCCCCCCTCCTCCCTTTTTGAAGCACTTACCATTCACCTGCTGAGGGGAGTAGGCTTCCGATCCGGAATCCGGGGGAGAGTCCGGCAAAGTGCTGCGGAGCAATGGGGAAAGAGAAGGGAAAAGTAATTTTAATCCAGTTTCCAGCACAACCAAGAGGTCCAAGTGGATCCAAGGAGCCTCCAGGATCTGGCAGGGAATCCCAGGTGCACCTGCAGCAGATCCCGGACACCCTGAGCTGGGATTGCCATCACTGTCACTGTTTCCACTGGAGATCAGGAATAGGGACGTTTCGTTGAGCTGACAGTGAGAATTCCAGGGAAAAGAAACCAAACGGAAATTTATCTGCTTCCCAGGGAAAGGTGTGCTTCCCATGGAAATGTCACTGATCAAGTGGAATGCACAGAGCTCTCTCCCCATCCCAGGAAGCTGTTCCAGGCCAGGTTGGAAAAGGAGCAACCTGGGATAGTGGAAGGTGTCCCTGCCCATGGCAGGTGCTGGGACTGGATGGGCTTTACGGTCCCTTCCCATCCAAATAATTCCATAATTCTAGGAAATGGGAAGCTCTGGGAGACCTGGGAAGCCCATGGCATGGATTTTGCCTGTACAAACCTAAACACCACCACAGCTCCTGCAGTATCCCCCTGGATATATTCCAACATCACCAGGAGCAGGATTTGGCCCTGACTGTGAAACACAATCCCAAAAAAAAAAGGTGGGAGCTCATAGCTGCCTTTTCCAGCACATCCATGGCTAGGGATGGCAGGACAAGGTCCTGTGTGGTGGCACAGCAAGGAGACCATGGGACATTCCTATTTTCCACAGGTATTCTTCTCAATTCACTCATCCTACACCATCAGTTTTATGGATGTGAAATAATCCCAGACAAATCCCAGTGCTTCCTGGATGAAAGCCGGCCAAAAAGCAAATGAACTGGGGAGGAAAAGCACAGGACACATTGCTCCAACTCTGCTCCTGACAGCACCCACAATTCCAGCTGGGAATCAGGACACAGGATCTTCCTGGACCAGAGAAGTCCAAGACCCATTGATCAGGTTCTCCACGGGAAGTTGCACACAGCAGGGGCTGGAGAGGGATGAGATAGGGTGATCCCAAAAACCCCCTTGCTGTACTTCCCTCATCCTCCAGCTTCCCTTGGAGCACCTTTCCAACATCCACTTCCTGTGTCTGGCTGGAGCATCTATTCCCAGCCTTATCTCCAGGCTGCTTGCCATGTGGGGTCTGAGTTCTTACTGTATTTCCTATGGATTTATCAGGATTTATGTACCAGCAAGCCAAGTCTTGGCCAGTAACAAAAGGAAACAGCACCACTCAAGGAATCCAGGAGGCTGGAAAAGGTGGACAGTGCAGAATTCCCACAGGGAGGTAGCGTGGATGTGCCCAGTCCAAGGGAAGGGTTTGCTGGTATCCACCACATTGTCCCTGAGCACATGATGGGATGCTTGGGCCAGGAAATGGACTCCATTATCCTTGTGTGTCCCTTCCAGGATATTCCATGCTTCTCCACCAGAAAAAGCCTGGCACAAGGGAGAAGAGTCATTCTGGGATGCTGAGGGAATGCTGCCACCAAAGCTGATCCAGTTCATCCAAACAAGGTCTCCACCTCTGACAGCAAGGTGTGATCCTTACTCATGGCACCCTGAAGAATTCCAGATGCATCCAGAAGAAAAGGATACAACAAGGCATAACTTCATGCTTTCAATTCCCCCAAAGCTCCAGGTACCCTTCTGGGATCACTTCAAGGGAAAACCCCCTGGTCTGGGAATAAAAGAAAAGCAGATTTTTTTTCTTTTAGCTTTCTGGGATGTCTTTCTGAGTTCATCCAAAGGGTGAAAGTCATTGGCTGAGTGTTCCCAAATTTGGGAATCCCCACGTTGTGCCTGCTGGCAACACTAGAGGGCACAAGGCAAAGGAAGAAGAGCCAGTCCTGGAGCCATCCTGGCCTCACTGTCCTTGCATCCATAATCCCATGGGAGAAGGCTGTCCAGGGCCACCACCACCTAAAGATCCAGGCTGGAGCACAGCACAGCACCTTGGGATGTTACTCTTCCCCTCCTTCCATCCCAGAGAGCAGGAACCACATCCTTTCTCCTCTCAGGAATAACTCTCCAGTTGGGTCCATCAGCAATCCTAACACCTGCCTTTCCTCTTCCTCAGAGCTTGTTGAAAAAGACACCTCCAGCTCAGATCCATCCTTTCCTTCTCTGGAGCAGAGCATCTACAACATCAGGCCAGGAGAAGAACACCTCCTTGCCCAGTGTAGCAAACTATCCTCCGGGATAGTCATGGCAACATCCCGGAGACTAAATTCCATTCCAAAGAAAGAATTTTGTCTTCTTCCAGTTTGTTCTGTGTCTCTTCCTCCTTAAAAAAATCCTCCAATGTTCTTCCGCCTGTAGATGTCCAGCACAGGTATCCAGAACCGTACGACGGTCAGGGGGATTTTCCCAAAAAAAAAAACTTCTGGGAAGCTTCAGGAGCTCCACTTGTCCAAAACCGAGGACTCACACAGAGCGACGCAGCTCCGTGGGACCCTCCAGGTGCCACCAGCCCGGAGGAGCCTCCGTCCCAGCCCCCACCCTCATCCCACCGTCCCATTCCCACTCACCCAGGTGCGTAGGAGGCCTTGGGCTCTGATTTGATTGGAGGCACCACGTTGTTCAGGCAGTGGCCGCCCAGGAAGCCCTTGGGCACCACCATCCCATTGTTGTTGTTGCAGTTGAGGTGAGCTCCGTAGGCGGCTCCGCAGGGATTGGCCAGGAGAGGAGCATGCCGGATGGGGAGCTGGCTGCCGGCGGGAGGGAGGTGGAGGGGAGCGCTGGGAGAGGGATTGCTCACGCTGCTGACGGAGCTGGCGGGAGGCGCGGGGATGCCAGCGGAGCTGGAGGGCTGGGGGTGCGTGTAGCTGGTGGGAGCGGGGATCTCAGGGAAGCAGCTGAGGGAGAAAACGGGACAACGTCAGGGGAACAGGTCAGTGGGACTGATGGGAGAGTCCAAAAATCCACCCAGGGAAGTTTTAAAGTGCCCAGGACAGCAGCCTCAAGGAATGTGTAGCCAGCAGGATCTGCTCACCACGCTCCAGCTTTACAGACCAGCTATGCCAAAGATCCCACTCCCACCCTGCTCCCAGATTCCCTTCGTGCTCTCCAGGTCTACTCCGTCCTCCTTCCCAAAGTCGGGGTATACAGGGAGATCCTTCCCTTCTCCACCCTCATGTAGTCCTGGGGATTTAATCTGAGCTCCCAGTGCTCAGATGAAGGAAAAGTGTTTATGGTGGCCTTGGGGGGACAAAGAGAGGGAACAAAAAAGACTGGGAAAACTCGATGGTAGGAAGGCAGGAAGAGACAGGAGAAAGGGCTGGGAAGAATAAAAGAGCAAAGAGCAATCCAGGAAGACTCTGGAACAGCAGAGGTGATTCCTAAATGATTCCTCAAGTTTCAGAGCTGGAAACTGCTCAATGGGTTTCCAGAGAAGCAATGGTTGCCCCATCCCTGAAAGTGTTCCAGGACAGGCTGGACAGGGCTTGGAGCAACCTGGGATAGTGGAAGGTTTCCTGCCCATGGCAGGGGTGGAACTCAATGAGTTTTAAGGTTCCTTCCCACCCCAAACCATTCCAGGATTCTGTGATCTCTCCTCGGAAAACCACAAGGTTTTCCACGTTCTGCTGCAGAGCAAGGGAAGCACTTACATCTCCGGAGAGTCTTCCTTGCTGATGTACTCTTCCAGGATGCTGGTGTCAATGTTGGATGGTTCCAGAGCTCCATTAATGTCGTGGCCTGGAGGGAAGAGGAGGTGGAAGCATGAGCTGGGAGAAGGACAGGAAAGGGCCTTGGAAACACCACCAGACCCTTGATCTGAGAATCGTGGAATCGTGGAATGGCTTTGGAAGGGATCTTAAAGATCATCTCGCCTGCCATGGGCAGGGATGACTCAGTAGATCCTTGGGAACTGCCAGCTGTCCATACCCACTGCATCCTGGTGTAAAGCCTCATCCCAGGAGACAGGGCACATGCGACAAGCCAGGGCAGGGACACAGATACATGGTGAGGACCAGATCCTTTGGGATCCCTTCCAACTCTATGATTCCCTTTGGACCCTTTGCAGAACACACTGGAATTTCTCCACCACAGCTCTGGATCAGCTCCCGACCTTCCTCCCTCTCCTCTGCTCCCTGGGCAGGTGGTGGATTTCCCTGTCCTTTTTCCAGAGGGCTCCTCCTCCCCTCCCTGCCCTGTTCCAGGGAAGCTGGGCAGGGTTTTGTTGACAGAAAATCCTTCCTTTATCTGTCTCTCCCAAGTGGGAGTCCAGAGCCTGCCAGGGCCGGAGCCAACCCGCAGTGCCAAAGGCACTGCCAAGAAAGTGGAAGAGAAGATCCAACTCCCCCCTCCCCGCTCCGATAAGGAAGTCAGTGAAAGACCATCCTGAAAGACCCCACGTGAAAGCCCAGGAGAAGCCCCTGACCCCCTGGATCCCCCAGGTTCCCAGGAAAGGTCACCCGCTGATCCGCAAAGGCCGGCCCGGGGGGCTCCGGCCCACCCCGGCCAATTGCAGCTCTCCCTCTGCAAATCCCTTTCATACCAAGACAGGCAAATCGGCAGAAATAAATCCAGCTAGGAATTCTGCCAAGTGGACAGGGTGTGTGTGGATATGGGGATCTCTGCCTCAGAAACCTTGGCTGGGGGGAGGGGGGGAAATCCTGGGTGACTGCTCGTTTTTGGGACATCTCCGTGGCAGAGCCCAGGGACCTGGGGGACAGGGTGAGGATGCTGATCCATGTGTACACGGGATCCATCTGGAGCAGGGACACAGGATGCTGTGTCCTGGTGAGCACTGAGGTGAGGAGAGGACAGAGCAGGCAGAGCCTCTGGGATCTCCAGCTGTGCCAGTACCTCCAATATGGAGCTGCAGATGGAGCACAGGGGTGGCTTCCGTCCCTCCTCTATGACAGCCACATCCTGTTCTGCGGTTCCTGGGATGTGGTAGCTCCACACTGCTGTCCTTGGAGTTATGGGAGCTCACTGAGGGCCATCCATGTGTCCCTCACTCATCCCTAAGGATTTCTGCCATAGCCTGCTCCCAACACTTCACCACAAACAATCTCCCAAGGCACCTCCTCAAGCTCTCACCACGATCCCCTGACATCCCCGAAACCTCCTGCCAATGGGTGGAAATCCTCCCTGTGCTCCCTTGCCTCCTGCTTAGCCAAAAAAACCCAGGGCTATAAATCACAGGATGCCTTTGGCAAACACCCACCCCAAGTTTTCCGTCAGGAAACTTGTCTTCATCCCAAATTTTGGCATTGGGATCCACGATCAAAGCAGCAAAAAGGGCACTTGGCCAATTTTTGTGACTCAGCCTGTCCAAACAACGTCCAACCCCAGCAGGTTTCCCTCACACCTCCAAACTCCAGAAGCTCCTCTGTGGTGGCAGAGGAGCCCAGGAACCCTCCAGGAAGGATGAGAAGACCTCTCTAGACAGTAGGATGCTGCACTTCCCAATTTTCTGAGGGTGCTGAGGCCCTGGCACGGGGTGCCCAGAAAAGCTGTGGCTGCCCCATCCCTGGAAGTGTTCCAGGCCAGGCTGGATGGGGCTTGGAGCAACCTGGGATAGTGGAAGGTGTCCCTGCCCCTGGCAAGAGGGCGGATGAGCTTTATAGCCCTTCCAACTCAAACCATTCCAAGATTACTTTGCTTCCTTGAAGTCACCTTGAGGAAGGTGAGATAAGCCCAGTGACGCGAGAGGCGCGTCAGGGCTGGAGGGGAGATGTGGCTGCCCACCAGAAACCAAGGACCTTCCTCTGCTCCAGCACAGTGGGATTTGCAGAAATCCAGGGATATCAGGGCAGGGACAAAGAATGTCCCACCGCCCGGAGCTTCCATGCAGCCTGGCTCTTACCAAAGCCAGCTTAGGTGATTAATTAAAAGCTAATACTGCTCCATAGTCACGAGATCCCAATGGCACCGGCATTCCCTCCCCCTCCCAAGTGGGGATTAGTGGGAAGCCACCAAGGAGGGCAGCTCGACACCCACATGGCTCTGCACAGGGCAGGCTCCCACATCTCACCCCAGCAAAGAAAGATGGAGGAGCCCAGGGAAGCACTGAGCTCATCCATGCCAAACGTGCCAGGTCCCTACGTCCCATCCTCCTCCTGTCCCTGGCATTGCCACCCTGCTCTCCCACCACGTCACCGCTCCACTTTCCGACCCTCCTCTGGGAAAAGAGCCATGGCAATGCCAAAAAACCCCAACCTCTGCCTGAAGAACGAGAAGTTAAAACCCTCAGCACCCTTCTGGTGAGCGGAGCCGGGCGGGCTGAGGCCCCCGGACGTGTGAGAATGTCAGGAATCCCAATGTTTGGACTGGTTTTCTCTGCCTTCCCCAAGCCTCCAAACACGCTCCACATCCCAACGGAGCTGCTTCCCGCCCTGCCGCCTCCTCCCTGCCCCTGCTCCCACTGCCTCGTCCCTCCTGGTGGCACCTTCCTGGCTCCTTGTCCCAGTTTTGGATGCTCCCAGAGGGAGCACGGGGCCACAGGGCTTGGAAAGAGTTAACAGAGCCTGGCCTCCGTGAACTGTCATATTTACAGGTCTGAGGGATTTAACCCGGAATCTTCCTGGAGTGATAGGCTGAGAAGTTTATGGAATTTCTATTTATAACAGTCCCCCCTCCCTCTTCAATTCCTACTCTGTTGCCTGTCTTCAAATCACCCCTAATCCTGCCTGGGTCACCTGGGGGTGGGAGGAAGGGAGAGAGCTGGAGAACTTCATCCCGGGATGCGCTAACACGAACCAGATGTGGGAAGCTGGAGATGACGACGAGGTCAGCACTCTGCAGGGGCTGGGGAACATCAGCCAGGGGTGGGGGGACACCGGGGAGGAGGAGAAGGAGGAGGAGAAGAGGCTGTTCCAAGCCCAGAGCTTCCCAGTGCCATTGGAGCCACGTACCGGAGAATTTTCAGGGAGAACTGAGGCACTGAGGATCAGATTCAGCCTGGGAGGGATCAAATATCCAAACTGGTACAGGGTGGAATAGGATCAGGAGACCCCAGAAGCTTCTGGTTCCGTGTGCTCCCGCTCCCAACAGTCCTCCAGCACGTGCTGGAGCAGCGGTGGGATAAATGGATGAGCAGGACACACGGCACAAAGCTCCGCCAGGAATCACCCGGGATGCCACAGCAGTGCCAGCGCTTGGCGAGGCAGAGAGCCCCGGCACATCCCTGCGTCCATCCCTGCGTCCGTGCACCAGGGCTCGGTTGTGCAATCCTCAAGCCAGGCTGCAGCATCGGCACATTCCCGGGGCCCCGCGCCGCTCCTCACCCCCGGCTCCCTCCTGCCGTGTTTATCCTTCGGCCCAGGGGGATTGGCTGCCGGCCTGGCCGCGAGCACCAGGAATCCGGGCCATGGCAAACAAACCAAACACCGCCTAAGCCCGGGGAGCCGCAGGGCCAGCGCTCGGCTTCGGAGCTTCTTCCCATCCCGCAGGGTTCGGCCGCGCAGGGAGAAGCCGCTCCAGCTGGGAATAGCATCCCTCGCATGCCTGCCACCTCAGCAAGCCCAGGGACTTGGGCTGCACACCTGGACACAGCTGCTCCCGTAAGGAACGGCGAGATGACGTCCCTATTGCCTCATCTGCCCAACCCTGGGCTGCTTCCATCCCCTCTGGTGACCCTGGAGGAGGCCCTGGCTCCCCCTGGATCCCGGCCCAGCATTCCTGCTTAATTAATGCTCTTTATTACCTGACTGGGATGATAACCAGCCCCCAAACGGGGCGCCTGTAACCGGAGCGGGACACGGAGCCAGCGCTCCCGCAGCTCCCCAAAGACCACCCCAGAGCAAAGTCCCGGCTGTCCAAGGTGTTTCCAGGGGATCCCAAGGTCTTTCCTCTGAACCACAGCCCCTCCTCATCCCATGACTGTCATCCTTTGCTCCCCACAGGAATATCATCCTTGAGTGGTTTCTCTTGGATTAGGACACCTTTTGTCCCTTCCCACCACAAAAGGTGGGACTGTCCCAGGCAGTGCTGAGGTTCATCCACCCCCTGTGTCCCATCCTCAGGACATTCCCTAGCCAGCCCATCCCCAAGGACAGCCCTGTCCTTCCAAAGCAAAGGGGCAGCTCCTGCAGCCCCATTCATAACAGAGCAAAAACCACAAGGTCTGAAAACACAAACACAAACACCAAAAACACAGCCAAGGATGAGCTCTGGGATCTGTGGGATAAGATCCCAAGGAAAACACCAAACTGGGGGGGGTAAGGATTTGGGGCTTCATGAGAATTTGGTTGTCATGGAATTAAAATGGAAGTAATCAACCCAGCAATGGGTACAGGCTTGGAACAGACACATCCCACCAAACCTTCTCCATGGACGGGCCAGGATTGTTCCCAGCCCACCTGTACCTGACCCTCTCCTTCCTGGGAGTGAGCTCCCAGCCAACGTCCCTGCTCCCAAATCCAACCCCTCTGCATTCCTAGAGAAACTATCCCAGGCCAGGCAGGGCAAGATGCAGGGAAGGCAGTGATCAGGGACAGGGATAGAGGGCAGTGGGATTTAGCCAAACCCCTGGACTGAGGGAGAAAAGAGAGTTTTACAGGGTGTCCAGGAAGACTCAGGAGCAACAGCCTGGGTACACAGCGAGCCAGCTCCAGAGGCAAAACACTTGGAATAATTAACTGGCCTGATGGGAAGTACAACCACACCCATGGCAGGGGGTTGGAACTGGTTGATCTTTATGGTGCTTTCCAACTCAAACCATTCCAGGATTCCCTGAAATACCCAGTGTCCAGAAGCAGCAGCATCTCCCTGTTCCCTGGAAAGCTCTCTTTGCTCCTACATAATCCCACAACTCCTTAGCTTACATCCACAGATTAGTACATTTGGCAAAAGCACCTTTGGATGAGGTGGACAAGGCCCTGGGAGACACCCCAAACTCAGGGATAAGGGGATAGCACCCTCCATTCCCCATTCCCAAGAGGACAAAGTGTTGTTGGGAGACATCCCAAGGCACAGGAAGTGTGAGGAGCCAGAGGAAATTACCCTGCTGTGCCATGGCAGGCAATGGACATGTTCCTCAGGAAGCTCTGCAGGAAAAGGAGGCAGAAAGGATGACCCTCCCTCCCAAACCTCCCTGAGCCCTCCCTCTGAGCACCTTCTCTCCTCCAACCCTCCTGGAATTTCCCCCCATCTCCCATCTCCCCTCGCCAGAGCTGCTCTCCCTCCTGCATCCCTTTCTCCTGGCAGCTCCCCACCCTTGTCCTGGCCTTTCCCCCGCCCTTGCCAGCTGTGAACCTTGGCATGGATGGAGCCATTGTCCTGGGAGAACGGGGGGCGAGGGGGAGGAGGGGAAGGTGTGAGAGGGGACACAGAGGCGCGTTTGTCCCTGTCCCCGCGGCCGTCAATGCCGCGCTTGTCCATTCATGCTCTCCGAGGGCAGGAACAGCGGCTCCATTTGGGAGGCTCCAAGGTGCCTGCCCAGGGGGGCACATTGCCCTGTTTGTTTGGAGACAACGCCTTTATCTCCCTTCCCGGGATGAGGGTGTTGGAGCAGGGACAACAGGACCAGAGGAGGCCACTTCATCTGGCGGCTCCCGCTGCACGCGGCCGGGGCCTCATCCCTGGGAGGGACAACAGGGATGGGGAAAAGCTCCTGAGGATCCCTCTGCTGAGGTGCCTCACCTGACCTCATTCCATCCAGACTGAAAGTTTGGGAGGGACAGGAGAGACATTTTCCATAGGATGACACAACGTGGATGGGGCTCCTGGACACTGCCATGGTGGTGAAGGTCCATATCCACACCCCACACCATTCCCTCTGAGCGAATTATTGCCAGAATGGATAAAAAAAGGGGTAATAATACAATTAACAGCTACATACCAGCACCAAGAAGAGACTCGATCCAGCTGCCCAGAGCTTTCCCATGCTCGGCCAGGAGAGGGAATACTCAGGGAAGCACAAGGAGTTGACAAAGTTGATGGCAGATCCTGAGCTGTGATCCCGCTGCCCTTCTATCTCCAAGGAAAGAACCCAGGGGTGCAGTCCCTGGACACTGACCTTGCTGTAGGACAACACTGTGGCTCTGGAAAGGCTCTTAGGGAATCTGGAGATCCAGGAGGAGCCACGATCAGCCCAATTCTAAGACACCCACACCACACACACAGGGAACTCAGGATAACTCAGAATTAACTGGAAGCACCCCCAGCTCAAAACAATCCCTAGGGAGGGAGATTAAGAATGGAACAGCACCAGGATACAGGACCAGAGGCAGTCAAGCATCGCCAGGAACACCGCGTCCAGATCGGACACATCATTCCCTCCCTTCCAGCTGGGAGGCACACCAAGGTCTGTCCAGGCTGGACAATCTCCAGAGGAGACTGGGAAGAAAAAGCAGAGCCATTTATCTAGATGGGACTTTTTCCAGGGCTTGGGAAGGGCCATCCCCAGTTTTGTGCAAGCACCACGGGTCTTTCACAGGGAGGAGTGTTGGGTCACCAGGGTTTTCCTGCTGCTCACACGGCTGGGGTGTTTGCTCCAGAGTTGTCTCCCAAGAAAATCACAAGGGGTGTCAAAAGCTTCCTCAGCCATGTGGCACAAAGCTCCCAAGGAAGATCCCACTTTTCCCAGGATCTAACATGACCAATAGAAGTGGGGCAGGTCCAGGGCTGTCATTTCTGTCTCCATGATCCCATGGCAGCGGGTGGAATTGGATGGTCTTTAGGGTCCCTTCCAAACCAAACCATTCTAGGATTTGACACAATTGAACTCATTATTGAAAGCCCAAAATTCCCTAGAGATGACTGCCATGCTGGCTATTCCCACATCCACTTTTTACAGTGAACTGAGGTTTCTTTTTTTTAAAAAAAAAAACAAAACCTTCTTGTTTGCCTTTTCTGACCAACTCTGAGCCATCCTGGAACATATTTCCTGCTCCAGGGATTTAGCAAACACTTCCCAGACAATACAGCCGAGATACCAAACGTGCTGCTTGGATCCCATCCATCCCGCGCGCTCCGTGGGTGTTCCCGGGATCACTTCAAAGTGCTGGGCTGGCTGGAGAGGCCCAAATCCAGAGGGAAGGTTCATGGCACGCTGCTTGAGGATGTGCCATGGGGACGAGAGGACCAGGAGGTCCCTTGGGAAGGCGGGAATGAGTCATCTCCAAATGAAATACCAGGCACAAGGATTTTCCTAGCAGAGACCCCCAGGAAGGAACCAGGGTCAAAACCATTCCAGGGGGACATTCTCAGTCTCCACAACTCCCTGACAGGAGCCAGGTGGGGGGTCAGGCTCTGCTCCCAAGGAACACGGGACAGGATAAAAGGAAACGGCCTCAAATTGCACCAGGGGAGGTTTAGGTTGGATATCAGGGAAAATTCCTTCATAGAAAGGGTTGTAAAGCATTGGAACAGGCTCCAGTTGTGGAGTCCCCATCCCTGGAAGGATTTAAAATCTGCCTGGATGTGGCACTTGGGGACAGGGGGTAGCGGTGGTCTTGGCAGAGCCAGGGGAACGGATGGACTGGATGATCCCAGGAGGCTTTTCCAACCTAAATAACTCCGTGATTCCACGATCTCTGCTCACATGGGGTGAAAGAAACTCCCAAGATTCCTGGCCCCGTGTTTCTGTTCAATCGCCTCTGCAAGGGATTACTTGGATATGGGAAAGGAAGAGGTGGCAAAGGCCTTTTCTCCTGGCAAAACTGGGATGGTGACCTCAATGCCAGGGATAAACTCTCTGTGGCAGTGGGAAAACACCTGTGGAGCCCATCCCTGCCACAACACAACTTGGGAATGAGGGAAAAACACCTTAACGACATGAGAATGGGGAACAGTTCGACTCCATGAGCCTGCAGGGTTTTCCAACTTTCCACAGGTTGGAAATCCTGTAAAAAAAAATCCCTCTCAGTGATCATTCCTGACCTGTTGTACCCACAGATGCCCTCTGGATGTCCAGAGCCACACTACGTGTCCTTAAAAACCAGGAAGTAGGAAAGGTCCCCACCTTGACATTCCACAGCCCATCCTGTTGTACTGGGCTGAGTTTGTCCAGTTCCTCTTCCTCAGAACACCAGCACAACTTCCAGCATCCAAACTCCTCATCCTGGGCTGTGAAAGCCGTTCCCAGCCTGCAGGTCCTCACAGGGCTGTTCCCTGTATCCCTTTGGCTCCTCAACACGGTGAGGTGAGATTTGGAATATCCTTTATCACCCAGCACGTGTTGGGTTGGAAGGGACCTTAAGGACTATCTGGTCACACCTTTTCCATGGGCAGGGACACCTCCCACCAGCCCAGGTTACTCCAAGCCCTGTCCAGTCCAGGCTTGGCCTTCCCTACACATCAACCTCTCCATTCCAATATCCTTCTCAAAAACTGAATTAAAACAAGACAGAACAGAGGGGACATGGCAGGATTAGGGTAGGATTATCCCCTGCCCAGAACTCCTTGGATTTTGGGATGGATGGGATCTCATCTGGGAAAACCCCATGTCTGTTCAGGAGAGGAGCACTGACCCCATTATCAGCAAGCAGCCAACTGTAAAAAGGTTTAATGGCCCTTATGAGGCTCTGTTTTCCAAGTTTTCCTTTACTTAGGCAGGTGTTTCATTCCCAATAAAGTCAAAGCGTCCTTTTTAGTGCTTCCACGAATCAATGTCCATAAACCCTGGCTTGTCATAACACAGGAGATAAGCCAAGATCCAGCAGGCTGATAAGATGTTTGCTTTCCTGTTGATGTGGATTTCGAGCAATCGGCACTCAGGATTAAAAGCCATAAATGATGTGGATGCCCCAACCCCTGGAA
>VWYO01023854.1:18376-44102 GCA_013400275.1 Rhadina sibilatrix | reverse complement strand
CAGGTGGAATGCAGGGTTTGCTTGGGGGTCAGTGCCTGGCAGCACAGAAAGCCTGGAATTCTCAATGTACAGGGTTCCAGCAGTAAATGATGTATTTCTTGTGGACAGTGCAAAAGCTGCTGTGCCTCTGCCAACCTTGGAAGGGTAATTTCAATCTCAGAGCTCATAAATGGTGTATTTATTGGGATAACCACAAATTTGTCAGGGCTGTGAAGATCTTTGGGTAGTTCCTCACGTCTTACAGGCCAGTTTTAGTTTTCATTTTTTTAAGGCTGGAAATGTTTTGTAGCTTCTGAGCAATGCCACGTTGTTTTAAAACACATTATTCTTTGGAATTTTCTCCTGCAGGTTAACAGAAATCATATCAAATGCACCCAAAGGGGAGCAGCTGAAGAGGGTTCTGAACCCACTCCTTCGTAAGTCACTGGGCTTTGGCAGCAGATGAAATGAGGTCACTCAGTGTGGGTTTATGTCAGGCTGGAAAATTTGAGTAACTCATCACAGAATCCTGGAGTGGTCTGGATCTCATTGCCATGGGCATGGACAGCTTCCACTAGGCCAGGCTGCCTTGGGAAACAGGGATTTATTGATTCCAGGGCATCTGCACAGAGGTGCAGCAGGGATGGGACCTGGCAGTGGCTCTGCTGGAGCTCTGGCTTGGGGCATTTTGAACCAGCCTGGTACCAGACTGGAGCTGTAAGTGAAAAGTCAGGTTTTCCTGAGCACAGAACCAGATTTCTCTTGTGTGAGCTCATCAGAACAAGTTTGCTTTTCCTCCTGACCTGGCAGTGCTGCCCAAGCAGAGAATTCCCTGAAGAGCTCAGATCACACCTAAGCATTACTTTCCCCTTCCCTTGTTTCCCTTTTCCACCACCCTTTTCTTTCTCTACCCTGGTCTCCTAAATAATTGCTATTGCTGTATAATAATAATAATAATAATAATAATAATAATAATAATAATAATAATAATAATAATAATAATACTGTATAATTGCTAATTATTGTCCCCCACTGATGCCAATTTTGCTGTATCCATGCTGGAATTTGGTTTTTCTGATCCTGTCATGTAGCAAACCTTGGCCTCACCTCAGTGGTGTCACTGATCCAATTACCAGGCACAGCTGCTCCACTCTTAAAATCCCCACCATTTTTCCCTTTGTGGGAGTTTTGGGTGTTTCTCACCCCCTCCTCTTTACCCACCCATCCCTCCTCCCCCTTCCCTGATTTTTGGTCCTCTTCCCACACTCCTGTGTCCAGATTTTTTTTTTTAAGTGCAAATTGTGAATATTTTCTACAGATGATCCTTCACTATTTCTTTTTTCTTTAACAGCTTATGGGGCCACTCTCATTGAGCACTGCCTTATAGAAGCTGGATTTTCTGGAGCTGTCAAAATTGATCAACATCTGGAAAATAAAGGTGTCATATTTTAAAGGCTGGGCCACAAATATGGGGATTTTTGTGTCTTTATAATGTTTTGCTTTTTTTTTTTTTTTCCCCAAAAAAGATGAGTAAACCTGTGGTTCTGACCACGTGGTTTTATTTTTAATGTTTTTAGCTTGGGGACCAGCCTTGTTTACATTAAACCTCTTGATTTGTGCATAAATTGGAGATCAAATATCAGATTGTTCCTGTAGTCTAAATGCTTTTCTGGTGAGACACCACCTCACCCATGAGGTGAGTCCTGGTGGTGCAAAGGGTGTTTGACAAGAAGAATTTACATCCAAGTCTTTATTTGTGGCAAACATTGGGGATTTGATAAATTAGCAGCTTTACAATTATTGGGAAATTAAAGATTTGGGTAATAAAATCAGAAGGTATTTTCCTGCAGTCTTATTTTCCTCGTGTGCTTTATATTTGCCATAAATCCAGAGGAATATTTTTTTTTCCTTCCTACTGCATTATGGTGCTGGAAAAAAATAACTTCTCACAGCTTCTGGTTTATGCTTTACCCCTGCAGCTTTAGTTTCATAAACTAAAGGTTTATGATATTTGTGGGGTCTTCTTTTCCTCCTGAAACTTGAAGAATTATGTGCTAAAAGCATCTAAATAGATTTTTATATTAAAAGTTTCCCAGATGTAAATTTAGACTCCTGTTTAAAATGAGCAGTGATTGCTGGAGTGAAGCACCAGGGGTGAAATATTTCTGCTGTTTTCTCTTCAGAAAACCTTGAAAAGGTTCTTTCAGCTCTAGAGAAAGCAGAAGAATACATGGCCCTCACTGACAACTTCAGTGGCAAGGTGGGTCTGGGGTGGGTTGTCAGTTATTTGGAGTTGCAGAGTTAAACTGGCAGGCAGGAATTCCTCAGGATGTGCAATTCCTGCTCTTCCCAGCTGTGGATTTCATTCCTGGGTGTCAGGTGGAATAAAAATTGCTTCTTTCCACAGGCTGGGCAGGAGTTAAATAATGCAGGTATGATAAATCCTGGGAGGTTGGCACTTGGGTTTTAATAGGTTCTGTGATAAATTCTGCACATGAACTCTGCATTTATGGGATGGTCCTGAGGGTTGCAAGAAGTTCAGTTCTTTTTCCAGAAGAAATTGGAGTCAAGACAAGCCAGTGGGCCAGGCACAGGGTTCCCTGCTGGAATTATTTCTTGATGACACCTAAACCTTCCCACAGACAAATGATGTTTTTTATGTTCTTTCAGGGTTATGTTATCCAGAAAAGGGAGAAAAAGCCAAGTCTGGAACCAGATAAACCAGCAGAAGATATCTACACGTAAATATTTGAAGCCTTCCTTTCTTGCTGCTAGTCTGCAATAACAGAAATTAGTGTTCAGGTGATAATATCAAATGTGTGTTTTACAGATATGAGGAGTTTCATCCTTTCTTGTTTTCTCAACATTCAAAATGCCCCTACTTGGAATTTGACTCATTCAATAAGGTACAGTGCTTTTGCTGATGCTGTACTTCAGTGCTTGAATTGCCTGCTGCTACAAAGGGTAATTAAAAACGTGGTGCAGGGGTTGTTAATGAGAGCAGAGACTTTGGAAGGGATGATTCATTTTGTAGATGAGTGATTGGTGAGGAAAGGCCAGCTCAGACAGGACTGGGAGGCTGCAGCTGGGCAGCTGCTGAGCTCAGGTCTGGAGTGTGGAACCCATGAGGGAGGTGGAGGTTTGCAGTCAGAGCATCCCAGATGTTTTGCTCTGGAGAGCTGGAATCTGAGTTGTCTCTGGAGTTATCAGTTGTGACAGACATCACCTTTACACTCCTCCTGTTCCTGCTCTCAAAGCCTCAGGCCTCTTCTTTGGTGTTTCCTTGGGCATTGTCCTTTCTGGTCCTGGACTCATTAACACCTGGAGTCACTCATTAACCTCTGGAGTAATTCCTTGCCTCTTCTTCCTGACCTTGACCTCCACAATTCCCACTCCACGCTCCTGCCCTGCTTCCTGCCTGAATTTCTGTCATCTCCTTCACTGATCACAGGATCCCAGAATGGTTTGGGCTGGAAGGGACTCAAAGCTCATCTCTGCCATGGCAGGGACACCTTCCCCTGTCCCAGGCTGCTCCACCCCCCATCCAGCCTGGCCTTGGGCACTGCCAGGGATCCAGGGGCAGCCACAGCTGCTCTGGGAATTCCAGCCAGGAATTCCTTCCCAATCTCCCACCCATCCCTGCCCTCTGGCAGTGGGAAGCCATTCCCTGTGTCCTGTCCCTCCAGCCCTTGTCCCCAGTCCCTCTGATGATCCAAACAGCCCCAGACCTTCCTCATCTTGTGCTTCAAGCACAGCTGGAACAGCAGGAGCAGTTCTGAGGCATTCTGGGGCTTTGTGCTTTTTTGAACTGACCCAGTGAAGCAGCAGGAGTTCAGGGCAGACAGATCTGGCTTTGCAGCCTTTTGATCTGAACCAAAGCAGCTGCTTTGCCATCATTTCTTAGCAAGAAAGGGTGAGCCATTGCTTGGCCTCCTTTTTTCCCTTCTGTGTTTGCAGTGATGACACAGCCCTGAGTGTCCTGCTGGACTCATCCCATGGGAAGGGAGATGGAGAAAGCTCCTGGAGGTTGTTTCAGCCTCTGGCAGCTCCTTCAGTGCTTTGCAGCCCCTTCTCTGCCTGCTCTGAGCCAGGCCAAATCCTTCAGAATTCTCCAGGCCAGAATCTGGGAATTCTCCAACCTGATTCTCTCCTGCAGGCCACGGATGAGTTCTACTCGAAGCTGGAGGGGCAGAAGATTGATCTGAAGGCCTTGCAGCAGGTGTGTCCTGATCCAGGCCTGGGCAGCTGGGATGGCTCCCAGATTTCCAGAGGCTTCACTTGCTTCTTGCAGCGATTTCCTGATGCCATTTGGATTCCTGTTTCTATTTTTTTTTTTTTTCTTGCCATCTTGTATTTAAAAGGAAAAACAAGCGTTGAAGAAGTTGGAAAATGTCCGTAAGGACCACGAGCACAGACTGGAAGCTCTCCAGCAGGCTCAGGTAAGACAGCTTTTGGGGTTTTAATTACAAAAAAAAAAAAATGCATCATCACACCACCATGGGGATGCTTTGCTTGGGAGAGAACTTACACGGGCAGGGACACCTTCCACAGTTGGATGTTCTCCTGGGCCACCACTTCAACCCATCCTTCCTCACCACCGCTCCTTCCATTCCTGTCAAAGCTGTTGCTGAGCCACCTTTGTGTGTGTGTGTGTGTGTGTGTGTGGCTGCAATGGTCCCAAACTCCTCCTTTTCCCTAAGGAAGCTGACCAGCTGAAGGGAGAGCTGATAGAGATGAACCTGGAGGTGGTGGACAGAGCCATCCAGGTGGTGAGGAGCGCCTTGGCCAACCAGATCGACTGGACCGAGATCGGCGCCATCGTCAAGGAGGCCCAGGCCCAGGGGGACCCGGTGGCCACGGCAATCAAAGAGTTAAAGCTGCAGACAAACCACATCACCATGCTGCTGAGGTGAGTGCCTGCTGGGGGAAAAAATAAACCAAGCACTTGGAGATTTAAAAAGAAAAAAAAATAAAAAAAATTTAAAAAAAATCCCAAATATCTTATTTTTTTTATAGCCGGAAGTTTGGGTATCAAAGCAAAAAAAAATCCCAAATATTTATTTTTTTATAGCCAGAAGTTTTGGTATAAAATCAAAAATACCTATTTTTATAGCCAGAAGGTTTGATATAAAATCAAAAAAAATCCCAAATATTTATTTTTTTATAGCCGGAAGTTTTGGTATAAAATCAAAAAAAATACCAAATACCATTTATTTTTATAGCCAGAATAAAAAAATCCCAAATATCTTTTTTTTTTATAGCCAGAAGTTTGGGTATAAAATAAAAAAATACCTATTTTTATAGTCAGAAGTTTTGGTATAAAATAAATCCCAAATACCTATTTTTCTATAGCCAGATCTTTTTTTTTTATAGCCAGAAGTTTGGGTATAAAATTATTTTTATAGCCAGAATAAAAAAAATCCCAAATATCTTTTTTTTTATAGCCAGAAGTTTGGGTATAAAATAAAAAAATACCTATTTTTATAGTCAGAAGTTTTGGTATAAAATAAAAATGTCCCAAATACCTCTTTTTTTTAGCCAGAAGTTTTGGTATCAAATAAAAAAAATTCCAAATACCTATTTTTTTATAGCCAGAAGTTTTGGTATCAAATAAAAAATCCCAAAATACCTATTTTTATAGCCAGAAGTTTGGGTATAAAATAAAAAATCCCAAGTATCTTTTTTTTATAGCCAGAAGTTTGGGTATAAAATAAAAAAATCCCAAAATACCTATTTTTATAGCCAGAATAAAAAAAATCCCAAATATCTTTTTTTTTTATAGCCAGAACTTTTGGTATAAAATAAAAATGTCCCAAATACCTCTTTTATATAGCCAGAAGTTTTGGTATCAAATAAAAAAAATTCCAAATACCTATTTTTTATAGCCAGAAGTTTGGGTATAAAATAAAAAAAAATCCCAAATACCTATTTTTTTATAACCAGAAGTTCTGGTATAAAAGTTTTGGCATAACCCAGGGATTTTGAATTACCTCGTTTTCAGAAGCGAGGTGATGAAAAATAAGTTTTAGCTCTATAAACAAGTGGAACTACAGTTTATAGAATAAATTTGTTTTCAGTCAGTTTCTTGGATTGGAAAAATTCAAATTATTCTGCTTTTATTTTCTTTTTCCCCCCACTCAGTTTTGGCTGAGCCCAAAGCAAGGTTGGCACACCAAGCATTCCAGGGCTTCCTGTGTCTGCACAGTGAAAAGGCTTTGGGGGCTGTTCCCAAACCTCTGAGAGAATTAAATGAAGAGCACGTTGCACCAAGGGTTAAAAATGAACCAATTCTCTTAATTTCCTGATGTTTTGTCTTTTTAGGAACCCATATGTGTTATCTGAAGAGGAAGAGGAGGAGGAGGATGCTGATGCAGAGAAGGAGGAAACAGAAGAGCCAAAAGGAAAAAAGAAAAAGAATAAAACCAAACAGTTGAAGAAACCTCAGAAGAACAAACCCTCGTTGGTTGATGTTGATCTCAATTTGTCTGCCTATGCCAATGCCAAAAAGTAAGATTTTTTTTTTTCAGTAAATGTGTGGGTTTTGGAGGAGAAATTTCTCTGGGGTGTGCAGTTGTTGGTGATAATATTACAGGAGGAAGGGATCTCTTGTTAAAAATCAAGAGTTAAAAACTGAAACAGCAGCTTGTCCTGAGCTGTGGGATGGGAATTTCCCTGGTGCAGAGCAGGGATGTCCCATTGGTTGAATTTTGAGTCCAGTTCTGCCCATGGAACAAAATGCAGAGTGGGCTGAGTGGGGTGAGGAGAAAGGAGTGGATCTGCTGGGATTTCAGACCAACACTTGTGTTTCACAGGTACTATGATCACAAAAGACACGCAGCCAAGAAAACTCAGAAGACAGTGGAAGCTGCAGAAAAGGTATTATTTTTTTTCCCCTTGGATTTTAGAAGGTGTTTGAAAGGAAAATCCCTGCCAGTGCTCAGTGGGAAATCCTGACCTGAGCTGAGCAGCCCTAACAAAACGTGAAAAGGAAAAAACAATCAGGCAGGGTTGGTTTATTCTTGCCATTTGGAGCTCAGTGCAGGATTGCAGCTCCCTGATGGATCCTCCTTTCCCACCAGCAGCATTGGGAACAGCCAGAGCAGGTGGGGACACTGACACACCAGGACTTAGAGTGGGAAAATCAGTGGGAATCCCTCCAGTCCAAGAGCTGATGATTTCAGCTCTCCTGGGTGGAGTTTGAAGAGCAGGGCTGGGTGCAGCCTGCTCCATGCTCAAGCCCAGAGCCTTTTCCTACCAACTCTCCCAGTGTTGAGTCAGGGATTTTGGGATTCCTGCTGCATGGTGATGCTGCTCTCTGTCCAAACAGGCTTTTAAATCAGCTGAGAAGAAGACCAAGCAAACCCTGAGGGAAGTCCAGACAGTCACCACCATCCAGAAAGCCAGAAAGGTCTATTGGCAAGTACAGCTCCAGCACCCTTCTCTCATGTCCTGTGGCAGGATGGATCCTCCCTGGCTTGGGAGCGCAGCTGGTCAGGATTTCTGAGCTCTGCACTTGGGATGGATTCTCCTTAAAAGCTGCTTCTGAAAGTCAGGGAATCCCAGAATGGTTCCCAGGGATAGCAGCTGTGGCTGCCACATCCCTGGAAGTGTCCCAGGCCAGCTTGGAGCCACTTGGGATAGTGGAAGGTGGGGACTGGATGATCTTTAAGGTCCCTTCCAACCCAAACCCAAAACTGGGCTTCTGGGCTTTAAATAAAAAACAGCAAACAAATGAAACCAAACCTCAAAGCTTTGAATCGTCCTAATGGCTGAATTAGTAAAATAAAAATAAATAGGATAAAAAAAACTTAAAATAAATGATGATGGTGCTTCTTTTTCCATCCCCAGACCTCACTGCTGTGATGCTGTAGTTAGTTGCACCCCATGCCTTGTTTTTATGTCCCAGGCCTGTGGATGGAAGTAAAGATATTTCCAGTGTCACCAACTGTAGATGGATATCCTGAGTTTGGTATCAAAAACCATCTCTGCAATGTTCCTGTTAGTTCCAGGTGTTTCTGACCATGGATTTGCTGGGATTTGGCAGGTTTGAGAAGTTCCTGTGGTTCATCAGCTCTGAGAATTACCTGGTCATTGCTGGCAGGGATCAGCAGCAGAACGAGCTGATCGTGAAGCGCTACCTCAGGCCAGGTGAGTCCATGCAGGGCAGGTGTGCCTTCCCTCCTCTTCCTCAGCTCTCTGGATGTCCAGCAGTGACATGGGAAGGTCTCTCTGCTTTGTCCCTGAGCTGGGCCTTGGATCAAAGGGAATTTTGGTGGTGGGAGTTCCTCTGGTGCCATGGGGCAAGAGCTTGGATGGGAGCCAAGGAGCTGATTCTCCCAGGGACAAGGATGGGGCTGAAAGGCTTCTGTGGCCCCAACCTGCCCCTTGCAGCCACACCAGGCATTTCCACCTAAGCTTGGAGACTCCCCTGGCTCCAGGGAATTTGTGTGGATCTGGCTGAAGTCTCCCTTTTCCCAGGGGACATCTACGTGCACGCGGACCTGCATGGAGCCACCAGCTGCGTGATCAAAAACCCCTCAGGTACCTGTGGGGCCCTGGGGGACAGGAGCTGACAGTGGGCTGGGAATCAGTCCTTGCTGGGAAGCTCCCAGGCTGGATGAGGGCAGGATTTAACAGCTCCTGGGTGTTGCCAGGTGAGCCCATCCCACCGCGGACGCTGACGGAGGCCGGGACCATGGCCCTGTGCTACAGCGCTGCCTGGGACGCCCGCGTGGTCACCAGTGCCTGGTGGGTCTCCCACAGCCAGGTGAGCACTGCAGGCAGGAGCTTGGCAGGCACAGCACCCCAGGGAGTTGGGATGTGACCACAGACAGGAGCTGATGGGTGCAGATCAGACCCCTGTGTGGAAGAGCCAAAGTCGTGCTGGTTTCATTCCCCGAGCGCTGCTGAGCTTACCCTGGGTGTGCCTCCTGAGTCACTCACCCAGGACTCCTCAAACACAGCCTGTGGTTGGGTTGAGCCTCCCTGCAGAGGAGAGGAGGAACCCCTTGGGTACAGAGTCCTGCAGAGCTGTTCCCAGCAGTTCAGCTCTTGTTGAACCAGTGTTTCTCTTGGTGCTGTTGTCACCTGGTCACAGAGAGCTTTGACCGTTTATCGTGGTTTTCTTTTAGGTTTCTAAAACTGCCCCCACAGGAGAATATCTCACCACTGGGAGCTTCATGATCCGAGGTGAGGCTCAAGGGAGCAGTGGGAAGGGGATGTTTTCCCAAAGGTGCTGGGCTCTCCTGCAGTGACAGCAGATCCCACTCTTCTCCCAGAAATCTGTTGGGAATGGCTTAGTCTGAGTGTCAGGCAGCTGCTGCAGCAATTTGAGCTGAGCCCTGGGCAGAAGTTCATTAACTCAGCTGCTTTGGAGCTCTCCTGTCCTCATCCCAGGGATAAAATAAGCCCCAGTGTAATTTTTTGGTAGCCTAAAGCCTCTAATAAAAACCAATTTTGGAAGTGCATCCTGCAGCATGGCTGCTAAACCTCTTCAAGAGACTCCCCCTTTGTTTTTCAGGGAAGAAGAATTTCCTTCCACCTTCCTATCTGATGATGGGCTTCAGCTTCTTGTTTAAGGTACAGCTTTTCCCATGCAGCTCCTGCTGGCTTTTGTAATTTGCTTTGAGCTGCAGGAGGGTTCTTTTTCTGCATCTTGCTTATCAGTATATTCCCCATTACTTCTTTTCCCACTGGGACAAATCCCATAAAAGGCTGATAACGACTCTGCTTTCATTTCCATCTCGGCCCAGTCTGCAGTGTCTGCATTTCAAACAGACTCTGGGCCTTCCTGCCTCTGCCAGGCTTGTTATCCCAGCTCTGTTTGCATGGAAATGTTCAGGGAACGTGGCAGTGCAGCTCTGAGTGTCACCCTGACTTGTGAGGTTGGCACCTTTGGGTCTGGTTTAATTGTCTAGCCTTTTGATGGCAAAGAAGTGTTAAAAAAGGGAAGCAAAAGCTGAGTGAGGTGTTCTGTGAGCATCAGCAGGCCTGACACAGAGGCTCCTGGTTCTCAGGTGGATGAAAGCTGTGTGTGGAGACACCGGGAGGAGAGGAAGGTCAAAGTCCAGGATGAGGAGCTGGACACGGTTTCCAGCAGTGCCAGTGAGCTGGTGGCTGAGGAGGTGGAGCTCTTAGGTACAGTGGGAAGGGCTGGGTGCTGCTGGGGGGTCCCAGAGCTTGGATCACTGCTGGCACAGAGGGGATTGGCTTCCTACTGCAGAGGGCAGGGATGGATGGGATGTTGGGAATTGGGAATTCCTGCCTGGGAGGGTGGGCAGGCCCTGGCACAGGGTACCCAGAGAAGCTGTGGCTGCCCCTGGATCCCTGGAAGTGTCCCAGGCCAGGCTGGACAGGGCTTGGAGCAGCCTGGGACAGTGGGAGGTGTCCCTGCCATGGCAGGGGTGGCACTGGGTGGGCTTCAATGTCCCTTCCAACCCAAACCATCCTGGGGTGATGGATCAGTTTGGTGTTTCTGTGTTTTCCTGCCCTGGGTGCCCCAGATGGAGGAGACAGCAGCAGTGAGGAGGAAAAGGCTGAGGGTGAGGAGGCTCCAGAGGGTGAGGAAGCTCCAGAGGGTGAGGAAGCTCCAGAGGATGTGGAAGCCACAGCTGAGAGTACCCATGAGGAGGGTGTTGCTGAGCTGGAGCAGGGAGGAGGGAACACTCCTGCTCCAGAGGCTGACTCCGAGGAGGACGATGGAGAATCTGAGGAGGAACATCCAGAGCCCAAGAGGGAAGTGAAGGAGGAAGAGGTGAATTACCCAGACACCACAATTGACCTGTCACACCTTCAGTCCCAGAGGTGAGAGAAGCAGCAGCTGGGGGCACCTGAGGGTCTCCTCAAGCTCTGCCAGGACAAGGCTGGGGGGCATTGCTGTTCCTTCTTTCCACGCTCAGCAATGGGAATGCTGCCTCATTTTCCTTTCAGGGCTGCTCACACCTCAGAAGCTGAGCCCTGAGCTGCCTCTGCTCTGCACAGGGCTGTGGGATCAGCTCCTCTCCCTGTTGTCCCTGGAAGTGGGAGCCCTTAGAGGGTGCAGGGAGCTGTGGGTGGGTGCCCCTGGGGCTGTGTGCTGCACACTCAGTGCCCAGGCTGTGTTTGCTCTGTGTGTGTGTGAGAGAGGAGCTGGCAGAGAGCTCAGATTGCTTTCTAAGGTGACTCCCAGTTTTCCTGCCTTTTGCAGTCACCAAAGCTGGGATTGCCACTCCAGAAAGCTGCAAGTCACAGCCAAGCTGCCCAAGTTGGTGTGTCCATGGGGAGCTGCCCTCCATCTGCTGATGAGCTCCTTTTCCATCTCCCCACAGATCCCTGCAGAAAATCATCCCCAAAGAGGAAGAGCCCAGCTTGGTAAGGTCCCAGCTCTGCTGGGTGGCCCAGAGCAGTGGGAGCTGCTGGCCAGGACCTGCCCTAAACTGCCTTTCCCTCCTCAGAGTGACAGCAGGGCCCAGGGCCGGAGGCATCTCTCTGCCAAGGAGAGGAGGTGAGAGCCAGTGGCTGTTCCAGGGAATCCCAGGATGGTTTGGGTTGGAAGGGACCTTAAATCCCATCCCATTCCACCCCTGCCAGGGGCAGGGACACTTCCCACTGTCCCAGGCTGCTCCAAGCCCTGTCCAGCCTGGCCTTGGGCACTTGCAGGGATCCAGGGGCAGCCACAGCTGCTCTGGGCAAATGCCTCTTCCCCATTCCCTCCCCATGTCCCTACTCCCAGTCCATTGTCCATCCTGCATTTCCAGGGTGAGGTGCTGCTCCTGTCCTTTGGGAATCCTGGCTGGGAACAGTTTTACTTGTGGGCTGGAGAGGTTTTTTTGAGGAGAGGCTGTTTCCAGCATTCCTCTGGGTCCCTGTGGCAGGGAAGCAGGGTGGGAATGCTGCCAGGAGAGCAGCAGCCTCTCTCATCCCAACAAATGAGGATCTTGGGATTGTTCTCCTTAGAGAAATGAAGAAGAAGAAGCAGCAGAACAACTCTGAGAGCTCGGAGCTGTCTGAAGAGAAGCAGAAGGAGGCAGAGGCAGAGACCCAGGCTCCTGCTGCTCCCAACAGCCACAAGGCTGCCCCAGCCCCTCAGCCCATCAAGCGGGGCCAGAAGGTGAGCAGGGCCCAGGGGGACCCTGGGCTGAGCTGCTGGCATGGAAATATGGACAGAAATCCCCCATTTCCCAGACACCCATGGCTGCCTGGTGGTTTTAGGCTGGTGGTGGTTTCAGGATGATGGTGGGGGGGGTTAGCACGGAGCTCACTGGAACCAGTCCCTTGCTTTTACTGGTGAACTGCTCTGAAAGAGTTTGGGATACTGGGAACGTGGGGTCAGCCTCTGTGGTTGCCAAACTCTGCTAAAAGTTGTCATTTCTGAAGCTGGTGGTGTTTCCTCCTGCAGAGTAAAATGAAGAAGATGAAGGAGAAGTACAGGGACCAGGACGAGGAGGACCGGGAGCTCATCATGAAGCTGCTGGGGGTGAGGGGGGAGTTGTGCCTCCCCTGGGCTGTGGTGGCCCCAGTCCCCAGCCCTGACCCCCTGTGTCCCCACAGTCTGCAGGCTCCAACAGGGAGGACAAAGGGAAAAAAGGGAAGAAGGGGAAGACAAAAGAAGAGGCAGCAAAGAAGCAACAGCAGAAACCCAAACCCCTGCGTCGTGCAGCCGGAGGGGGCAAGGAGACCCTGCCAGCAGGAATCCTGCACGAGGCACAGGACCCAGGCCTGGATGAGCTGCAGGAGGAGAAGGTGAGGAACAGGGTGAGGAGGTGAGCAGCAGGAGGGGAAGGTGAGCAGCTCTCTTCTCTCCGTTTGTCTGTCCCCTGCTGGGGCTCTCATGGCTCTCTGTACTCTCCCAGCTGGAGGCTGAGCAGCTCCCCACAGATTCTGGGCACTGTGGAGAGCTGTGTCTGTTGCCAGGGCTCAGGGAGCCTTGCTGGATTCCCAGAGCAGCCCCAAGCCCTGCAGCAATCCCTGTGCTCATCCTGTTCCCAGCACAGGCAGAACTGGGGCTCGTCCCGAGGATCCCGTTGATCCAACACCTCCCCCTCAGCCAGGTGGAACCCAGCTGCCAGCCCTGGGTTTGGGGTTTGCTATCTCTGAGCTCCATCTCCCTCCTCCCAGCTCGGCGTGTGCCAGGCAAATTAGAGGTTGGAAAGAAACTCTCCACCCTGCCACCCACGGCCAAGTGCTGCTCTCACCTTGGTTGTGAAATGAGTTCAGGTCTCTCTGCAAGAATGGGGCTTTCTGGGGCCTGCTGATTAAAGACTTCATGGGGGACAGGGGAGGAGGAAGCAGCTCAGTGGTTTCTGCAGCCCTGATGTGTCCTCTGTTTGTGTGTGCAGGAGGAGCAGGAGCAGGAGCAGCCAGGACTGGAGGTAAATAAATGCTCAGTTCTGTCAGTGAGGGCTGTGGGGGGTGTGTTCCTGTGGGACTGGGACACGTGGGAGCCCTGCAGGACTGTTTGAACCCACCTCAACTGTATTTCTTAAAATTCACCTCCTTTTCTGCCTGCCCTGCTCATCTCCACATCCCCCACAAGCCCAGAGCTGGCTCCATGGATGTTTGCCCTTGGTGGCTCTGGGCTGGAGAATGTCACCCTGAGCAGTGCAGGTTCCTCTTTAGTTTAGAAGTTTATTTACATATAAAATTGCTTTAAAGTTTTCTGTAATTACTTCTGTGTAATTACAGGCTGTGGCTGTTGCCCAGGGCTGGGAATTAGTGAATTCCTTTCAATTCCTTAATGGAGGAGGATAACGGTGTCTGCTGGGGGAAGCTTTGGGTGACCCTCTAACTCCATTGGGGGGCCCAAAACCAAATCCAACACAGGATGGGATTTTAGTGATGGAACAGGATCAGTCACCAATCCTGCCTTGGGCATTCCATGCCAGTGAAGTGCTCATGGAACCATGGAATGGTTTGGGTTGGGAGGAACCTCAAAGGCTGCCTGTTGCCACCTCCTGCCCCGTGACCCAGTCCCAGTGGAGCTCTTTGTCTCCCAGGACAGCGAGGCCCTGCTGGACTCCCTGACTGGGCAGCCCCATCCTGAGGACATCCTGCTCTTTGCTGTCCCCGTCTGTGCTCCCTACACAGCCATGACCAACTACAAGTGAGTGGCAGCACCTTCCTGGGAGGGGATGTGCTGAGGCTGTTGGATTTACAGAAACCTTTTCCTCTGGGCAGGTACAAAGTCAAGCTCACTCCGGGCACCCAGAAGAAGGGCAAAGGTACGGTCTGAGAGCCCTGACTCCTTCCCTGGGCTCTGCCTGCTGAAGCCAGCCTGCTTTTCCAGGCTGTTTCACTCCTCCCTGTGTTTTTCCAGCTGCCAAGATTGCCTTGCACAATTTCATGCAGTCCAAAGAAGCCAGTGCACGAGAGAAGGATCTGTTCCGCAGTGTCAAGGTGAGGCTTCTCTGCAGGGCTTCCAGTGCAAAGCAACAGCAGCAGCAAAATGTCCCCAGGTGTCGTTTTGGGGAGAAAATGCTGCCAAAACTGAGTGTGCTCTTGGGGTTTTTTTTTTTAGCACTGGAGTTTGTCAGTACTCCTGGGGAAGGTCAGAGAGTCCTGCAATGGTTTGGGGTGGAAAGGGTTTTAAAAGCCACTACCCTGAGCTGCTGCAAGCCCCAGGTGCCTGGAGCACTTCCCAGCTGCTCTGGGAAAGCTGTGCTGCCTCGCCTGGGAAGGAGCACGAGGAGCTGGGCTCAGTGGCAGCACTGGGCCCTTTGTTGCTGCATTGTCACTCATCTGACAAAAGCTGCATCTTCCAAGAAAGCCTCTGGCTTTGGGAGGGGGAATTCCTGGAGCAGGGGTTTGCACTGGGGGTTGAGGGTGGAGGGGTCCTGTGCCCCTCTCTCCCAGCCAGGTGCTCACCAGGGCCGAGGACAGGGATCATCCCAGTGCCCCAGAAAGGCTTCCCTGCTCTGCTCACTTCCTTCTCTTCTGTGTCTCCCAGGACACGGATTTGTCAAGAAATATTCCTGGGAAGGTGAAAGTGTCTGCACCTCACCTCCAGAACATGAAGAAGAAGTGATTCCATGCTGGGGGCTCTCAGCCCCAAACCGGACCCGGGGCTGGGACAGACGGACACAGGCCCAGGCCCAGGACTGAACTCCAACACCCAGCACCTGCATTCCTGGTGCTTTAGCTGGACTCTGATACAAATTGCAGATAAACATGGAAGTAAATTGCTGGCATTTGGTCAGGAACATCCTTCCCTGCTGCTGCTTCTGTGTTCGAATGCTCGTTCCCCACCACTGGCAAAGGCTCTGGGATTTGGGGCTGGAAAACTCCAGGGTGTCAGTTCCAGAGCCTCCAGGAGGGCAGTTCCAGTGAGAAGGCTTCCTTGGGGAAGGCTGGAATTGTGTTTCCCCCCAAACATTCCCTGGCTGTGGAGAGAGGGAAGGTGCAGGCCCAGACCCTCCCCAGCCCAGCTGTGCCAGAACCCTGTGGAGGGGAGGAAGAGCAGGGCTGGGAGTCAGCAATTACAGCACAGGAATTGTTCTACAAGTCAACGTTTTTAATTATTTTTTTGAAGACAGCTTAAAACATGATCCCTTCCCCACAGCAGCACGGCCTGGCCCTGTCCCCTGTGTCCCCACAGAGCTGGGGCAGGCAGGGAGGGCTGCCCCTCTCCGTGTCCCTGCAGCCAGGGCAGCTCCACAGGGCCGGGAAGAGGCACGAGCGCTCTCAGTGACACTGGCAGGGCAGAATATCTGCTACCTAAAGTTCACAATTGAAGTTCCACAACATAAAAATTCCAAAAAAAAACCAAAACAAAACAAAAAACCAACCCCAAACTACAGCCAAGCAGAGAGTAGTGGTGCTTTAACATCTCAAGGTTTACGACAGTTTATCGACCGACAGCGGGACAACTTCCAGATCCTGCTTCTAACTTCCAGATCCTGCTTCTAACTTCCAGACCCTGCTTCTCTGACCTTAAGCAGCTGTGGCAGAAGGTGAAGCTGTGGACTGAACACCACTAAAGCAACGCTCCAGAGCCCTGGTGCGTGCTCAGCATTCCCAGCTCCCGTCCCCACGGACATCTCCCACTCCTGGGCTCGGCCTCACCCCCTCGGGGTGCAAACCTGCTTTGCAGCTTAAGCTCAGGCTGGTCTCCTCTGGCATTAAATACATTTATTGGAACATCTCACACGACAAGAGGTTCTCTCTGGGCCATTCACATGCACGGGAGGGCGAGAAGCGACTACCTACACACAGAGGGTGGAGCCCACGGCTGGAGCGGCGCCCAGCGGGGCTCAGGAGCCCGAGGTGTTGTTGCTGCCGAAGCGCTGGTTGACGCTGTGCAGCAGGTGCTTGGGCAGGCAGTGCCACGAGCTGGCCAGCATCTCCTTGAAGCAAATCACAGCCTCCAGGCACAGCCTGGGAACACAGGGGGCTGTCAGCAGGGAGGGATCCTCCATCCTCACCCCCGGCGTTGGGGGGAGGTGGGAATGTTCTCCAGGTCTAATGGTGATCCTACCCCAACTCGTCTTAGAATGCCGGGAGGGTTTGGGTTGGAAGGACCTTCGATCCCATCCCATTCCACCCTTTTTCCATGGGCAAGGACACCTTCCACCAGCCCTGTCCAACCTGGCCTTGGACACTTCCCAGGGGCAGCCACAGCTGTGCCAGGCCCTTCCCACCCCCTCCCAGGAGTTCCCTCCTGCCAGCTAAGCTGGGACACGACAGTTCCACACTGAACTCTTGCTCTCTTACCTTACCAGAGATCTCGGTTGTAGGGAGAACACAAGGATTTCGTTGCTGTGAGCCTGGAGGGTGGGAGAGAGACACAGAGAATTGGTTCTGTGGGTGCTCAGCAGGAGCCAAAGCAGCCCAGGCTCCAGCCACTGAGTCAGGGAATCCCAGAATGGCTTGGGCTGGAAGGAGCTTAAAGCTCATCCCATTCCAGCCTGCCCTGGGCAGGGACACCGGAGAAAACCTCGAGGTTTCCAAGCCTTGAGGCATCTGCACTGAGGGACTTTGGACAGGAGCAAAGCATTTCCCCCTCAGGCTTTGCACCTTTGTGATCTCCAGGAGCTCCAGCCCTGCAGATCCCATGGGAAGGGCAAGCTCAAAACCAACTCACAGCTTTGGAATGGGCCAGAAGGTTGTTGGCACAGCCTCCAAAGATGATCACCTCGCCCTCCTCGCTGGCACAGGCCGTGTGCCACAGTCTGGGAACAGAAAGCAGCACTGCATTAACCCCAAATCCCAGCTCTGGGAAGATCCCTCCTCATCCCAGCCAGGCCAAAGGAAAAAAATCCAGGAAGCATCAGTGCTTTAACTCCTTAACCTGGCTCAGAACACTTCCCAAACCAGAGGGAGGAAGACTTGTGTTTTCCATGCCACACTCATGCATCACAGAGGTTTTGGGGCTTTGAACTGCAGGTCCCCAACTCCCATTTCCTCAGCAGGAAGCCAAGAACAGCCCTGGGTGTGCACAGGACGAGCTGTGGCAGGACCTTGGTGACACCAGCCCTGCCTGGCTGGTGGCAGAGCAAAGACACTGGTTCCAGTTAGCTCTGCTGCTGGCACTGCAGCTCTGAGTCCTCTGGAGCCAGATCAAACCCTAATTCCCAGGATCAAACCCTAATTCCCAGGATCAAACCCTAAACCCCAAGGTCAAACCCTAAATTTCTGTTTCCTGCTGTTTCACAGGCTGCCTGCAGCACCTGCCCTGTGTGGCCCTCACCCAGAATTCTGGGAGCACACAACACCCTGCACCTCTGGGACACATGGAAAAGGAGAGCTGTGAGGAGGAACCAGTGTCCTCTCTCTGGCAGCCAGCACCAGGTGCTTCCACACCCCTTTTGTACCAAATTTCCAGGGAATTGTCTGCCATACCTTGGTTTTTCAGAGTAGTTATGCTCAAACTGCACCCACTCGTTCTTGCTGATACAATAAATCCAGGCATCACCTGCAAACAAGCAAAATCCCAGATAAAACCAGGATTCTGTCAGTTGCTGCAAGACACAAATACTCTGGGTGTAGCACATCTCATTTCTGTTCTTAGATAAACCAAATGCTTTAGGAAAAACCTTATAAAACATTGGCTGCTGTTTGACAACAAATGTACCAGATTTATGGAGATGAAGGTGGAGAATGGTAAAGCTGTCACTAATGGCAATTTGCACTTCTAGATGCATTTTTAGAGCAGATGAATTGCTGGAAGTTCTGGTTGTCTCCACACCCTCAGCAACTCCTGCTCCGTGGAATGAGGGGTTGGAGCACAGGGGAGGAATTCAAGGCAATCACTCAAGCTCCTGTGCACAGCTGCTCCAGAGCACAAAGCCACCACCAAACCCCTCTGGAATGACTTACTCAGGGGCTGCTTGTCCGTGGTGAATCCCCCAAAGAGGAAGAGGTGATCGGAGGAAATCGGCGTTAAGGAATGCCACGATCGGCCGACGGGGCAGATGCCTTGGCTGAGTCTGGATTGCAACAAAAACACCCCAAATCACCAGCAGGGACAGCAAAATCCCGCTGCTCTTTCCTGCTCTGATGATTTCTCAGCTCTCTGCAGGACACTGCACTGACCCAAGGACAGCTTTAATTTCTTTAGGCACAAGGGATTTTACGTGGGCCAGAGCCTGAGCACGCACATTTCGTTCCACTCCCACGTGTCCAGGTTCAGGTAGTAGAAGTCGTTCATCCTGGACTCCTACAAACAGAGCAGAGCCTGGTTCAAATCCCCTGCTGTGCTCTGGGTTTAAGCACAGGTTAACAGGGCTGGGCTTACCCTGTATCTGCCTCCAAAGACGTAGCCCCTGTTCCCAACCGTGGCACAGGCGTGAGCGGCTCGAGGGGACGGAGTCTTGCCCTGGGGAAGGGACAGGGACAGCACAAAAGGGTCACCAGGGGACAAGAGAAGCTCAGCTCAACTCACATTTCAGGCCAGCAAGGAACAGAGTGAAAAAACACAGCCAGTAAATCACCCTGGGTGCAGACTTGGGTTTTTTGATGGATGGAAGAGCAGGGAACTGATTAAAAATGGGGTTTGTTTTTTTTCCCCTCCTGAAGTGTGTAAATTTTGCTTTTAGCACAGGGTTCAGCCACAGGAGACAGACTGGAAATGAGACAGGGACATAGTAAATCCTGATATTCATAAATCTCTCCCAGGCCAGCTTGGACAGGGCTTAGGGCAGAGTGGGAAGGTGTCCCTGCCCATGGCAGGGGTGGAACTGGATGAGTTTTAAGTTCCTTTCCCACCCAAACCATTCTGGGATTCCATTAAACACCATTTTTCTTAACTTTCTGAACTACCTGAGACCTGGATGAAGTAATCAGAGCAATTCTTTGGCAATCTGGCAGTTGTCTCACATTTCACTTCCTCCAACCCTGGTGGCAACTCCAGCCCATTTCCCTGTTCCTGAACACTCCTGGGACACTCCAGATGCGTGGATTTGCAATTAGCAGCGTTTAATTGTCTCCTGACCACAATTCCTGACCCCAGGGACAGGCACCAACCATCCCCTGGCAGTGAGGGGGACAGCAAACCCCACATTCCACTGTCCTGAGCTCCCTGGGAGCACAGCCCAGCTGAAGCATCAACCAAAGCAAGAGACAGGAAAAAAAATGGATGAAGCCAGATCAAAATAAAAGGCAGATTTCCTCTTTTTGCAGAGTGGATCTGTCTGAGTGAATGGTTGAAATTCAGTGGGAATGCCTCCAAGAACCCTCCCAAATAACATTACTGTGATTTAATGAACTGAGAGCAAAGCATTAATTAATTACCGTGGTTATAGGCTGGCTCCAAGTGAAAGTTTCAAGGTCCAGAACGTGCACGTGGTCGTTCCACCCTCTAGGAAGACCTGAATTCTTAAAAAAAAAAAAACAAAAAACCAACATAAAGAAGCACCAAGTTTTAACAAGCACTGATTAAACATTAAAAGCTGAAACAGAAATGGGTTACTTACCCAAAAAGAGGTTTCATCGAATTCAAAGGTTCCACGTTGTTTCCCTTCAGGAAAATAGCCATAGCCCCCAAAAAATATCAGCCTGGAGGAAAAACATGGATCAAGAGCTGTGAGAAATCCTGCCACATCAGTAAATATAAATGTAAATGTAAGCGTAAATGTAAGTGTAAATGTAAGTGTAAGTGTAAGTGTAAGTGTAAATGTAAATGTAAATGTAAATGTGAAGGCTGTACTCAGAAAACCAGGGAAGCTCCTTTGGTTTTCCAGGTGTGGGGCTCTGTTGCCTCATGGACCCTCCCACCCACACTAAATCCCTCTGGAGCTGTTTCCAGCCTCAGGCTCCCCAAGTTTTGCTCCACTTCCAAATCCATGAAGCTGTCAGGGTCTGGTCACTGCACTCTGGCCTTTGCCACGCTGTTCCCCTGGAGTTTAAATGGGAATTACCTCCAAGTTTATATCTCTGGGGTTTAGCCTGCATTAGGAACTGGCATGGCTTTGCCAGAAATTCCTGCAGGATTATGGAGTGACAGAAACAACCTGCAGCACCTCATTAACCACCCACAAGTGCAGCCCTGCAGAGATTCCCATCTAAACTGATCCTATCAGGTGTGGTAATGAGGAGCTCACTCTCCACATCAAGGACCTGAAAAAGCAGCACTGTGGGCAATTCCACAGAACCACAGAGTATCCCCAGCTGGAAGGGACACACAAGGGTTACCCCACCTTTCCTGAGTGTCTGCAGCAAATCCCACAGCAAATATCCTAACTGGGAGCTCTCTCCACGGAGCAGCCAAAGCAGCACAAGAGTGAAACTCCAAAATCACCAGGATGGTTTGGGTTAAAGGGACCTTAAACCCCACCCAGTGCCACCCCTGCCATGGCAGGGACACCTCCCACTGCCCCAGGCTGCTCCCAGCCCCAGTGTCCAACCTGGCCTTGGGCACTGCCAGGGATCCAGGGGCAGCCACAGCTGCTCTGGGAATTCCAGCCCAGCCAGGAATTCCCAATTCCCAATCTCCCATCCATCCCTGCCCTCTGCCCATGTGAAGCCATTCCCTGTGTCCTGTCCCTCCAGCCCTTGTCCCCAGTCCCTCTCCAGCTCTCCTGGAGCCCCTTCAGGCCCTGCCAGGGGCTCTGAGCTCTCCCTGGAGCCTTCTCCTCTCCAGGGGAACATTCCCAGCCAGCCCCACGGTGACTGCAGGGAAGAGGAGGAGGAGGAAGGAGAAGCCAAGAGCCACCAAAGCCCTCCCTGGGGCCTCACCTGTTCTTGTGCACCCACACCCCCAGCTTGTCCTTGGACGAGGGGGGCACCCCCTGGCACTCCACTCTCACCCACTGCAGCACTTTGTCCGTGGATCTGGCATTTAACATGTAGAACTGGGGAAATAAAGAGATTTTTTTTCAACTCACACAGTCAGCTTAAAGCCCAAGTCTGCTGTCAAAATAGTAACTTTAAATGAACATGTGCTGGTATAGATATAGTAATAAATGAAAAGTTCTTTTCCTAGTTGAAAAGCAAAGCACTGAAAATATTTGCAACAAAATATGGATTCACAAATCCCAACCTTTTTGCAAACACCTTTTACACCACTAACAGGGTTATGGACACTGAGTTTCAGCATCCAAAAGCTGCTGTGGGATACAGTGAAGGTGTGTACAGAGCACAACTGTCTTACAACTAAGAAATGGTCAAAAAGTTTACAAAGTGACCTTTTTTTACAGTATCACCCCTTCTTTGCATTTATATAACCCTGCAGGAAGAGAAGCAGCTGCTGCACTTCCATACAAAAACTGCAGTGTAAGAATGCCACAGCAGAAAGGGAGGAAATCACACCTCACAAAATGAGCTTGCTTCAAACTCTCTGCAGAAATTCCCTCAAACTCCTTCTAGTTTATATTTACATATGAAATACATGATCCTTTATTTGAATATATAAACTACATATTTATATAGACCAAAACTATTTAACTTAAACCACGCTGCCAGACTATCAGAAAATATCATGAATTAATTCTGGTCGAAGGGGTGGTGTTTGTTCAGTGATCTTGGAGGACTTTTTGATTTTGGGATTCTGGGATTACCACAGACTCCAGGGAAGAGAAACACTTCAAGCCACCCCCGACCAGTTCCAGAGCAGTTCCTGGCAATTCCCATCTTTTAAAATCAGCAAGCTCAGAGGCAGGGACACAATGCAGCTGCTCAGGGGGATTGCACAAGGCCAGAAGTGATGCCAGCTCGGCGTGTCCCTGCAGGGCTGTGCAGCTTGCAGGGCACAATCCCCATGGGAAAGGAGGGGATGAAGGAATTCCTGACCTTGTTGGTGTTGCCCCGGGCATGGTGCCCCCCGAAGAGATAAACCACTCTGTCCACACACACGGCACAGCTGCCAGACATGGAGGGGGGAACATCTCCCTCTGTCTTGCTCTTCTTCCTGCAAAACCAGGGTGGGATATTTCACCTGCTCCCAGGGAGCGGGGACGGGGTTATTTGGAGGGTTTGAATGACAGCAGTGCTCAGTTCTTCCCCCTTTTTCAGGTGTAACCACTCACAGAACTACTCTGTGATGATGGAGGGGTGGGGAAAAGGCAGTTTAGTTAATACATGGGTTTTTTTGGGGGTAGGAATCCCATCTGCCCAGCTCAGGAGTCTGGAATGCTCAGAAGCCTCAGGCAAAGAGGATTCGCCTGAGTAAACTGCAGGTTTCCCCTTTGCTCCTGGATTTTTTTCCTGTTTGTAAACGTCATAACCACAGAGAGGAGATTCCACCCCGTGCCCAAGGTTGTCCCTGAGCCCAGGGCAGGCTGGGAGCACGGCTGAAATCCCACTTCCTGCAAAGCACTGAGCAGCTTCTTGGGCTGCATCAACCTTTAAAAACAACTCCTGAAAAGGCCAGAAACTCAACAGGGATTCCCTGGTCACCACTGGCATCAAAAGTGGTACAAACACACAGTTTCCAGCTGCTCTGCCCTATCCCAGGAATGCCAGAACACCTCACACTGGTGATCACACACTCCTATCCAGGCTGCCTGTCCCAGCTGCCTCTCCTACTTCACCCTGGAAAAAACATATTGGATGCTTTCAAAGAAAAAAAAAACCCACCAAACCTGAAATATTTTACACATTTTTTGCAACAGTTTGATACACGGGAACAAAGGGATCAGGGAATTCCTTCACTGCTCAGTCCCTCAGCGTGCTTTCCACAACCAATTTAAGGATTTATCAATTTTTTTTCCCCCCAAATGAATGATTTACTGTACCATCTTCCAGTTTCCATGTTGTAGATCCATATTTCATCCCTAGGCAGGTAGAAGTCATAAAATCCCCGGACCTGGGCGTTCTGCAGGACAGGTCAGAGAAGGAAGAGCAGTTGTTAGAAGGATGTTTGACACATGGAATTACAGACTCCTGGGAATGTTTACACCCCCCTGGGACCTAATCACAGCACAGATGACAGCAGGAGCAGTGCCTGTACTTCCCACACTCCTGTGCCTCCCACCTGCACAGAGAGCAGGAACCAGACTAATTTAGCACCCGCTGGGGACAATCAGCTCCCAGCAGAGCCAGACGGGGGTAAATGGAAGTTAAACCTCTATTTTACAGCCTGAGCAGGGAGCAGAAATGAGGCAAAAGCTCCTTTTTCCTTCCCCCACCCCCTTCCACGACAGGGATTTATTTACTGAGTTCACTGACAACGGTTTTGTCGCTGAAACGATTCTGTGGCGCTGCACCCCTCGGTGCGACAACAACGAACCTGAGATCCTTAACACCCAAAATACAGTTGTGCAAATAAAATAATCACCACTCCCAGCGTGCACAACTCCGATCAGACAATGCTCCCTTCACCCTTTGCCAAAGGCAAACAACACCCCCCCCAAAAAAAAAACAACACACAACCAAAAAACCCCCGCGCATCTGCCAAGGTTTAACACCCGTGATCCATTTCAACCCCCGCAGGAAGGCCCTGTTACAAATTGTTCGCTGGAGCTGCCCCCGCCGCCGTGTGTGCTGCCGGGGGGAGGAATAATTTCCCAGAGTCACTCCGGGGATGGATGGGGCACGATGAGTTTACCCGGCGCGGCGCAGAGGAGCCGTCCGTACCTTGTATCCTCCCCAGACGTACATGCAGCGCCCGTCGGTGACGGCCACGTGCCCGCTGCGCTCGGCGGGGCTGTCGTTCTCCAGCTGCTCAAAGCCCTCCTCGGCCGGCGCCGGCAGCTCCTCGTCCGCCGGCAGCTCCTCGTTCTCCTCGGCCATCTCGGGACGTGCTGCGGGCGCAGGGACACGGGATTCCCTCAGCTGGAGCAGCCGGTGCAGCTCCTGGCCTCCGCACAGACACCCCAGCAATGCCAGCCTGGGGCATCCCTGTCCAAAAGCTCCTGGAGCTCCGGTAGCCTCGGGAATGTCATCATTCCCTGCGGAATGCTCAGCACTTCACCTTGCCCTGAAATCCAAGCTGACCCTCCTCTGACACAGTGGGGAGCTTGGAAAAGCAGTGGGAAAAACCAGGAGTAGCTACACACAGCTGGAGTCAAGAACGCCCTCAGTGGTTGCACGGTTTGTAATGGTTTCAGTTGCCAATGTGACTCAAAGTGTCCGTTTTTAACAATATTTAAAATCTTATCTATAAATAGTTGGATTGATTTGCCCAGAGAAGCTGTGGCTGCCCCTGTGGATTCCTGGAAGTCTCCAAGGCCAGGCTGGACAGGGCTTGGAGCAGCCTGGGATAGTGGAAGGTGTCCATGCACATGGACAAGATGAGCATTAAGGTCCCTTCCAACCAACACCATTCCACGACGTCAAAAAAAAAAACAAAAAAAAACCCCAAAAAACAAAACAAACAAAAAACAAACAAAAAACCAAACCAAACAAACAAACAAAAAACAACCAAAAAAAAAAAAAAAAAAAAAAACAAAACAAAACAGTCCAAAGGGGAATAAATTTGACAGCTTTGCCTACAACAGCAGCAAATCCCGGAGCTTTTCAGCGTCCCCCACACAAACCTTCCCACCGCGGCTCGGTGCAGGACAACGTCACCTGTCCTGCACAAAATTCCAGAATTCCATTCTGCTCCAAATCCACGCAGAATGCCAAAGCCCAGACTGTCCTGGGAAGACACAGATCCAAAGCTCAGGGAAGCCAAACAGCCCAAATCTGTGCCCCCAAAGCCAAGGAAAAGGAACCTTAGCGGGGCAATCACAACCTGCACTCCAGGGCTGGATATCCTGGCTCTGATATTCCCTTACACCGCTCCTCAGGGATTTTTTTCCTCTTTAATTTTAATCACTCCCGCCACGGAGACGCTGCACCAGCTTCGGGGGGTTATCTGCGAGCTTTAATTACGATTTCTAATTTAGATTAGGACGCCTTGCCCACAGCTCCGTGAAACCTGCCTGCTTCGAGCTAGCGGTGTCTTCGCCGCCTCGGAGCAATAACACATATAAAACATTCATATATAATATATACGTATCACATTCTGTTATTCATTTTACCCCTCAGACACGCCGGGCCGCGTCCCTTCAGCCATTTCCCCCTCAGCTCCCCGCAGCCCCGGGGGAGCTCTGCCCACCACCCCTCACACACCGCGGCAAGCAGGCGGGGGCTCCTCACGACACGTTCTTCTGTCGCGACATGCCCGAAGCGCAGGGCGGGCCCGGGGGGCGGTGTTCCTCACGACACGCTCAACTGTCGCGACATCGCGCCCGCCCGAGCGCTGCCGGGCGCCGTTACCGGCCCGGCCCGAGCCCGCCCCGCGCCCCTCAGAGCCCTCAGAGCCCCCCGGGCCCGTCCCGCTCCTACCGCGGCCCCGCCGCTGCCGCTCCGCCGCCCCTCCCTCAGCCGCGGCCGCGCCGCAACATCCGCA
>VWYO01023854.1:3916-16305 GCA_013400275.1 Rhadina sibilatrix | reverse complement strand
AAAAAAAAAAAAGGGATTTGTTGTCAAACTTCACTCAGAAACCCAGCTGAACACAGAGCTGCAGGGGAACAGCAGCCAAGTTCACAAACAAACCACCCCTGAGGTGTCCCAGCAGCTCCCTGCCCTGCCTCATGTGGAGTGGAGCTGGCTTTGTCTCTCAGTCTCGGCTTTCCTCTCCTGCCTGTGGGTCATGGCAGCCCAAAAAGTGATTTTTTTCAGCACTTCCTGCAGCAGTTTGGATGGCAAGCAGGGGATTTGGTTCTCCAGCAGAGCTGCGTTCTTCCCAATGCAGTCGAGACACAGCCTGAGGGAGGGAAATAAAAATAAAAAATAAAAATAAAAATAAAAATAAAAATAAAAGGAAAAGGAAAAAAAATTGAAGCAAATGGTTTATATTCTAACAAATGACACCTAATAAAAAAGCTGGGGATGCGCATTAATTACAGGTGTTAATTACAGGTGGTGTGGGTGCACGTGCAGGGAATTACGCAGCACCAGTGATTCAACTGCTGGGCAGCATCACACATTGAAGGGTTTGAGCATTTCCTGAGGAGGGAATTGGGTGTTTCACCCCATTTCTGCAGCAGCACGTGGCTAAAACAACACCTGGGGTGCTGGGAGGTGTCCCTGCCCATGGAACATGATGGCATTTAAAGTCCCTCCCAGCCTGAACTGGGATTTAAACCCTAATTTTAAACTCTAATTCTGGGATTCTTTAACTCCAACTCACCTGAGCAGGGAATAAGGCTGAGTCTGAAATATCAACAAGTCACTGCAGTGACCCTGATCATGAGAAAAAAAAAAAAGAACAATTAGAATGGCAAACACCTTCTCCACCTCAGCAATTTTCTACAAAATTCTCACATTTATTACCATGTGCATGATTTAGAAATATTATACTTGACCAACTATTTAGAAGGAATCTGAATTACAAATTCCTTTTTATTCTGTCAGTCAATCTCGGGTGGGGATTCCTCAGTGGAATCAGTGGTGTATAAATGATAATTAATTTACAATCTGTGGTGTGTAAATGATAACAATTTCCTCAGTGGTGTGTAATTTGTAATGATTTCAGTTACCAAGCTGAGCAAATTCTTTGAGCCAAGATCAATCTGGTTTTGCTTTTTTTTCCCCCCTGAATTAAAATCTTATATAAAAATATATTTATTTATTAATTGATTTGCTCAGAGGGACTCTGGAAGTGGAAGTGTCCAAGGCCAGGTTGGATGATGCCTGGAGGTGACCCACGGGGTGGATTAAATAGATTTTAAGCTCCCTCCCAGCTGAAACCATTCCATGATTTTTCAGGAATTATAATTATCCCAGTGATGGGATTTATTGTTCAGTTTACTGACCGTGTCCATAAAAAGCAAATCATCTTTGCTGCCCCCAAACACCATCACTTCTCCCTCCTGCCCAAGGCAGGCTGTGTGCCACAACCTGGAAATCAAACCAGAAACAAAATGAGTGCCCAAGAAACAGAACCTGTGTGTTATCAGCAAGACAAAGCCATTGTTTGGAAGGTGGAATATATAACTTAACTTAATATAACTTAAAATATATTACTTGTTTGTTTAATAATATAAAATAAGAGAGCAATGTGACTCTCTCCAGCTCATGAGAGTTATTTTCATACAGATCAATATATTTTGTCATTTATTTGACTTTTATGTACTCTGGGTATATATAATATATAAACTTTGTCTTATTTATCACCACAGTGGAAAAGTTTTAGGCAACTCTACCAACCGAGCTTTTGTCAAGCTTTTTCCTTTTTGCAATTTCCCACTTTCTTTGGTTCAGAAGTACAATTTTCTCGTGGCTTTCAGCCTGGGGTGGGGTCTCAGTGCTGACACAGATCCCTGAGCACTTGGATCTCCAGTTTTCCTGTTCCAGCCTTACCCTTCCCCCAGGGATTCCTGGGATCACCTTCTGGGAGTCAATAACTTCCATCACACCAAGGAAGGTTTATCACAGAGACTCCACCAAAGCAAAGCCTGACTTTATCATCTTTCAGAAAGATCCTGCCCCTTCAGCAGCCACCTCTGGTGGGATTTCTTTTTCATCATTAAGATTTTTCTGGTCTATCACCACTGCTGATGGACTTTAGAGCCACTGAACCGAAACCAAAATCATGCAAAAAAAAAAAAAAAAAAAAACAAACCAAAAAACCAAACGTCCCCACTTTCCTTCTCCCTTCACATCAGTTCCTTAGGAGGTACCTCACCTTTTCCCTTCCTCATACCTGTGGACAGATCTGTCTCTGCCTGCTCTGCATTAGGGAAACTCTGGGCTTGGTCACGGAGAACACGGGGAAGCCTTTCCTTTCCTGCCTGGACTCTGGTGACATCCTAGCTCGCAACCTGAGGCTTTTCCTACTGCCTGAGAGTTCCTGTCCTCCCATGGGCTGCTCTAACTTAATCACCTAAACATTCTAACAGAGCACGTTATTGAAATCACACAGGGCTCTTCCAGCTACAGCAACAGCAATCACATGGGAATGAAAACATTGGGGAGCCAGGAGTTAAAAACAGGGTTGTTCTCTATTGAAAGCCAGCGTGCAAATTGTTGGCTGAAGTAAAAACTGAGGGATGAGAGAGAGGAGCAGTGTTTTTCTATCAGTTCAGGAGCACCTGAGAAGGCAAGCTGTTAGAAATGGCTAAAACTGGAGGTGGAAGGAAATTATTCTCTGCAGAATTTAGGGAGGGAATCAGAGTTGCAGAAGCGTCAGGAGAAGACATGAAGGAATTTTGGTACAAAATGAGAGAAATATATAAAAGAAGCACACACAGATGTGTTACTGCTCTGCATTTTAAGAGCAACTGAATTGCTTTAAAGCTTTTCTAGCTGCAGAGATCAGTGGATTTATCTGTGAAATTATTATTGATCTTAAAATAATTTTTATTTTTGAAATTGATCTCAAAATATTTTTTGCCGATTTCAGGTCTTTTTCATGGAAACAAGCTGCCTTTTCTACAAAAGCAACTCCTATAAACTGTCCCACACCCTGTAGAAAATAAAGAAAATACAAATGCTAAACACTTGACCAGTTCAGTGTAGGGACAGGCTTTTGGTGTGGCTCCTCTCATCCACCTTTCCAGGAGCCACATCCCTGTGTCACCTGCTCCAGGTGACCCCGCCTTGGCAGGGAGCTGGACTGGAGGATCTCCAGAGGTCCCTTCCAATCCCAACATCCTTGAAAAAATCAATGAGGTTTTGGGGTTTGGTTGGAGGAGGGGAGGTCCTTTAGTTCTGTAAAGATTTAGGTCCAGCAAAGCTCCTCAGCCCTACAACCCAAATCCCTTGGAAGTGCCTGGGAACCACCTGGGGCTCAGGAATCCCTGATCCTCCCAGCCAGCCCCGCTGCAGGGCAGGGCACTGAGGTTATTCCAACTGAGCTGCTGCTCCTGGGGCTGCTCCCAGCACATCCCAGCCTTTTCCAGGAAAAATCACATCACAGGGGAGGTTTAAGAAACTCAAGAGCTGAGCACAGACCCCTGGCTGCTCCTGCTGTGCTGTTTAAAGACTCCTCAGTCCTTAAATACCATAAAATATCACTGATTGTAAAATGAAAACATCTGGCGAGGCTGAGGGCCAAGTTTATTTGGGCTTGAAAGAGTTTGAAGGGTAAGAAGGCAGAAAAGTTGGCTTGGCTGTGGCTGTTGTGTTTAAAAGACAGCGAAAAGTAGGATAAAACAGGAAGGAAATTAATTAAGGTAAAGGTATTTCAGTACCAAAGCAGGGGGCAGAGCAGAACTGGACATTTTTGTATCAGAAAAAAATGATATAAAACTGTGCTGGGAGTACCTGGGTGAATGCAGGGAATGAATTCAATGAAAATCTGAATTTCTGCTTTCTACAGCAAATCAGTTCAATAGTTTTGAACTCAGAAACACAGCTAGTGCTTCAAACATTGGGTTAACACTCAGTTTTGCTTCTGAACCCTGAGGGAGGCATCAACTTTTTCATGGTTCTCTCCTCCCCTGTTTCTAATAATGTATAAAATATTAATGAGCTTTTATTATTCTCCTTGGTTATCCATTCCTCCAGTTTTGATGGTTTTGTTTATGTAACAATAATTTGGCTACAGAGCACCAGGTTAGTTGGGACACCCAGATCCTGCACCACAAAAAACATCTTTTCATGGAAATAAGCATCAAATACACACAAATTAAAAATGAGGTATGAAGGCAAAAAAGGTGTTACAGCATACCATTCAACCACACTGCATTAATGTTCTAAACTGATCCTTAAAAATACCATTCAAGCATTTAAAAATGGATTGATTTTGGAAAATGATTGAATTCCAGCACCCATGATTTATGTTTCTGTACCTGGGCCTGCTCTTGGGCAGGTGGGTGAGCTGCTTCCATCCATTTGTTGCAATGCTGTGGATCCAACCATCACCTGCAATAGGAGAACACTCAATAATGGGGTTTTTGAGATTAAAAAAAAAAAAAAAACAAAACTTTTTATTCACACAAGCAGCTCTAAGAGCATCTTTATTTAGGCAGCAATAACATCAGCACTTCATGAAGCTGCATCTTTTCACTCTTTGTAGTTTAGTGTTGTCACAGAACTCTCACTGCACTGAAATCTAGAATTAAAACACATTGGGGTAAATGAAGAAAATCACCTCCTCCCAGTGGATTGACCTGTGAAATTATTATTTATTTTTTTGCTGATTTCAGGGTCTTTTTTTCATGGAAGCAAGCTGCCTTTTCTACAAGAGCAACTCCTATGAAGCATCCCACGCCCCGTTTTGTGTGATCTGAAATGCACAACAGCATTATAACTGCTGCTATCACTCTATTTACTTTTTTTTTTTTAACTTTTTTTTATTTACTCGAAATTACTTACTCAAAGGAACATTATCAGAGCTTAGTCCACCAAAAAGGAAAAGTCTGTCATCCCCAATGGGGGTCAGCGTGTGCCAGGAGCGATCCCTGGGTTTCTCTCCACTGATATTAATCCTGGGTGATAAACAAAGAAATTGTTTATAAAATCACCAAAGTTTTCAAACAATGCTAAAAAACTTATTTGGCAGAAAATTTTCAGTTTGCCCCTAGAACCACCTTGGGTATTTTCTCAGTGAAAGATCAGATTAAGTGCCTGAATAAATGGCATGAAGTTAAAATTGTTTAAAATTGATGAATCCTGAGGCTCTCCACTCCAAGGAAAATGATTTTAAATCTCACAAGGATTGTGGCTTTACCTCTGATCCAAAAGTTACCACCTCTTCTACCTGGTTCTCACCCAGACTTTGAAATAAATGTTAGTAAAGAGGGGATTTCCTAAGTAGAAAACAGATGGAGGTTTATTGTTGATAAAAATCTCGTGTTAAAAAAAGAGAGATTTGAAATCTATTTCAGCTGAGCTGCATTGAAATTGATTTTGATTTAGTTGGGTTTGCTGTGGGAGAATGTGAACAGTAAAGATCCTGATATCCCAAAAAAACCACCTAATTTATCAGAGAGAATGAAAGAGGGGTTGCAAAAGTGCCCTGCTAAATTTGGCACTCAAGTTCAGGCCAAGTTGCAATATTTATTTGAATCCAAGTGAAGAAAAGAGGCTTCTAAAATTGGCCAAGGGGCAGCCTGGGCTTTGATGGTTAAAAAAAAAAATCAAACCAGATACTGATAATTGATAAAATATCAATTTTCATGCACAAGAAATGATCCCAGTACCAGAAATAACCAAATATTGAATGACAATTTAGTAGAGCTCAAGGTAGGGAAAGCAACTTCTGGGCAGTGGCAGCAGAAATGAATTTTGCAATCTCCTGCTGGGTGATAATCCTGGGTTAGCAGCTTCATATTGTGCAATTCCTTAAGAAAGCTGTGTAGAGTTGAGTAAAAAAAAAACAAAACAAAAACAAACCCTTGACTGGTAAGTAAATAAAATCATTATTTATTAATATAGAATCACTGGCTCCTTTTGTGATGAGATGAAACAAGTAATGAATTTATTTCATTTAGTAAGAACTTTATCTCCTGTGAGGTGCCAACAGCAGCAGACACTGAAAACTTTTTTCCCCCCAATATCTTAATTTTTTTTTAAGTCTTAAATCCTTTTTCAGTCTCTCCAAGACTCTTTGCAGAGGTGCAGCAACAGCTGAGCAGAAGATTCCTGAACTTACAGTGCTCCAATGTATAAATATATAAATATTTATACAGACACTATCCTAAATCACAGATAAGCCTTATGAGCTGTTCTTGGATCACAAGATAGAAATAACTAGAATTTTGGGGGAAAAAAAAAATCTTCATTTTTTTTTAGGATTTCATGGCCTTTTATGGCAGAGACCTTTCCCCAATTTGTGCTGTAATTAGCCCAACTACAGGCAGTAAACCCAGCATTCAAAAAGCCCCAAAAAACCTGGAATTCCATATGGATAAATGCAGCCAGCCTGAAAATGAGGCTGTTAAATCACTGCATGCTGTGCTTTAAACAGCACCACCAATGCTCTGGGTGCAGAGCAGGAAAAGCTCAGGAACCACTCTCAAATTCAATTCCACTGAAATCACAATCCAGCAGCTGTTAGGAGTCCCCAAACCCTCATTCTCCTCTTGGAAAAGCTGCAGGAATAGCTCTGGAGCCATTTAACAATCTGTTTCCATCTCCTAAATTCAGTTTGAAGTGTTACAAAAGCAAACCTACCTTCCAGACCAAGTCCAAGTGTCTAAATTCAGGCAGTGCAAGTCATTCATTCTGGTTTGCTAAAACAAAGAAATAAAATCCCACTCGGGTTATTTGAAGCAAACAATCAACCCAAATATTTCAGAGAGGCCTTCCTGGGACAGAATATATTCCACAAGTACCAATAGTTTGAAGAACTCTGTACCCATGTGCCTTAACAGAAATCTGAATTGTGTGGCAGATGAAAAGCTTTTCTCCTCACAAAAAAAACCAACAAAACAAAACCATGCAACTCTCAGGGAACTGCCTGGCAGAAATCCTTCCAGTCATGCAACAGCACTATGGGGCCAATTTTAGCTCCTAAAAGTGAAGAATTTTGTGGCATTTATAAAGCTCCTGCAAATGTTTTTAACTTCCATCCACAGAACTCCTGGCAGGGAAATGCAGAATTTTCCTCTCTTATTGTTGCCTGGTGTTCTTTTCCTTGACACTGTGATCAGAAGTTTGTTTCCTCCTGTTCCTACAGGTCACTACTCCTGGAGTATCCTGGTAGTGCTGTACTCTGTATATTCCCAGAAAAAGTCCAGCATTTGTGCTTTTCCCCCTCTTTTCCTTTCACAAAGTGACCACCAGCAAGGTTTTAAGACCCTTTAGCATTTGCCATATAAAATAAACTGGGAGATCTTTCCACTTGCTGATCTGCCTGGGATTTGAGATGAAGTCTCTGACTGCCTTGGGGGTGGTGGAGGTGGTGATAAAGGGATTTCTTTGCTTGACTGGGAGCTGTGATTCCCCTGGGGACTACAAAAACCATCTGGGAAGTAGGGAAATGTTTCTTGCCTTACCTTCCAACTCCTTTTTCTCCCTGGGCAGTCCATAGATCTATTAGAAAAAGCCTTTCTCCAGCTTGCAGATCCTCCTGAGGCAGAACTAGGCTGAAAGGAGTGCTTGTACCCCTAGGAGTGAGGCTGAGGGACTTCCAGAGCTGTCCAGCAGAGCTCTGGGAAGTCTCCCAGGGATTTCAGGGAACAGCAAGGTTTTCAGGAATGCTACATCCTCCTCTGCCAAGTAATGCTAACCCTGCTGTCCTGGCAAGGGAATGGGACCCAGCATTTTGGGGAGGGCAACAGGATAAAGACAAGCAGGTTGTGAGGGTTTGGGGCATTGCCTGAGACACTTAAATCCCTCAAGAGGGTGACTACAAACAACCAAGTGTGGTCCAGCTGACAGCCAGGGGAACAGATCTGTTTTCCATGACAACTCTGTCCAGTTTCCTGCTCCTTTCTGGGTGGCTTTGAAGGGGATGAGGGGGATCAAATCATCCAAGCAGAAAGCAAAATGCAGTTGGGCTCTTCTGCACATTTGGGGCAACCCCAACATCCTGGCCTCTACAACTGAAAATATGCAATCATGTTGGAGTGATAGAGTTTGATATGAAGGGTATCTATCAAAGAAAGTTGCTGTTATGTTGAAAATTAAAGGTTTCAAGAGGATCCTGTTCAAGACCTCCTCACTGACCTTCCTTTCCTAGGCATTAGGCAGAAGATGGAGAAGTTCTGTTTCCTGCTCCCTGGGAAATCAATGTGTTATCATCTTTCATGATTCAACAGCTGGACAGATGCAGAATGACAACAACCTCATTTTGAATTCAGACCACCACCAGCTGCCCAAGGTTCAGGCCTTTAACAAATCAAAGCATCTTTCTACCCAGCCCTTCTTAGGGAAGCTGGAACCACACAGGATCATCACTTTCCACACAGTTCTCCTGCTGTTTCTCACAGATTTCTGTTTCCAGCTCTATTTCATCCTTCTGCTGCCAATCCTAAAATGATTCTTAACTGGCTTAAGAGCACCAAGCCTCCTAAGAGGGTTGGCATTTCCCTTGGAGCTCCAAGGGCTCCTGAGACACTGCTCACCTCTGGCAAGTTCATTTTTGCAGCCCAGCACACCTGGGGCCTGCTTTGTCTCAGGATTAACACCACAAAAGGCTGTAAAGGTGACAATATTCCCAGCTCACTGCTGGGACAGGGAATTCTGCAGCTCTCCCTCCTGGATTTACAGTCAGCTCCAAGCTTTAGCCAAGAGGATTGCAGCTCCATGGATCTTCTGAGCTTTGCTGACAGGAGGGGTGACAGGAAATACAAACATGCTTACATTAAGGGCACCAGATGTGGGAAGAGCTGCTGCAAAGGCTTTGGTTTATTTACTTCATCCTCAACATGAAATTTTTTCCACTTAAATCAAACATGAGACTCGCACCGACTTCTGGACTAACTCTCCTTCCTTCCCACTTTCTCCCATTTCTGTTTTTCCAGGGGCTTACCTGAAGGAACTGAGTCCACATAACACTTCTGAGCCTGCTTTCAAATGATTCCTGGTACAACTGATTCTCATCATCATCATCATCACCATCATCATCATCATCATCTTCTTTTACCAGTTCTAGCTCCAAGTTTGGAAAAAGGTGCCCTTTCCTCCCAGAAAGATGAATAGGAGAAGCCTCATGACACTTCCTGGCCCTTTCTGGTTCCTTGCAGAGCCTTTTCCCTGGGAAGATTTGTATTATGGTGAACTAGAAGGAGAAGGAGGAGCAGAGCAACCCCGTGTTTGCTCCTTAATTTCTGGAGAAAAGCAAAACTTCATCCTTTGGAGGGGAATTATTGCTGGTGTCAGGAAATGTAAGTGGGTTTTTGGTTTTTTTCTGCTGTCTTTAGCTTTTTCTTTTCATGACTTACATTAATTCCTCAAGCCCCACTGAATGTTCCCTCACCTTTTTATGTCTCCTTCCATTTATTTCTGGGATCCAAAATGGATCAATAATAATCACCAGGGTGAAAATTACACTTGCTGCTCTCCTACAGAATTAAACACAGCCTTCCACAGTTTCACTCTTCTCTGACACATGTTCCCAAGTGGTTTCACTGAAATTTAGCAAGTTTCTAAGGGACTGAAGAGAAAAACCTTTTTGAGATCAGAATGCTGTAGTCAAACAGAGTTAAACAGAAGCCTGAGGGCAAATCCTCTGAGGGCAGTGCAGGAATGACAGGAGAGCTCCAGCTAAACCAGAATTTCACTGGCAGAGGCTGCATGAAACCCCAGCTGGAGTCAGAGCAGTTCAAGAGTGCAGCAAGGCCGGGGTGAGCAGAGAGCCCTCACTGACAGAACCCTGAGGGAAGGAGGCCTTGGAGGTGCTCAGGAGTAACTGGCAGGGCAGGAGCAAATCATCCAAGGGACATTTACACCTCCACATTTGGGGTTTTTTGGCTCTCAGCTCCCTGAGGGAGGAGCAGGACTTGGCTGTGGTCAGAAGGGTTCAGTGGTGAGCACACAGGGCAGAGGCACAGGGCTCACTCAGGGCATGGATAACTCTGATTTTTCTCAAATCTCTTTATTCCCTTCAGTTACTTGCAAACCCAGTTTGTCCAAGCCTCCAGCTCTGGGAGGTGCTGAGTGCAGCTCTCTCAGGCTTGAGCAACAATTCCAGAGATCCCAAATCAAAGGTCACATAATGGCAAGAACAAACAGGATCAATTTTCATTATTTTCTTTCCTGTTTGCCCTGGAAAGGCACTTCAATAGAAACTTCCTGCAGGTGTGGGAGGTGGGAAGTGGCTGGACATGGTGTGGTCACTCTGCCCCTGCCTGGTGTGTGGGGCTGGATTCTGTCTGGAAGGAGTGCAGGTTTGCCAAAGGAATGCTCCAGCAGGAAAAGCAGGGAATGGGGAACAAAGTGCAGTTTTACACTGCTTTGTTTGCCAGGATTTGGGAATACAGGGGTGAGGCTGTGGCAGCTTTCCAAGGTGGAGCTGGAATATGTTCATTCCCAAACTTCTTTTCCTTCCCTTCTCTTTTTTTTTTTTTTTTAGACCAGCACTACAGGAACACAGCACTGGGAGCTCTCAGAAGCTTCTTCACTGTCACTTTTTGGAGACAGAAAACATCCAGGCTCATCCTCTAGCTGAGTAGGATTAAAGGCTCTAAATCAGCTGTAGTGAAAAGAGCTAAAAACTTAAATTAAAGATAAAACACAAGAGTGCACAGTCACTGAAATTGGGAGGGTTTTGAACTTGCCTTACAGGACCTGTTTCTTACATCAGTGCTTCAGCAGAGAGGAACTGAGCAGAAAATCTCCTTTAATTAGCACTGGAGAAATTCCAAGTGTTGCTGAGAGGTTTGAGTATCTCCCTGCTTACCAGTGGTGGCCTCATGGATTTTAAGCAGGGGGGGTGGTGCCCATGGCTTTTTTAAGTTCAAAAGAGTCAGGAAGAGTTAAAATTACACAGCCACAATCCAACCCTACGTTACAGATTCACAGATTGAATCCTTTTGTCTATCACCTCTTCCAGACATCTGCATTTCAATCACTTATGAGCAAAAAAAAATGGCAAAATTCAATTATAAAGCCAACTCAAATCTGTTATTTACCACACAATCATCCATGTTTTACCTTTTCCGGGACAATCATTAATACTACAGACAGAAATATTCTTCTTTTTGTAGAGGGTGATGAAAAGCAGCAGCATCCTGGATTCAGAGCCCTGAACATCCAGGTTAGGTCAAAGACATCTGGGATTTTTTTTTTCCTATTACAAAATAACAACAACAACAAAAAAAAACAAACCCCCCAAACTGCCAGGAAAATAACATGACTGCCAAGAAAATATTGAATTACCAGCACTCGTCCTCCAAAGATGTAACCTTTGTTTCCCAGCACAGCACATGTGTGAGCTGCTCGAGGCTGAGGTGGATCTCCACCCTGAAAAAAACCAAAACAATCCTTCAGAACACCCAGCAAATCAAATCTCCTGGGCAGTTTTTCTTTTCTGACCTACAAATCATCAGGGAACTGCTAGAAAAAAAGCCCTGGAAATCACATCTGAAAATTTGATGTGATATCCACGTGCCAAGAAGTCTTCCCCTGTGGAAATCAGAACTAAAGGTGGCAAAAGTGACTTTTACTTTGCAATGGTAATTTTAGATTCTGCATTTGGTTTTACAGGACTTTTAGAACATCTTGTAAAGCCCATAAAATGCTGCCAGACACTCTTTAAAATAAATACAACTTCTGTTGAGCTCTTACATAATCTCACCTGGAATTTATGAACTTTATAGAATATTTTCATCTCAATAAGGCAGAGCTCTCCTGTTATCAGGTTATCCATGTTGATTATACATGGATACAGTTTTCCAAAGGGCTGGAGCCCCTCTGCTCTGGAGCCAGGCTTGGAAAACTGGGGGTGTTCCCCTGGAGAAGGCTCCAGGGAGAGCTCAGAGCCCCTGGCAGGGCCTGAAGGGGCTCCAGGAGAGCTGGAGAGGGACTGGGGACAAGGCCTGGAGGGACAGGACACAGGGAATGGCTTCAAATTAACAGAAATAGGAGGGACAGGGGATATTGGGAAGGAATTCCTGGTGGGGAAGGTGGGGAGGGGCTGCAGAGCCACTGGGGATGGAATTCCCAGAGCAGCTGTGGCTGCCCCTGGATCCCTGGCAGTGCCCAAGGCCAGGTTGGACATTGGGGCTGGGAGCAGCCTGGGACAGTGGGAGGTGTCCCTGCCCAATTTCCAGAGCACAATAATTATACAGAACTCACTAAAATCCCAATTGTGTCAAGATGTAAGACTAAAAAGAACCACTCACTCGAATTGTTGGTTGAGACCAGGTCTGTGTGGTTGTGTCAAAAACATGAACATCATTGTGCCATCCCCAGAATATCTGTCCTTCCTAAAAAAAAAAAAAAAAAAAAAAAAAAAA
>VWYO01023853.1:26970-76433 GCA_013400275.1 Rhadina sibilatrix | reverse complement strand
AACGGGAGGAGCGGAAAAGGAAAATGGCCCTATGGCTTGTTTCCCCTTTTAAAAATAACCGTAGTTATTTTCTCTCTTATCGCTGAAAATAAGGTGACTTCCGAGCATGTGTCGGTTTATACTGGGAAATTTTGTTTTCAGAAGTACTTTGGAGGAGAATATTGAATTACTTAGTTTTTATACGGATTTTTTTTTTTTTTTTTTTTTTTTACAAAAAGATTATTCAGAATAACGTTGAAATATCTGTAAGATTAAAGCACTATGTTTTGAATTTTTTTTTTTTTTTCCTGTCCTACGCGATAAGGCTAGGCACAAGCCAACGTAGGAGGCACGGGATACAGAGAGCTTACACTGCCCTGGCAGCGTAGAAAATAGCCATAACTGAGTTCACACTGTTGTGAGGGACTTTGTGAACCCCTGCCAGCCTGAAAATGTTTCCAACCCCAGAGATATGAGGAATGGTTAGGAGAAGAGAAGGACTTCTGCTTTCATTTGTAAGGTTTTATCTAATAGTGGATGGAGGAAGGAGGGGATGAGATGGATGTGAATGGTGTTAGAGCAGTTACAATAAAAGATTTTTGTTTGGTGTACTTTTGCTGTTTTGTTTGCGTTTTTTCACAGCAAAGTTTTCCTTGGTTAACATGTTTCTGTCATTAGACGGGAAGTAATTTGTAGAATGTAATTAATTTTTATGTTAGCAGATTAAATACAAAGTCCAGGTGCTCTTTCTCAGTGGTGTAGCAGGTGAAGCCATGGCTTAAGACATTCTAGTTGAGGTATATGAACACTTCCTACTTTTTTGGATGATTATGCTGAGTGTAGCATAATCCCATGTAGCCTTTCCCATGAGAACCCGGAATTGAATCTGAATTGTCAAGTATGGTGAAACCTGTCACAATGAATATGTTTGAGGGGTAAGGTTACCTTTTGTTAGGTGATACCTTGGTAATTATTGAGGTAAACTAATTAAAATGGAATGGTAGCATACTGAACTTTCTACTAAGGAAGTATCTATTTTTAATAACTTACTATGTATAGTTAAGTTCTAAAATCATATAAGTAGGCTGCAGTTCACTGTGTGTGTAGTAGTTTTAGTAGTTCTGCCCTTCAGTAAAGAGAGAGGCTGTGAAGGAAATGGAGTAATTTGGTAAGAGAAGCTTGCTAGAAGTATATCCTGCTGGTCTTTTGAAATGTTTTGAAACTCTAGGCTTTTTTCCATTGTATTTTTCTGCTAAAGATTTTAAGGTGCATACAAAGAAAGAACTTCAATGGAAGAGGCTTTCAGGACGCATGACAATCTAGATGCTTGGAAAAACACTGGTCTTTTCTCTCCCAAAGCCTTGAGCCTACCCAAGTGTACTTTAAGGAGTCTCTTAGTTCATGGCACATTTGGGTTGCAACAGCAAGCTTCGATTGCAACAGCAGATGCAAGATTGGCTGCTATATATGTTGCTGTTAACTTTTTCAGAGAAGGAAAGGTGCTTTTCCTTGCTTTTTTTTCCCCTCCAAGATAACTTTGGACTCTGCCTTTCACATCCTGGGAGGAGCTGGGAACATGAGAGATAGGAAAAGAGGAAGGCAGGAAATAATACACCTTTATGACCGCTTGTGCTACCACTTCATGCACTAAGAACACTTGAGGCTTTCTTTAAGAAATGCTATATTTAGCAATTAAGAGATGAAAAAGGGCTTTATATTTTAAGAGCCAATCAAGGTCTTGCCTACATTTGAAAATTGTTAAGAATTTCTCAGCTATAATTTTTTTCCTTAGACCTCATTATCTTATTACTAAAGTTAACATGTAATTATGGAATATGTGTTAACTAATGAATGTACTATGAAGTGGGAACGAGACTGTTAGTTGACTTCTCCCCCTCACTCTTTTAGATACAAAATGATGAATGATGGATAGACTTAAGTGTTAACCAGACTTTTTCATCAAGGAACATTTGTCAAACTTAAAGAAATGCTTGCATGATAAGATTGATTTCAATACTTTTGTTTCTATTTTTATCAAATTTTTAACATTTGCACCATGATGAATTAATTAGTGTATTGTCAGAATTATAGGATAGTCCTGGTTTTCTGTCAGTGTCAGATGTTTCTATGAAGTTCACTTGATTCTACAAACTGCAGTCAGAAAGATGTTGCAAATATAAGAACAGTTATCAGAGCTATTGGTCACTTCTTACGAGATCTCTAGAATTAATCCAGAATTTGTTCCTGGAATATGGGTTTTATTCAGTTTGTGAATGTAGAGTCCCTAGAAAAATCTGAATAGCAAAAGCATGATTGGATGTCAAGTATTTTCTTAGTGAGAGCAATTATAATTAAAACCCAAAGCAGTATTTATGGGTAATATTAAATTAATAAAGCACTGAGTCCTCTAGGCACCACAATAGTTATTTACTGTGCTATGGGATAATGACATGTTTGTATTTGTATGAAGAGAACTTACATTTTATATAAAATAAATTATTCTATGTTTCACTCAAATCTTCTGGCCTAGCTCCAGGTTTTAAATTAGGTGCCTAAACTCACCTTAGTCATTAATCTTTGATTTTTTCCCCTCCCTGTTTTCTTCAATTTGTGTTATCAGTGTTTATTGCCTTTATTGTAACCAGCCTTGGCAGTGCCGTTGGAGTCCAGACATCTGTCATCTTAGTGATCCTTCAGAAGAACTGGTTTTCTGTTGCTTTAGGAGTTTGTAAAATTCTTCTAGGAGCTCTGAGCAGAAAAAAGTTCTCATTTGGAAGAACTTGTAAAAATAAGTTGCCTTTTTCTTTGGGTGCTCAAAAGCCTAGAAAATATCCATCATTCTTCTTTTATTGTTTTTTTGTTCTATTGGCTGATCTCTGGAAAATTTTTTTACAGTGGACCAACTACATTCATGGGTGGCAGGATCGATGGGTAGTTCTGAAAAGCAACACACTCAGTTATTACAAGTCTGAAGACGAAACAGAGTATGGCTGCAGAGGCTCTATCTGTCTGAGCAAGGCTGAGATTACGGTAAGTACAATTTTATTATTGCCATCATTCATGTTTTGAGGTGCTATGTGTTTGTATCTGGTGGAAGCAAACAAGGGTATGGCAAATTCTTTTAGGTCATCTACTTACGACAGTGCCATCAGTGGAACACTATGGAGCAGGGCAAATAATTCCTAATGCAAAAACAAACTCTTTTGATTTGTGGCTTTGGCAAACAACTTTTCATTTCTTACATCAGGAGATTTTGTGGGTGAATAGACTGTCTGCCTCTGAAGGCTGTGAAGTTTTTTCTGTGTGTCAGTTTAAGACCCCAGACCAGCTTCCCAGAGGAGGTACCATCCTTCACAGTCTTTGCTCCAGAAAGAGAGTAGTGGTTCTTTGACTGTGTCAAAAAAAGTGTGGGTATAGCACTTGATGGCATGGTTTAATGGTGAACGTGAGGGTGCTGGGTTGATGGTTGGACTTGATAACACTAGAGGTTTTTTCCCAACCTTTATGACTCCGTGAAGTCTTAAAAAGATGAATTGGCCTTAGAAGATAAAGGAAAAAAATCTACTTTTTTGACTTTCAGAATTACAATACAAATTATGACTCATGGTTGTCAAAAAGCATGCTGTAGTCTTTCTGCAATACCTTTAAATTGTCTGTCCAGTTATGAGATTTAGAGTAAAAATAGCTGGACTTTCACGTAGTGCACAAATTCCTAAAGTAGTAGTGTTAAATCTTAGCATGTGTGTTCTTATTCCACCAAATATGTGGAGTTCTTTCAAGCTGTCTTAAGGATGACAGACGAGAGGTATTCTTCCTTACTAATAATTCAGTTCACATATATAATTTTATTAAACACCTCTTGGTTTGAAAAAAAAAATTACTGGATTGATTACATCAACTGGATGTATTTTGGAGAAAAGCTTGTGAAGGAGATTTTTACGTTTAGGTGTCTGGCAAGTATTATAGTCATCTAAAAATTTAAACAGAACATGTAATGTATTTAAACTATTTTTTAAACTGTTTGCACTTCTAAAACTTCCTCGAGATGCGGCTAATGGGGAATTGGTTGTACACAACAGCCTCTAGGAGTTCTCACTGAGGTGTATCTGTGGCAGTCTGTTGAGCCTACAATCAGAACTTCCAGAAATGTCTCAAGAAGAAAGAGCTTAGCATGCCAACCAGGCAGAGACAGGAAGGTGCTGGCAAGGATGTAGCCAAAGGGCATCTGCAGGCATGCTGTAGAGCACATCTCAGCAGCCTGAATTCCGGTGGTGGTGGTGGAGTGAGGTTAAAGGGTACTGCCACTGCTGCTGGAATGTTTTGGTACATTGCAGTTTACAAAGGGAAGCTGGCAAGCATGTCTTCAGACTAGGAACTTCTTACTGGTGACTTTTTCTCTCTTGCACTTGTTAGATCTGGTAACTAGGAGTTGAATTGATGCACCTGTTTTTAAGTTCTTGAACTTCTTGAATACATGGAGAAAGAATCAAAAGCATCCACAGTTCTAAAGGCTGATCTGATGTTTTAGTTTGGTTTTTGTTCAGGCTCATGCTTTGTGAATGGTATTTGACAGTTCAGTTGATAGATGGTATCCCTGAAAGCTAGTAACTTCCAGTTAGTTATATCTAGCTGCAATTAAAATTATTGTTGTGGAAATTTTAGAAGTCGAGGAGTAATATTGGATCATTTCTTATCTCTAGGATATAGAAATACACTTTTGAAATTGTCTTGTAATTATTCTCTCTTTGTTTTTCAGGGGTTATACTTTTAAGCCAGAGTTTTACCATTGATGCTTGTGGTTCGATAGTTGTTTAGTAGCAAATTGCATACTGTATTTTTTTAACTCAAATTTTCAATCAAAAATTGATTATGCTCAAAGATAAATGTTTAAGATATTTTTCCTGGGGTACATAGTTGATCTTTACTTCTGTATCCTGGTAATGTCCTCAGTAATTATAAGCTTTCCAGCATGTATTTAAATGCATAGGAAGACACCAGTAGCTGATAAAGTAAGTGTTGAAGTGATAATATATGAAAACTACCTTTACTGTCAATGGAATTTACTATTTATTGAATGATTTGTAATGAATTTGGTAAGGAGAGGATGTCAGCTTTCTTACTGGCCTAATGTTCAGTTGCACAGATTTGATGTAGTTGAGATCTTAAACTTTAAAATTTTTCTACAATCTTTCACTATACTGTAAGTTCAGTTTCCCTTGATCTTGCTGATCCTGAGTCAGACTACAGACAGAAGCATTAACTACTTCTATCTGAAACTGTATTTCAGTAAAGTTTTCTGTAATATGAGGCTGTGTTCATGCCTGTGATGTTCTCTTGTAGGAAAGGGTGGCTGGATTTTCATAAAGCTTTCTTTTAGGCACTTGAATTAGGTATGCATGTTTGAATTTGATGTAATGATTTTCTGTGCAAAATTAATTCTACTGTTATTGTAGAATGACCACATTTTGTTAATATGTAATATAAATTTGGAAAGCTGCTGTCACTGAGTAGTCTTACTGTACTTCCAGCAATGAAGATGAGTCTAATTATAAGTTGTAGTATTAATTGAGCTATGAATGGTGTGTGTAGAAACTCACAGTTGATTCTATTCTTGTTTTATCATTTGTATTGCACGGAGTAGGGATTGATAGATAATTTTACAGGGATATTTTGTAAGACACTCATCTCTTTCCTTTATTTGTTGAAAGAATACTAGTTGAATTCATGCTTATTAGCATAGCTTTTTTGTGTGTTTCAAGTGCAGAATTATATTGTCATGCATCCAGAACAGGTATGGCCGTGTGACAGTGACCTTTCATTGAGTGAAAAATATGGGATCTGATTGCACTACTGGTACTGAAAAGAGCTGATTTCTCTGGAATAGAGGAACAAAGGATGAGTATTTATTGTGTACTCACTGGATTACATCAAGTAATGAACTGGCCATTATGAACTGAGTTTGGGGAAGGATTATGAAAGTCAATATAAGATGCTAACAGACTTGCTTTTATCCGTGTAAGACAAAATACCACAGAGGTGTTTAATTGGTTTATAATAGGCTAGGGCTGAAACTGAAGATGAAAGTTCTGCTATGTGGTCAGTGGGTGAGATGAAATTACACATATTATAAAAAGTTCATATATGGACAAACTTAAGCTTCGTCATATTGATCTAGCCTTGTCATACTAAATTACTGCCGTTGATGGTAGTCAGTGCCAGTTCTTTTTTAAGGATACTCTACTTTATTTTAAAGCTTTGTACTTCTTTCATTCTTGAAGTCAAACTTCCAGTGGGGAATTCTATGTACAAGGTTAAGAATGGATGTTCATAGCAGTCCTGTAAGTGTGGATCCCTGGGACGTGGTTTTGGAGTTAGAAGATCAAGGGTCTGTTATTAAAAGACCAAAAAGAAAATGCTCTGTAAATCTGGAAGTCCAACTTCTGGGCAACCTGGTCTGTAAGCTTGTACTGTCTTTGCTTTGGTTGCTGTGTCTGCTCTTACAGTGCCATCACCACTGCTGCATGGAGTAACTTGCACTAATTCATGTAGTCACAGCATGATAAATCAAGAATAACATGGTATGCTGTACTCCCACTTCAGGCAATCTAAGAGGAGGGCCAACACTAATTTAATCACGGTAGAAATTTATATTAACATATTCTCAAATATCTTCATAGAATTCTTAATAACAAAGTGTTTATCTGATGAATTCTAGGGGATTTTGCCTGGTCAGAGTAGCTCTTCTGCATGGATCTATATGGAGGATCTTGAAAAATGTTTAGAGAAATGTAATGCTTTTAAGATTTTAAGATTGCTTAAGCTCATCTGTGTGTGAACTTTGTAATTTTTGTCCCTAAAGGTGACTACCTACACAGGAAGAGTTCCAGAAGCTTACATTCCAACTTAAAACTTCAGCTTTTCTACTGATAGAATCTATATTTGTCATGTTGCTTTAATCCAGTGATGGGTATTCATCTTCTTTCCTGTGTATATTATTGATTAAGAAAAACCTTTCAGTTCTAGTTGCTTAAACCAGATGCAGTAACTGTGGTGCAGTGGTTTTCTTTGGTTAAACTGCAATGATGTATATGCATATCAAAGCCTTTATGGAAACTTGTTACATGCGGTCGTAGGCTGGAGACAGAAGTTATGACTTGAGTCGTCTTTTTTGTAAGACTAACAGCCTGTTCTGTTGTTTGGAACCTTCTTATACAGAGAGTTTTAAACTCCCAGAACTAGATAACTGATGGATCTGGGTCTTAACACTGCCCAGCTCCCTGGCCAACGATACATCTGCATTTGGGGTTGGAAGGGATTGGTTGAGGTCTCTGAGTTTAAATCTGTCCTGTGATTGTTCATGTAGGGACTTGTTTATAAACTAGGAAAGCCAAATTGGGTTTCTTATTATAGCCAGATTTATCTGTTTAGCTACAGACTAGCTGAACTGTGACAATTCACCCTTCTGGTTATATTAAAAAATGTAAAAGTGTTTGTTATCATCTGCAGGCGCCTTGCAGTTAGGATGACAAAGACAACTTAATGATGCATGTATCTCATGTATCATTGCAGTTGTGACATTCACATTCAGGAGCTGTTAAAAGGATTACCAGAAATACAAGTTTTTAAGATGGAGTTACACTTCTGCAACTTAACACTACAAATAATAAACAATTTAACTCAAAACCATTTTAATTAAAAAACACACATCTTTTTGCTGCTAATGCTTTCTAAATATTTGAGTTTTGAGGTTCAAGTAGAGTGATGGGTAAATTGTCTTACAACTGACAATCTTCTGCTTCCAATAAGCTGTCAGCTTGCTAGGTTATGTTGTGAATTGATTTTAAAACGTGAGAAAAATATGAGAACATGAGAGCACCCAAGACTTTTGCGGGGGGGGGCATCCACCCCCCACTTCTCCCTTTTCTTTGTTTTAACAACTGTAATAGGAACAAAATGCACTTTTGAATGAAATTAACAAGGTGAAACTTATAACTGCCTATATGCTTTACTATCACCCAGTGTCTGCTATCACTGAGGAGCCGCCTTTTCACAGTGAGGTATTGGAAGAACTTTGCTGGATGAGGCTTTTATGAGGCCTTCTCAAAGGAAAAGGGGTTCAGCTTTTGCAAAGCCAAATCAGCTAGTCAAAGTGATTTGCTTTCATTTTTAGCACAGAAACACATGAGTTTGATACTATTTCTGCCACTTAAGGCCGTAACCTGGCTAGGGCTAAGACCTAGACTAGTGGGAGCTTCTCTATCATATCTTTAAAAGAAATCTTTCAGTAACAATTCATAGAACAGCTGGTTTTGCCATCTATCCTTTGCGAAATAATCAATGATGATATGAAAGATTTATAGATAGCTATAACTATATACATATATATACAACTCCTCTGAAAGTATTACTTAACTTTTTGTTACAAACAAATTCAAAACTATCAAAGGAAACATCTCTTTGTCTTAGGTTCTACAGTTTGTATCTTAGTATATGATTAAAAGTGACATATCCTTGTATTAATAATGTCTTTAAAACATTTGATTCTTGAGGTTTTCGAGTAAAGTCATAAGTAAATTGTCATTCTAAGGGTTTTATAAATGGTTTCAGGTATATATTTGGAGCTTTCGGATTTTTCTTAGTCATGATCCTTGGGTGCTAGTTGTAGACTAATCTTAAACTGGTAAGCATTATTGAAATGAAATGCAAAATGTTACTGCTAATCTTGCTGTCTAAAATACCTTTGAAATAAAGTTAGCAAGTTAAAGAAAACTCTATGAAGCAGTGAAAGGCATATATGCATTTTTATTATAACCTTGGGATTTTACTCACTAAAAGTTGCTAAGTCTCCATACTGACAGGGTAGACTGAATTTACTATAAAGGGTAGTATCTTTGCAACATAGGATAATTGTTTGCAGAAGGTCCATAACTGGGAAATATTATCAGTATGGTTGGAATAGAGATATCACCTTTATTTCTTAGCAAGAAAATCTCTTAACACTGTAAGGTGAAGAAGTCTAGGTGAATATTATCATGAATATTGTATGAATATATTGCATGTAGTATCAGTATCAGTATCATAACGCCTTCTTAGATATAGTTTTTAATTTTTTTGCAATCCAAAATTACTTTAGTTCTATGATTAACATCTGCATATTTAATTGTAAAAACTCATCACTAAAAGTCATGGTTATATTTTAGTTTAAAAATAAGAAAACGTATGATTAGTTTTTTAAATATGAAAGGTAGTTAGGGTTAGGTTTCTCATTCTAGTAGTAATCTTTTCACATTAGGGAAAATGTAAGGTGGAGGTTGTTTTCTGGAAAGAGCACCTTGAAAAAGAAATATCAGTTACTTTCTACTTGAAAGGATATCTTAGTAATTAGAATTATTACAGAAGTCTCTATTTATAAAAGGCAGTCTTAAATTAGGGGTTTGGGATAGTGGTAACATAGGCATAATATCAGCACTAGTTCCTTAAATAGTGTAGGAATTGCTATTTGAATAGTAAAGGCAGAAAATTTCTATGAATTAGCTGTAGGAAACGACAAGTTTAGCTCGTAGCTGCAAACACTCTTGACAGAATTTGACAATTTAAATTCGAAACATTGATTTTTGTTTTTCAGGTTGATGGAGCAAGCATGATGCCTGCAGAATGCACAAAATCAAAATTAATAAGTATTGTACTATAAACTTTAGGACATATTTGGCAAACTGTTGTTCGTATTTGTAACATTGGCGTGACACCTTAATAGTTACTGCAAAAGAATTAGCTAACAAGGATATGTTACATGAATCAGTTTCAACTTTGCATATGCAAATGCTGCAGTCCTTCCTCTTGAGGAAGGGGCTATTAAACTAGCCCGATCTTTTCTTCTATTTAGTATTAGCTTATTAGAGTTTTTAGGGTATGAGAGCCTTGGCAGAGTGAAAGCAGTGGCTGTGGGGCTTTGCTGATGTACTGGAGGATGGCCGCGCTTTACCAGGCAAATGCTGCTCTGTGTGTGTGTGGTAGGAACTCTTTGCCTTTGTTGGCATTGCCTTGGCTGGCACTGTTAAGTTCCTTGGTTTGCTTCTTCATTGCCTACACTCTGGGAGCTGTTGATGTCCTGCCGGGCTCGCTGTGAGGGTGGCCCGCGCTTTGCCGCCACATGGCGCCTGTACCACGCGGCTGGTGCCTTTTTTCAGGACAGCCCGATCGCAACTGCCCCCATTGGCACCACATCCCCACACGCCTCCCCCCACCACCTTCACTGCAGCTTTCTGCTCGCTGGGTTCCCCAAAGGGGCTTTGCCCATGCCCCGATTCTTGGTCCTGTCATAGGGGCTGGTGTCCAGGAACCTCCTTTGTGGTATGATGGCTTTTGGCACAGTTGGGGTTGGCTCAGAGCGCCGTGCGGTTGCAGGTGTCTTCTAGATACGGCAGGCTTGCCGCTGCCATCGTGGCACTGCTTTTTTTGTGGATATGCGCACCCCTTCCCTGCCGCTGCACCTCTGCAGAAGGCATATGGAGAGGGGATGCATTTTTGGAAAGGGCCTGCCCTGGCTCCAGCCGACGCCGTATGGCACATGGTGGCAAGGGCTCTCCCGTGATGCTACTGGGGCTTCCCTCAAGATTATCCAAACTGGGGGATCGGGGGCCATCTTTTGGTTCTCCTCCCCTAGTCCCGGGAGGCTTACAGGCTCTCGCTGGCTGCGCAGAAGGGGTCGATAGCGTTGCTGTTGTAGTTGCCAGGCAACGAGATTTGTCGGTGGTGATGGGCGGCTCCGCTTCGCTCTGCTGGAGCCTGGGGCTGCTCGCAGCCGGCACGGTGCGATGTCCCGTGGTCCCGGGCATCACCTGCACTGGCGGGGCCTCCCAGTCTTTTGGGTGGTGACTACCGCACTGGCTGCCTTGGTTTCTCTTAGGTTTCTTGAGTCCTGGCTGTGGATGCAGTTGTATGTGGCAGCCTGTGGCCCCAGGTGGCTCCATGCATGGTGCGGTTGAGCACGGTGCTGGGATAGCTCTGGTGGTGGGGCTGCTGGCTTCTCTTCCAGCCTCTGGTGACGCGGCGCTGTTTCCTTCAGTTTTTGGTGGGCACACTGGAGGAAGTCTTGAATGCCATGTTGGGGGCGACTCCAGCTGCTGCTTTTGCATGCTTTGGCGTGGTATCTCTTCCCCTGCGGGTTGCCTCCTGCACTCTGCCATTTTGGATGAGTGACTCCGGTGCCATGCACTCTCTGCCATCTTGAGTGACCCGCATCTGAAACGCATGCTGTGTTGGGGTTTTTTGGCAGGCTGTCTCCAGCACGTTACAGGGTACAGAGCCCAAAGATAGCCCCTGTATCTGGGGCATGGGCAGATCTGGGCATTCTGAGGATATACCCGACGGCAGTGGAGGAGCTCTGGCAAATAACGGCCGCTCCTCTTCTTGATTTTTCACCCACTGCTCTGCCATGCTCCGTGTCCCTTGGTGGGCGTTTCAGCGGGTGCTGTCCACAGCATTTTTACTGCTGTCGCTGTGTCCTGCTTGGCTTCCAACCACCCCAGCAAGTCTGAAACAATTTTACAGGGCTTTATAACACTCAGTCTGTATGTCCTAGACCACACCAACAAGGCTAGCAATGCCTGCTGCATATTTTACTCGCTCTTTAGGTAAAAGGAGAATCCATACCTTGATGATGGAGTTTTCTTCCAGTGAAAAACATCTTCTCTGTTTTCTTCTCTGCCATTTCTTTGGCACCGTTTTCTATTTACAAGGGGTATTTATAAAAGGGAATCTGGACTTTGGTGGCTTTGCACCGTAAACAGCTCCCCTTGCTGTATTGTTGCAGCTTTTTCACTACTGGTTTGGCAGCTCTCCCTTTACTCTCTGTTTTTTTTCAGCTTTTTTCGCTGGTTTAGAGAGGCTCTGCACATGCTATCCTCTGTTTATTTCCAGTATTTTGCTGCTTTGGCAGCTCTTCTCACACGCTCTGGTCGCTCTTCACGCCGTTTTGGTCGGCTCTTCACGCTGCCTTACTTTTATACAGCCTGATGGGCTGTTCTGTCTCCCTCTGCTCACGGGATGGCCATCGCCCTCGCACGGGGCACCACGTCTTACGTGGGGTCGTAGGTTGGAGACAGAAGTTATGACTGGAGTCCTCTTGATCATAAGACAAACAGCCTGTTCTATTGTTTGGAACCTTCTTATACAGGGAGTTTAAAACTCCCAGATCAAGACAACTGATGGATCTGGGTCTTAACGCCTCCCAGCTCCCTGGCCAATGATTTGGATTTGGGGTTGGAAGGGATTGGTTGAGGTCTCTGTTTGAGTTTAAATGTGTCCTTTGATTGTTCACGTAGGGACTTGTTTATCAAACTAGGAAAGCCCGATTGGGTTTTGTATTTTAGCCAGATTTATCTGTTTAGCTACAGACTAGCTCTATGGTGACAGAAACTTACTATTGGTTTCTAGTTTGGGGTTTTGGGAGTACTTTGTTTTTATTGTGTTGTAAATAGTCAATTAGACAGCTCTGTGGAAATGCCTGAACTAGGACTGAGCAATCAATTCTGTTTGCATACTGGAGATACTTTCAAGGAAACTAGTTTGTTGAGGCTTTTTTCTTCCCGAAACAGCAATTGGAAAGCACAGTTGCTTAATGAAGGCAATAATGACATTTTATATTAATACAAAAATTGCAAGCCATCCGTTTAACTTTAGAATGAACTTCTAAAAGGTGTGGGGGTTGAGTATCTATTGTGAATATCTGGAGCTCAAGAAAAGCAATAAGGTAGAAAATGGAAGTTGAGGGACAGCTTAGTGAATTGTCTTAGCTTTTTTTCCTCCTTAAGTTGTAATAAATTGTTGTTGTAAAGAACTTAATAAATATGCATTTTGTAAATTAGGACAGATGTAAACATGTTCCTCTCAGTTTACAAAAAGAACAAGAACACTCTACATGAAAACCTAAACTGACAGTTTTCAATTATAAATTTCTCATTTCCTTATATATAGTCTGAAGAGAGACTGACGTGTTTGTATCCAGTAATCAACCACTAAAAATAAAATGCTTACTCTACTTTTTAAAGATATGGTTAGTTGAACCGCCTTTCCTCACTCTAATAGTGTTTCTATTTTATTTATAGAGTGTTACTGACCACCATTAATAATTGTGCACTTGTGAGAGGGAGTACAGATTGACATTTTTAAAAATAGATTGGCAAGTTAACAGAAAATACTTCATGCATTCATCAATTAAAACACATGCAGAACCTTCCTGTGAGTTTTTTTCACAGAAATGTCAAATCATACAAATCTCTAAGTTTTATAATAAAGATGTGTGTTTTTACTTGAAGGAGATTGGTCAGTGCCTGGGAAATATTCTTAGTGGCATGAAGAATCATGTCTTACAAAACAGACTTTCAAAAATTCATCTTGACATTAACAGTATATTTGTTGCCCTTTATACAGTGTGAAATCTAACAGTATTTTGGACTCAGTTGATGTGGTAGTGTACAGAAGTGGTATAGAAGAAATAAAGTTTGGATTAACTTTTTTTTCTAGCTGCTGTGTCAAAATTTAATCTTGCTGACATACCTGCTTCTGATAAAAGAATGCTGTAATTGCAGTTTGTATCTACTGTTAGGTTTGCTTGAGTTTGTTGTTAGTTAAGTTGAACTAAGAACAAACTAAGAACAGATAGGTTTCACTTTGTGAAGGTTTTTATTAAAAAAAGCTAAGCCATAAATCCATGCCCTGGGCAGAAACTCTAGCAGTAAATTTGTAGTAATTGCTAATTGCTTGAGAAAATATTGTTTCCAGCTGTCTGAGGCTAGAAAACAATCCAGCATAGCATGATGTGATGGGCATTTAATAGAATAATTAATTTTCTGTAATTTGATAAAGTGCTTCCTCAGCCTTAGTTGCTACTAAAAAATGACCTGAGTAAACTAAGACTTATAATACAAGCCCTAACTAGGTCAGGTTTTATTTAGGGCGTGTGGCAATTAGTACTGTTAGGCTTTGGTGTGTGTCTCACTCAAGTGGTTAAATCTAGACTGGTAGGAGATTTTGACTAAATGGGAAATGGATATTCTAAATAGAGGCAAATGTGGTTACGAATACTGACTCATATGTGAAAGGCCTGAGGTGATTTTGTTCTGGAAAGGAAAATGCCAAAGAGCAACAGGATAGGGAGGAAGGGAGAGAGAGTAAATACCTAGGAGATAATGACACTGGGCTGCTGCTGGTGTGGCATGGGGGGAAGTTGCTTGAAATCCAGGATTCTTCTGGACAAATAGTTTTGGCATTCACATCCTCCGTACAAATTTATGTATGCCTCTGAGTTATCTGAACCAGCTATTGATGGTTTGATGTGAAGTGAAAGTGTGTATATATATCAAAGTTCTATAAAGTGCTGATATCCTTGTCAAGCAAAAAACAATTATTTGGCATGGTGGAGAAATGGATGGTTTCTTCTGTGATGTGTATTGGAGAAATTAAGCCAGAAATGGAAAAATACACATCCAGATCAGCTCAGTGAGGCTGTTCTTTGTACTATGATGCAGGTTCTAAAATGGTTAAGGTGTAAAAAAAAAAAAAATCTACAATGTACATTAACCAGATATTTTACTGTTGCTTAATATTGCTGAAGGGTTAGTCTTTAGTACTTGAATATAATCATGTGTTACCACACTCTTGAAATTAGGGCTGTAATCCAGCAGTATTTCTGTCTTATTATCAGTGAGAATATAATTCCCCAACATGACTTTTTTGTTATGGTAATTAAATTCTAACACTGTCCATTATTTGACATAAAGTTCAGGGTCATAATTCATGCCTGTGGAGCAGTATATTGGAGCATTTTCGTGCTGTAGAGTATTTCTCACAGATAGTATACTAAGTTTTAAATAATTTCAGTGTTTTAGGTATTAAAGCTATGATTTTATAGGTCAGCAAATTTTCCTATGCTACTTGCAATTCTTATTCTTGCTCAATCTGAATTTCTGTGCATTTTCGTAAGATTGATTTATAGTTAATTTCTTGTTCATGACTACTGTTTGTTCACACATCACCCCCTCCAGGGCTGTAGTGTTGCTCAACAGTCCTTCTGGGCAACTCGCTGCTGATTATCTGATGTGTCTTGTGATAGCTGTTAATGACGTTTTCAACAGCTCTATTGAGAATTTGTACAATATTAGACCTTACTTTTGGATATGCACTCATAGAATACTGAGTCAAAAATTCAGAATACTTTTCATCTACTATGCAGCTGCCACTGGCCATCTCTGTTTTAGGCACTTCCAGAAGTCGCTTGCTTAACCGCCCTTTCTGTTCATACATTCAAAATAGTTTGTCATAGATGATGGCTCAAGTGTTGTTTTCTTCTTCTCCCAGTTAATCTTCTTGCCTTCTCCTTTAGACAAATACTTTAGTTGCTGTATTCCCAACAAGTGTTCTTGTTGAATGCTACTTAGGGTGAATTCAATCAAATAGCATGGCCAACTTTACCACTTTTTAAATCTGGTTGATGTTTTTTTCCTCTCAACTGAAGTCCATCATTCCTTAGTCAAGAGGAGTAGTTGGAACAGGATTTACTACTCTAGCTCTCCAGGTACTTAACCGAGGTTGTATTGTAACTGGTGTCTAATATATTCTTAAAACTTTTTAAGTTGCTGTCTTTTAAGGACAAGTGTTCTTTGTTCTCTTTTTCAACTCTTTCAAAAATAATTATGTGTGCATATATATATAGATCTATATGTACACACATGCAAATATATGCATATATAAGAATTAGAAGTAGCTGTGATGGCAGAATTTAGACTGACAATTCAGGTCAATTTTAAATTTTAGGATGAAAGCTTTCAGACTGACATTCATTAGCAACATGCCTTGTCCTTTTAATTAGTTCTTATACATTGTTAATTATTGCTAAATATTAGTTAATACACACTGACCATTATCATTTTGTATTCACTTATGTCTGCCTTACCTCCTAAATTATCTGTAACTATGCAGTACCATGGAGCCAGTACCATTTTTCTAGCCTGATATCTTTGTTCTTAGTCCTAGTTGCTGAGGCAAAGGTAACCTGATTGAAGAACTCGTCAGTAAGGGATGGGGAAGGTTGGATGACAGGACAGGTATAGAACTGAAGTATGCATCTTTTGCCGAAGCACACACACAGGCCCAAATTAGGATCTTTTGTAAGCATCTTCGAGTATATGTTTGGGGTGCCCGATGCTGGCCTGCTTGTGGTGTGATGCTGCAGAGGGGTTCCTTTCCCAGGCTGCAGCCTTGTTTTTTCCTTGCCCTGTTGCTCAGCTGTTTGGGTTTTTTAAGTCGCCGCTGCTACCAAGGGCAAAAACAGCCCTCCCAGCTGTGGAGGTTGCACGTTTTCACTGACCAGTATTTGACCATTAAGGAATTGTTTATTGTTCTGGGGCCATGGCTTTTCATCTGTGTCCATAGTTTCAAGGTCTTTGATATCTCATGCTTAAATTTTGTATCAATAACAAGAGACACCTGTTTCCAAGGTCTGGTTCATAGAGCCAGTTTTCATAACAAATTAATGAGATCAGCTCAGGACTGGGAATTGCATAGTTAGCATAAGTCCTGTTGCTAATAATGTTAATACAGCTTTTATAGAAATGCTTATACAGTTGTACTGTGTTAAGTTGCTTATGTTTGGATTCAAACCAAGCTAATCTTGAGTCTTAGTGTGGTGCTTTTGCAGGTACATCAGGCCTCTGTTCTAACTGGAATGTCACTGATTTCCTAGAACTGGAATTTCCATTCCCACCATGAATCTAAGTCCAGAATGTTCTACTCTATCTGTCAGCTCAATATAGTGCTATGAAGCATGGCTTTTCTCTTAGGGTAGAGTACCTTCTCTGGATATTCCCTTGTGATTTTCTTGTGAAATCCACAGTTCTGTTGCCACTGGTGTATGTGAGAGTGTTGAGACTCCTGTGCCACACTGCAGTACGTTGTGTGAGGTACAACTAAATTAATCAACATACAAATAGTTATTTTAGGAGTGCTGCAAGTGTGAGTGTGATTCCTGCTCATGTATTTGACTGTCCAGTAAAAATAAACTAAAAAAAAGTGGCTCAGGCAGTGTTTCTGCATTCTCTAAAGTTGATACAGAATTGCTTGGCTACCTTCCTGATAATCCAAATATTTTGTTCCAACTGGAAACCTGAGAAGTATCATATGAATTTGTCTGCAAGGGATTCACTTTGACTTGATTCTCACCAAAGCAATAACATATATGCTTTCATTTCCATAACTGGTAGGTAGCTCTTCAGACTGTGTTTAAATAGGACAGGCCCATTAGTTATATCCTGATTTCTCTCTATGTGTATCTAAATCTGTTAATACCAATTTACTAATCCGTGGAGGTTTTACCTGTATCTGTTAGTCACTAGTAGATCACTTAAGGTAATGGCTGCAATGTAAACATGCTGGTTTACAACTATTTCAGCCTTGCCCTCTTTCTTCTAGTAACACAGTGCCATTCCATGACTCTGCCTAATATTTAACTGACGCTACAAGTGCACATTTGTTATACTCTAGGTCTGGCTATTACAAGTAATCGTTTTTTTGAGTAGGCCCTTGAGAATAGCAGTGTCAGGGATATATTTACATATAAACCAATACAGCATGACTTGATACTACCTACTAATTCCACTCCATTAACACAGAAATAATTTGATAAAATACTGATCTAAAAAATCATATACTGTAAGATCCCTGTAAGATAGGTTAATTCCGCACAAATAAATGTGAAAATTGTTTCTATATGATCACTTTTGCATCTGAATCTATTTGACAAGTGTGCAGAAAACCAGATCGACCAGGTTTACACCTAAGGTCTGTAATTTCAAATTTTACATGTCGTTTCTGTGCTAAAGAACATGCAGTGTATGCTTGATCCAGACTTAAAAGGACAGTTGTCCCATGAGAGAGCTTCTTTGCAATGGATTAAACCAAGCTAATTTTAAATTTGCATGCTGTGCTAACAAACTAATTTTAAATTCAACTTACATGCTTCTGCTTTCACTGGCCTCTACTTTAGCTAGGTTTTGAAAAGATAAGATCATTATTTAAAAGAAAAATAAGTGTTTTTAATAAAATCCTGACTAAAGACCTGAGATAGAATGGGTAGTAGCAAGGAATGTAAAAACATTTAATAGGCTTTTATATTTTAAGCTTATTTTCTTTATAAATTTCTTGTATTACATGTGCATATATGCCTTTATGAGGAAGTTTTCTTTTTAATGTGTGAATGAGCAAGGAGTTAGATATTTCATATTTTGCCCCTAAAGGTTTATCACTTTCAATAGGCGTAGAACTGTCTTATTTACTTACTTGTCTGTAATAAGGTTTTCCTATGCTGTCATAAAAAAATAAGTACAAATAAATGTAAAAAGAGTACACCTAGTCAATGTAACTAAAAAGTGAATTCTCATCGCTTAAGAATAACAACAAGGAAAGGCAAGATATAGTCCAGTGTTTCTATTAGGTTTTGACTGGATTTTAGAAATAAGAAAGGAAAACCAGAATTTTATGTTATGACTCTTGGTAGACCTTAATTCACCAGATTTGTGGATCTACTTGGCTTTCCTTGGAGCAACAGGAGGCAAATATTACAAATATGGGAAATTAGAACTTGTAATGTCTTTTGGGACTTCCTGTACATTATAAATAAAGCAATGAAGCAATGAAGTATAATGCTGTCTTTAAGTTGTTCTGTCCTGAGACTTAGATCCAGGATAGATACTGAATTTTAAAAAAATCCTTGCAAAATTAATGTTCATAGTTCATAGTTCATAGAGATGCTTCAATGTTTATAGTTCTGAATGTTATAGTTCTAAAGCCAAGTGTCTTCAAGAATGTGATAGTGACAGAAGGATCTTGATGAGCTTTTATGACGGCACTGAGTGTACATCCTGAGGCTGGCATCTGCCATGCAGCCTCTGTGGAGGAGACTCCAGGTTGTCCTGCACAGAACATGGTCAGGTGAGCCCCACAGCCACTGTGTGACATCCCAAACAGAGGTAAATGGCAAAATGCTGCTCAGCAGTGTGTGAGAAAGAGGAGTGAGGAGAAGTGTGAGAAACAGCTATCTGGGCAGGGAGAGGTGCTCCAGCCACAGCACGAGATCCCCTGCAGCCTGTAGAGGAGACCATTGTGCAGGCATTTTTGGTGTAACCTGTGCAGAGAATCACACCAGACCAGATGACCATCACACTGCACCCTGCTTAGAACCCAGTCGTGGCAGCTGGATATGTCTTGACAGAGGCCTTGCAGCCTCCAAAGAGCCCATGTTGTAACAGGTTTACCCTGAAGAACTGCAGTGATGGGTACAATCTTTGCTGAAAAAATGAAATGCCTCATGAAAGTATGAGGAAGGAGTGGCAGAATTAAAGTGTTAGACCATAGCCCTCATTCCCAATCCCCCTGTGCCTCTCTTGTTTCTCACCATCCAACTCTACTTTGCAATAAATTAAGTCAGTTTTCTCCAAGTCAGATCTGTTTGACCATGATGGCAGTAGGTAAATCATCTCTATCTTGATCCATGAGTTTTGCAGTGAATCTGGAGAGAAATACACTAACTTGAAAAATATTAGTATTTAATAAGGCACAAATTACAATGTTTTGACTGGTAAAATCCTAACTATGCATAATATTATTGGGTAAAACACATATTGTGAGTCAGCTGATAGTGTCTTTCTGTTAATGATTTTAAGTATTATTCACCATCTAGAATGCAACTTTAAAATCATGTCAGTTGTACTTCATTTCTCTACCTTTCTGTTCAACATTTTTTCAAAAGTTAGCATGTTTTCAGCCATTTTTGGAAGCAGGGGACAATTTCTTAACAGTTTGGATCTCTCATGAATTAAATGCTTTCGAAAAATTCTTTAAGACATGCACTTTTTCAAACTTGTCTTGTATTTTTCATTTGCTTTTTTCTGGTTAACTGATCACAGCCTTTGCCAGTTCCAAACTGGCTTTATATGCGAGCTGAAATACAGTTTTCATGTGTGCTTTTAGAACTATTTCTTTCAGTCACACAGCACAGATCTTAAAGTACACTTTTTACTTTGGGGATTTTGTTAGCACGTCAGTGTAGGTACATGCAGAATATGTTCATATAACTTTTTTTTTTTCAAATAGGTATCAAGTAAGTTTTTTTTCTTGTATTCTCATAGTCAAAGTACATTATGTGACTGCAGTGTTTTTCTTGCTTTGATAAATGCGGCTTACTGAGAATCACGGAGTGTATTTTTGTGTTTTCTTTATTTAATGTTCTTACCTGCCACATTGCATTGCTTTCCTGTTCTATTCCATCAGGTTAACTAATTTTTAAGGTGCTTATTATCTTATTTCTGTATCTCATCCTATATTGTGCCTTCTCTTTTTTAACTTAAGATACTGGTTTTGTCCATTGCATTCCAAGTTACCACATGCACATCTCTCCCTTTGTCCAGTTTGTTGCCTTCTGTTGTGAGTTTTCCTTGCTTATGGGTCAAAAGTTAGAGATGCAATTTATTTTATTATGATCATTGCTTGTTCCCCTCTGTCCTTTCCTGTCCTAGCCATATTATCCTGGACTTTTCTTTTGAATTTCCTATTGAAAACTTGAGAGGATAGAGGTGGTTTTGGTATTTGAGTGAATACATCCAGGTCCAGAACCTATTGAATGATCTGTGAAAACAAATAAGCAAATCTGTAGGTTGGTGGTAACTGCTCTGAACGTTTGGGTTTTTTTTGTGGAGGAAGTGGTAGTTTGTTCAGGTACGTTGTAACTGGAGGATTTCAGGAAATTGAAGAACAGTACAAAAAGGATGCTTTTTCCTGAATTCCATGGGAATGGTAAAAAATATAACCAGTAGATAAACTGTACTGTGCATGGTAGGACAGTGACACTGTTCACATGGGAAAAATTGTGTTCAGCTCTCTTGGGCTGGAAACGTTTATGAATAGTTATAGTCTGGCTCGTATCTCATTTTCCAGGGTGTAACTTCATGTCTACTTTTATAAGAGGTATTTAAGTTGAAACTGGTGAAGTTTGCTATCTTAAGAAGATTTACAGGCGTATTAACATGAAGGTGCTTGCAGATAGGCATTAGAGTTGCAGAGTGGTGTTTCAATATTTCCTCAGTAGATGAGGCAAAGGGCAGAATGCACCAAGTTGTATTCCAAGTGGAAAAGACGTGATTGCTGGGTAGTTCGTCCCTAGTTTTTTTGCATGTGCTACATGCAAAAAAAAAAAAATCTGCAGACTTGAGTTACAGCATTTCCATCAATGAAATATATGTAAAACAGTTTAAGTCAGTTTTACTTGTTAAGGCATTTTTTTGTTCTTAAAAGCTGAGTATTAGCATTTTTAGTAGCTTTGGGTACTCTGATATAAGGCATGTATGTGTAGACTGTTTTTTTAAAGAAAAAATCTGAAGTTTGATTACCAAAACTTGAATTTGTTTTCTCAGTTTTCAGTTTAGTAACTTCTTATTGGCACCATACTCAAGCCCACTCAGAAAAAAGAATGTAAAGTTCTCTTAATTTACTTTGAGTTGCACTAAGAGAAGCAAAAGGGGGACATCAGGTTTCATGTTTTAGCTTGGCTAGATGGCAGCCTCTGCTGAATTTATGCTAGTGACATTCACATCTGAGATCTAAGGAACTGTAGTTTTCATTTTCTGTAGGCCTCTATTGTTTGTCTTGTGTCCTAGTTCCCAGCCCAGGATTGTGTGCAGACTTGAGTTGTATCTGCTGTGAACCACCCTGACTTTTCTCTGTAAGGAAAGGACAAAATGCCTTTAACACCATTTGGAATAGTAAGAGAGATCAAGCAGAAGTTTCTTCATTCAGAGTTTGTTTTGGGGTTTTATTGTTCACATGGAGTACTCTTGAAGGTTATAAAGTATATAAAAACACTTAATCTTTCCTGTGTGATTTGCATTAAGCACTTGAACCAGTATTTTTGAAGCAGATATTGCTCTGAAGCTTATTTTATGAATACCTCAGGCTTGACAGCTGTATAGCAGGAAGGATTTTGTGGCAATCAGCTATGACTCATGAGACCTGAGCTGGCTACCAACTTCCTCAGTAACTGTAGCCAAGTGAGTGTTTTTTCATGTAAACTGTTCTTGCTTAGAAATGTTTAGAATTTAAGAGCTAGCATCCATTAGTTTTGGAAAGATCTAGGATGCTTGAATACTTGGAATTGCCTTTGTTTCTGCAGGATTCCCTGCAGGTGCCTTGGAAGAAAGCTTAGGAGTCATACAGAAAGGGTGTTTGTGGATGCTGGAGGCCTATTTCTTGCAGCATGTTCTTGAATGGAATTATGATTTAGCTGTGGGGGGCTTTTTGTTGGTTTTGTTTTTTTTAATGTGTACTCTCAAAAGAGCCCTTGGCATACCCAGAGATTACCTCTGCCACAGACATTTAAATCTGTGCAACTCAGTTTTGAAAATCATGTAAATGCTTTCAGGTGCCCCCATTCAAAGTGTCTTGATCTGGGTTTTATTCCCCACATAAGTTTATGGTATGTTGTTTGAGACTGCTGTGGGTTGGGAAAAAGCAGCTGAAGTTCTCCGAGATGCTTTAAATCCTGAGGATAGATAGTGAATTCCTACTTGCTTCCTGCTTCCCTGCATAACTAAAACATTCCTCTTTCTTGCCTTATCTTGGTTGTGAAAGGTCATTAGGACATATCCTGACCTCAGCACATGTCCTTAGCTTGTTACAGATGAAAATCCCTATTTATCCTCCAAGGTCCTGTCATATGACTGGCTAAGAATTGTAGCAATTTATAACAGCTTCTGAGTGTAAAGGGGAAAGGCAACACTAGGCTAGAAACAGTGAACCTCAGAAAGAAATGAGATCTAGATGAAATGAGTTGTGGTCTACAGGAAGAAAGTGAAGAGAAACAGAAAAACTTCCAGGAATCATGAAGGAGTCAAATGATGTCTGAGGAGAATGTTAGAAGAATAAAGGAAAGACCTGAGAAGTTGTGAAGAACACTTTGTGGTCTTTGCTAGATGCAGCTACAGAAAGCAATAAAAGCACTTACAGCCAGAGGTAAACCAAGGAAGTTTGTCTGTAGCTGGGGGGGGGACGAGGATGTAACAGTTCCCTCCAAAATGTTACATACAGAAATCTGCCAAGTTATTGGAGAAAATGAAATGTGAACTCTATACTGGTGGAGAAAGGGGTTAATCAAAACCAACCTGATTTGTTCTGCGTTAGGAAAAGAACACATCACATGATTCAGGTGATTTATTTGTCTTTTGTGTTCAGTTTATTCAGAGTTCTTCCAATGAAGCATGTTTAAAAAAAAATCAGAGAAAGATGATAAACAATTAATATATACTGTAGGGTGTTAAATAAGTAAACAGCAAATCATGTATCACCTGCTTAACTTCCTTTTGAGGCATATTTAACCTTGTTAGTGGTTATTTCTTTTCTTTTAGCAACTTGATATAACAGGATCACCTGATCAGCTGTGTATTTTTTAACATGGAATTGCACAGTGAGCTGAGTATAACCTGAAACATGATTTATAGACTCACAGAATGTGCTGAGTTGGAAGGGATACACCAGGATCACTGAGTCCAACTTCTGGCCCTGTGCAGGAGAGCCTCAAGAGTCACACCATGAGCCCAAGAGCATTGTCCAGACACTTCATGAACTCTGTCAGGCTTGGTGTGGTGACCACTTCCCTGGGGAGCCTCTTCTGATGCTCAGCGACTCTCTGGGTGAAACACTTACTCTCCATATCCAACCTAAACCTCCCCTGACTCAGCTTCATGCCACCTCCTCAAGTCCTATCACTGATCATGGGAGTGGAGAGATCAGTGCCTGCCCCACTGATTCTTGTGAGGATGTTGAAGACCACAATGAGGTCTCCCCTCAGTGTCCTCCAGGCTGAACAAACCAAGTGTCCTCAGCCTCTCCTCATAAGGCTTCCCCTCCAGACCCTTCACCATATTTGTGGCCCTCCTTTGGGTGCTGTCTAATAGCTTTATGTTTTTTCTTGTATTTCCATACCTGAACCTCTGCACAGTGCCCAAGGTGAGGCTGCCCAGTGCAGAGCAGAGCCCGACAATTCCCTCCTTTGACTGGCTGGTCAATTATATAAATATATATGTGTGTGTGTGTACATATGTATACATTATATATAGAGATGACTTAACTATATGTAATGCAGAAGTGTATGCAGTAAATGGTGGAGAGAAGTGTTTAAAGTTTTCTCTAGTCCTCATAGAAAACACACTCTTTCCATGTCTTAGCAACAAGGCTTGAATTTTCAGATATATTAAAAGCTGCTTTGGAAAGAAGGGGAGTACAAAAACCTGTCTTTGAAAAGAAGAGAGGTGATAGTCTTAAGTTGCATTAGAAGATGTTTAGGTTAGAGGTGAGATTTGGTGGGAAGCAAGGATGATGGTGAACTGAAGTGAGTGCACCATATGGAAGCATGCAATCAGTAGTGCTGCAGTCTTTTAAGATTAATTTTGGCAAGTCTTTCTAATCACATACAGTGTAATTGCTTGTAACTCTTCCCAAAAGACTTCAAAAATGAGAAATCAAGCTGAGGAATGCTATCACATCAGGAAAAGCCTTGACAGCTAATCTTCCTAGACTTTCTTTTCGGGTGGTTTTTTGGAATATTTCTGGTTGTTGTAGATGTATGTCCCCCATCATATGACTAAATGAAGGCCTGTCAGAGGAGTGTCTGGGAACAGGAATATAAGCATGACATACTGCCTTGGCAAGTTTGCTGTTCTAAAGCAGATGAACTTCTTTTACATACATAATCATAACAGTAATAGCAAATGCAGCTTGAAGAAGAGGGACCTGGGCTATAGGACTTGTATTGTCCTGTATTGGGTCTATATGGCAAGTTTTGGTAGCGTGGGGCTACAGATGTGGCTTCTTCAGATGCAGAGGCTGCCTCCATATCTCACACACCCAGCTCTATCTGGATCCAAGATGGCCAAAACTGAGTTAATCAGAGATGATGGTATATTGCCTCTGAATACCTAAGGAAGTGTAAAAACTTCTGTGCAACATGAATTGGGAAAGAGAGCTGAGAGTATTTGAGAGCAACAGCTCTGCAGACACAGAGGTCAGTAAGGAAGGAGGGGGAGCACATGGTCAAGTGCTGGAGCATAAATTCCCCTGCAGCCTTATAGGGGAGACCATGGTAAAGCAGATTTTCTCTCTGCACCCACGAGCATCTGTGGGCTGTGGCAGACTCATGCTGGAGCAGCCTCCTAGCAAAACTGTGGCCCTGTAGAGAAAGGAGCTCAATTGTAGCAGGTTTGCTGGCAGACTTGTGGCCCCCTGGGAGACCCATGCTGGAGCAGGCTGTGTCTGAAGGACTGTGACCTGTGGAAAGGACCTACACTGGGGCAGTGCAGGACAAGCTGCAGCCCTTGGGAAGGACACGTGTTGGGGAAGTTCACAGAGGTCTCTGTCCCATGAGAAAGTTATTAAGCTGAACAGGGAAAGAGAGCATGGAGAAGGAGTGACAGAAAATGTGTGGACTGACTGCAACTCCCATTTGCTGTTGCCCTGCAATGCTTGAGGGATGAAGTAGAGGAAAATAGGTAGTGAAGTTGAGCCTGGTAAGGAGGAGTGGGGTACCTTTAACTTTTTTATTATCCTTCTCAGATTTGATTGGTAGTAAATTAAACTATTTTCTCTGAGTCAAGCGTGCTTTGCCTGTGGCAGTAACTGGTGAGTGATCTCCCTGTCCTTATCTCAATTCATGAGTCTTTCATCACATTCTCTCTCCCCTGTCTGGCTGGGGGTAGTGACTAAGACTTCAGTGGGCACCCAACATCCAGGCAGGGTCAAACAACCTCATGTCCCTTTTTATACCTGTTTGTCTGGTTCAGTGAATGCAAAGGAGTGTGTAGAACCAGTTTTGAAAGTTGGTTGAATTTAATTAACTTGAGATGGTCAGGTATTAGGTAATTAGTAGCTATAGTTGTTTGACTTGATTTTCAGTTCTTACCATTGCTGGAGATTTTTCCTATGGGAAGTTTAAATTTCTTTAAAATTGAACACTCAGATGATTGACCAAGTATATGAAGCCTTAAGCTTATACTTTTGTTTTTTAATGTACTTTTGTTCAGCTCTTTCTAACTCGTTTTTTTATTTGGTAATTTGAATTCTGTTATACTTCTCTTTGTCCTTAGAATATTAAAAACAGAGTAAGAGAAAGGTGTTGGTTGGTTTTGTTTTTGATGTGTAAGTAGCTTCTGATTTCCAAATCTTTGAAAAAAACTTCTCATTAACACTGGAATGGTGTGCATAACAAATGAGACTTACTTCTAGGTTTTCTTCTGTCAGTGATTCACAGTGTTTTAGTTTGCAAGATCGATGTATTGGCAGAGTGGTCCTTGTGTTGTAAAGGATATTCCTAACATGCATAGACTTGTCTTCAGCATTTGGTACCAATATTTGTGGTCCTTCAGACTGTGTCATTAGCCTTTATCCTGGAGCGTCTTAGCCTCCTGCAATTATTTTAATGTGTATTTTTTCTTCATATTCAATTTCAAAAAAGTTTTCAGCTACATCTGTATTACGTGTCTTTAAAAATGGCTTTCAAAGATGAAGGGTGTAGGCAATATTGGGCTCAATAGGGTGTTTGCTAAGGAGTAACTTCAAACTGACAATGTCAGGGTACAGGGAAGATTAGATGATTGTTTTCTTTCCCTGTACTTTCCTTAACAGCTTCATTGTTACATTAGTAAAAGCTTACTAGTATTTAAGGTGTGTGAACTGAAAGTTAGATGCAGTTGAGTGGAGATGTGTGAAAGGATTGCATATGGCTTCCAAGTATCTGTGAAATATTCATGGTGAAAATAGTTGAGGCAGAGCATGTCACAGCTTGTTTAAGTTCCTGTTCTGACTTGTCATTCAGATTTAGCCTTTTTTTATGGTTCTATCCTGGTATTTTTCTGTTGTGATGTATGTATTTCATCTAAAATTAAAACTGGTAGCAGTTATGTTACAAAGTTCTTCTCCTGTTTTGAAATTAAAATGTATATACAGGAATATATTCTGGTATGCTAGATATTTTGCTAAAGGATTTGTTTCAAAGTATTTGAATGTACGGAACTTATTATGCATGGAATTCATTTATGAAAATTTTATTTAATAAGAATGTATTACACAGGCTTTTCTATTTCAGAAGACCAGCATCTTTCATTATGAGAGTATATGCTCACTGTTTGAGACAGCTACACAATACTGAATTTAGAGTCTAGGATGAGTTCGAGACAATATTGACAAGATTTTCTAATTAGTGTTTGAGTGCCAAAATAATCTGTGAGGTAGCATTGATCATGTTGCTAATTTTCGCTACTCTTACACTCTCTTCTGTCACAGCCCCATGACTTTGATGAATGCAGATTTGATATCAGCGTGAATGATAGTGTTTGGTACCTCCGGGCTCAGGACCCAGACCACAGACAACAGTGGGTAGATGCGATAGAACAACACAAGGTATGTCAATTTCTGTTTTCTGATTTCCTTTCTCATTCCCTCATTGGATCAAGCTTAGTGCTTGCACAGAGTTTAAGCTTCCTTGTACAGTCATTAAAATACTCATGGTATTTATGACAGGTAAAAGCTCAAGATTGAAGCTCTGTGTTAAATGTATTTCAAAGGAATTGACTTGTTCTTCACAGATAAGACTTTACTGGGGGCTAACAACTGTGAGCCTTTCTTGAGCTCTCTTGCTTGAAACAAAAAAAAAGAGCTTTTATTATGTTTGAGTGATGTTTTCAAGGTTTTGTCTATCCTCTCCCTGATTATTGAATGGCTTCTTATCTATCTTGGATGTGAGTCAATTCTCTAGATTATCATTCTGGTCTTAGGCTTCTCTTTTTCATCATTTGACCGCTTTTACTGTATCTGACTGTTGGCTTTTGTCTCTGTCTTTTAAGGCATTACTCTTCATCCACATTTTGGTTCACCTTTCTTAATCTGTTCCATATATCTTCCAATGAACTCAATTAATTTCATTTTAAAAACACCTGACCTTCAAGCCCTTTAGGTCAGGTAGAAAGTACACAAAACATCCATTATGTTTTCAGGTACAAGATAGGCACTGTCCCAAGGTCTATAATACATAGCAAAATGCAGCCTCTCAGTCTGGGTTACACAGGTATTACAGGAATACAAATGGAAGTAGATATCCAGGTAGGTATGAATTTTTACTTTGAGCTTCTTGAAGTGTTGTCTTTATAGGTACTGTGTGTAATTAAGAAGTTTCACCTTTTATTTGCCATTCCTTGCAGTAAGCAGTACATGTTCTTAAATTCAAAGTGCTGCCTTTTGATAATGGTTCTCTAAAAAAAAAATAATCTCATTTGAATTATTCGTCCCTTTGTATCTTGGCATTTTGCCTTCATTTTGATACAGAGGTAATATTAAAACATGAGAAATTAAGTTGCAAAGCCAGAATTCTTTCCTGTAATCTAATGAAAAAACATAAAGTTAACAGTGGAGTGTTCTTGCGACAACAATACCGCAATTTATTCCTAGTACAATACTTGAGAGAAATTTCTTATGATACTGGATTGCACATCCATACAACTGGAATTTCAAAAACTGGTTTATAGGCTTGGGGGTCTTCAGGTATGGTTTAGTGTAGTTGTGAAACTTGATAGGCCTAGGCTAAAATTTAGACTACATTTTATGAATGTTTTAGCCGGGGAAATGCAGAAATTTAACCTGAAGCTGGAAAAGCAGAAATGCAGTCTGTGTCATTGGATGCTACCCTGTAGGAGTAAGGCATGAAAAAACCCAGATCCTGTCTTAAATTTTGCTCATCATGACCTCAAACCTTTTTCATGCTATTTTTCTATTCCCTTTTGTAAGGCTCACCTTAACTGTTGTTGAGTTCTGAGCTGCAACTCTGGGGAATCACCATCTCATAGATTATTGAATTGTAGTATTTTAGAGTTTGACATTGGAAGTGTTAATTTGGAATTGTTTCTGTGTACTACTTAAAAAAAAAAAAACAAAAAAACTTTTGTTTTTGAACACTAGTTTTTTTACCTGTGTTAGTCCCTATAATGTGGTATCTGTTTATTTTCCTTTGTCAGTCTGGTATTATGGATAAGCTTTCATTCGTAAGCCTAAATTGTCTTATTCAACCTCCTTTTCAGATGATGAATGAATATTGAGGAGTACAAATTCTAGCAATGCAAAACTGATCTCCCTTTATAAAGAATCCTGATTAATTATATAGTTTGTCCACTTTAAAAAATAATCTTTTAACATTGATTGAGGTTTGGATAGTTTAAATTTCCATGCTTTGCAAGAATTTGGTAGTTATTTAAAGAAAGAAATTGTACCAGGTATCTGCTTTTATGCTTAACAAAGAAGAGTGAAAGCTTGGTTATTTACACTACCCTTTTTTTTTCCTAGCATTTAGAATTAATTTATGGATAGGGATAATGAGATCATTTTCCATTTTTTTATAAAGTTACTTTTCAGCTTACTTTTTAAAGAGTGGGAATGTTCTGGAATGCTATAAAAACAGAAGAAAAGTATGTCTACAGGTAGGAAGTGGTAATAAGTCCTTCTGTATATGCTGAACTGACAACAGACAGTTCAGTTTGCATCTTGCTATCCTAGGCTAACAACACTAGATTTGACTGTTCTGAATTTTACAGCTTTTCCAGTATGTGTAGTTTGCAGCATCATGGCTATTTGACATTTTTCAGTTTCTTTCATGCTCCTTTTTACTCTCTAATGTTAAGAGTATTTAAGGGAAATAGCAGTTGTTTTCATTCTTAAACAGAGTAGAAAATACTATGGCACATCACTTTTAAATAAGCTATCAAAACATTTGGTATGTTAATGTAATGCTATATTTAAAAACATCCTTTTTGTATTATGCAACTAAATATCAAGAATATCATGATCAAGACATAGCAAGGCAAACAGCAGAAGTTACTGCATTCTTGTAATAATAGCTTAGACTTAAATTGAAAGTATATAATGAAGTATCAGAGTTACTAACATCTTCTTCCCAGTGCAGTATTCTATTGCTTCATAGTAGGAGTTTTGTTGTGATAAATGCTATAGGTGTAGAGGTGCATCTGTTGCTTCTAACAATTTTAGAAAAATATACAGTAATCTTATGACCAGAAACCTTGGAAAAGTGCTGTATTTACATAAATAGGTGTTTGATAGAATTAAATGCAGCACGAAAGTGTCCGAATCTAGCCTTCAGTGTGATTATTCTTAAAGAATATATCTCCAAATATCTTGGTTTTGTACTTTCATTGAGGGTTTACTGCTGTAACCTGTAATTTTTATATAGGTTTGAATGGAAAATATGTAAGATACAGTATATTTTTCCAATATAACTTTGATAGAATCTGAAAGAAAATATTTTCATGGAATCTGGAAGTCAATCCCATTTTTTGTTCAAATTTGTATGAACAGCACTTATGTGTACCTTAGAGTAACTCGTCATTCATCCTTTAATTCACTTCATCTCATGCAAGTTTTCCATCTAAAAACTGGATTGGGAGTACGGGAAAATGGGTAAAATATCTCATTGCACTGAAAAGTCCAGATTTCTGTCAGCTTATTCTGACATTTTCTGAAGGAATTTTCTGGTCAGGTTACCAAACCTTATGAAAAAATGCCTTTTGGGTAAAAATTGGTGGGGTTTTTTTGAGAAACAGGTTATTCAAATGCCACGTAATAATATGAGTAAAATCAGGAGAGGAAATTATTTCCTGTACTAACCAGTCATTTTTCTTAACATTAGTCTACTGCTGCATAAAGTACTTTTTTTGTTTGTTTTTGAAGTTCTTTGTTGCTTACTGAGTGGGTAGGTAGTTCTGGTAGGCTGCTTAAGCTATTTGCTAACAAAAGTGTGTTTGTGAAGACTTAATGTAGCATGTCACAAGGTTGTTGACCTGCAGAGTAAGAAAAATAGACAGAAACTTTGACTATGTTTCATTGTGCTCCAAACAAAGGGAGTGCTGATTTAAAATTAATTTTATATTAAATATGAGTATAAGCAGACATAGAAAAACTTCATGCTTAGCAGAACCGATGAGTAGCTGATGGCTGAGAAATGTAAAACAGCTTATGTTCAGGCATAAGAACTGTTAAAATCTGCAAGGGTGGGGGGGGTTAATACTGTACTTTTTTTCCTTGTATTGAGGTCCCTGAATCCTTACCACATTGTTTCAAGTGTAGCTCAAAATGTTTATTTATTGCCCTGAACTGGAGGAGGGATACATCTAAAACTACTGTAACGCTATCAGTGAGGCAAATGAGAAGGCAGTTCATGTGTAACTAGGAGTTCATTCTTCTACTTGAATGTTTCGTTGGATGTATTGATCAGGCATTTCTCTGGTGTCAAAACATTGATGGTACTGGAGTACCACAGTGCTGATGTATTTGGAAAGTTACTCTCTTCTTAATAACAATTTGAAGGACTGCCTTCTCCAGGTCTCTCCCATGGTTTCAAAATGGAGTCTAGAATTTCTAACCTAGTATTGGATAAGCTGGCTTAAATGTTAGTTCAGCGCTGTGAGAAAATAAGGAGAGTGAATTGCTGTTTGTTGTGAGAAAATTCTGTACAAATAAACTTATTTTGGGCAAATGAACCTGAACTCCTGAGTTCAAGATAATGATTTCTTTTAATGTTAATCTACCACCCAAGAACTTGATAAGATTTATTTAGAAATGAATGCTATATGAGAGATTTTGCATCAGCTTAGGTTTGTCCCATTTTGTTCCATCATAGTTTTTTTTTCTGCACTTAGACTCTTAATGTCTTCATTATTGACTTTGTAGCTCTTCAGCAATATAGTTTGATAGTTTTTTTGGTCTTTCATTTGCAAAATCTTTTGTCAAACTGAAATAAGTCTTCCTGAACTTACAATGTCTGATTTTACTGTTTCAAATTGAAAAAGGTAATTTTTCAGAGGACTACCTAGATATCCAAGTTGGCATGTAGAGAGTAGCTAGGTTTTCTTTTTCATTTTGAAGTGATGATGTACAAGGTGTTTATAGCTACAGTGGGAGATGTGAATCTCAAAGTTTGTCTGTGAAAGGCATCAGGTGGCTGTTTTCCAAACCTAATTGACATAAATCCCTTTTATGGGGATGAAGGGATCCGTCCCCCTTAAGTTAAAGTGGCCTGTCTCATTCAGTAAAAATTTTCCTTGAAGGAGTGGCTATTGCTTTATTGTTTTCACTCTTCATTAGACAGTGGAAGGAGTTACCTAGTTACAGTAGGGTTATACAGAAACATCAGGAAGGGTAAAACTTATATCTCATTTTTTAGGATTTTTTTTCCCCAAATGGGGGGAGGAGACATGGCAACCTTGGGGTCAAAGATAGTTTAGCTCTTAAGTAATTCTAATTTTGTGCAATTATTTGTATACTCTAACTTGTTTTGTAAAACACAGTTGTCAAACCAAATAAGATGCTTTAGATACGTTTGTCATTGTTTAAGTGAAGATCTATTTTAAATGGTGGGGAAACCCTAAAACACTGGATTTGACAGACTGCTAAAATCAAATTTAAGAAAGAGTTAAGTAGTTATTAAAGCAGTTGATTAATTTTGTTGAACACTGATAACTTTCAAACAAGTAACCTAGAATTGAGTTGAGAGGTGGTTATTTTCTGAATGTTGATCTTAGTTCATAAGTCATTTTAGAAAACTGCAGAGCAAACTTTAAACAGCATAATTTTGTTTGCAGTCAATAGGGGCACTTTAGGATATTGTTGTGAGAAAATTCAAAATCATCAGCCTGAAACTTTCAGAAAACCACATAAAATGGAGTTCCTATTTTTCAAGTAACCTAAAAAAAGCTAGCAATTATTATTTATAGAGTGTTAAGAACTATTAATTTCACTGTTACGATGATTTTCCCTTGTCAATGTACTGTTCTGAAAGAATTACTGAATGTGCTGCTACACATTGAAAAGCATTGCTAGTAAGAGTAATTGTGATGTTGAAGCAGAAGGGGCAGCAGGTGGAGAGGACAAAGAGTAGGGGTGGGCTTTTGCTAGTCTAACATGGCTGCAAAACCATTCAAAACAAAAGTCCCAGTGGATGACACCAGAGCACCACAAGGTTGTACACTTGAGAAGCATCTTAATAACAAAGTGACCCACAGAGTACCTACCCAGAGCTAAGAGATCTCCTCTCTACCTGCTGTAGCTGTTCCTGTTCTGAATGGCTGGGTTAATGTCAGATTGCCTAAATCTGTTGGTAATACAAATCAGCTTCTTAATAAAGAGGGTGAAGGACTTCAGGTAAAATATGCCAGTAAACATTTATAAATTAAAATTGCTTTCTATCTTTGTGTTGTTTCTCTTATGAAATTAAGTATAAGAGGTTATACATGAGTAACTTTTATTAAACTCAGAGGAAGCCTTAAATTTCACTTCAGACTTGATTATAAGCACCCAGAGTTTCTCGGTTCCTAGTTTCTGTTCTGTAATTGGAACATGTCACCTTCAGACTGAGATCCGAGTGCATCTACCTGCTCCTTCAATCTATAAATGCCTTAAGAAATTTCATATTAACCATACTTAAAGTCAAACTTTTGTTTGCATACTGTATGTAAATATTGATCTGTGAGATTATTTTTATTTAGCTGTTCTAAGAAAACATTGAAAAATGCAAATAGAGGTAACTTACTTGTAGTAATATTTTACTAGCAGTGGATGCCAGAGCAAAAAAAACTTGGCCCAAGGTGAGAAACCAATATCAGAGTTTCAATTTGTGAAATAATGAGCTCAGGTTATCAATAAGAAGGGGAGAATACAGAAAGATAGTACATGCTTAACTTGTCCACAGGCTTTCAGCAATTATAAGTAGAGCTGTGAAGACAGCTCTGTGAAGACAATATTCTGGGGAGACAGGGTAGTTTTCTCTTTTTTTATTCATTTCTAATCTTGCCCTAGAATGGATTTAATACACAATAATGGCAATAAAGACATGCAAATAAATCACTCCAAATCTATTGCCAGCCTGGACTGAAATTAATAACATAATTTTAAATGAATAGTATATGCAAAGAAATTATACAGAAACATTTTGACTCAGTGTACCAATGTAATATTTACTACTAAATACTTTTTAAGTAGCTACTAATGAGAAATATAAATTTCTACCATCAGTAAATAGTTTTGTACATTAAATGTAGCATTCCTATTTTCTGGCAGGCCATTGAGGAGCTGCTGGGCCAAGTAGTTTAGATGTTTGTATAGACTCTGTATTTAAGTGCGTATTGAAATGCTACCAATAGTCTTCAGAAGTCTTACTTTGATGTTGCGACGTTTATAATTTTTTTTAATCAGTGTCAACTAATCACTGTCAATTTCTAGCAATGGTAAATATTCTAATATTGATGGATGTATGCTAATTATAAATACAGTCTTGTTAATTATTTTAAAATAAAAACTTTCCAGTAGTGTGACTTCAGGTACATCATATAGGAGGGAGCAGTAGGAAGTGTCTGTTGCCATTTCTCCCTCTGCTTTCTCTCCCAGAGCTGGGCTGTTTCAGTAATGTATGGTTTTTAAAGTATTTGCTTCCTCAACAGTTATTGCTGAGGTCTGAAAAAACCGTGGCTCCCTAATATTTTAATTTTTTGGCATTTCATACTAATATAAGTTCCTCTGGCCATACTTCTCCCTGTACACATTCACAGTATACGAGACTGACATAAGTGGAAGCAAGAGTGCAGATGAAGGAAAACATAGGTTATATGAGACTACAGCTTCAGTTTTATTTATCAAGTTTATAATGAGGATTGTAGGGGTGTGATGATGAGACCTCCTTTTGCCTATGTTAATATCCATGTCCTAAGTGCTGGAACAAATTTCTTAAATAATCTTGATGTCAACTATTGTTTCCTATTACCCTGACTGGATTTCCTTGTTCTTTTGTCTGGTGCTCTGCAGCGTGCAACAAACTCTAAATATTTCTGTTTGATGCTGATATGAATTGTATAGCATACACTCTGATTGTTTTTGTGGGAAGGAATTTTGCTCCGGAAGCTGGAGACCCACTCTCACTGTGGCATTGTGAGGCTCTGGCTTGCAGTAGTAGTGCAGCTTGCCTGAGGAGGCTGGAGAACAGCATTCAGATATTTATGTTAACTTGTAAAGAGCTATTTTTAAAACCTGTTTACCTGTTTAAAAGACTGAAATGTATAGGCAAGTCACTGATGAGTGGCAGAGACATGCTTACAGGTGTTAAAAAACAGGTGTGAAAAAACACCCTGTACTAGTTTGAAACTAAAATGTTGTGAACTGTTGCTCCAGCTTGTGCAGGAACTTAGATATCTGTGTTTCTGTTGCTGTTTCTGTCACTGTTGTGTGTTGATGTTAAGTACGTAAATTAAGTTCTTGTGTATTCACATCTGACATCTCCCAGCAAAGCTGAATTTGAAGTGTTGGCAAAACTACTCCTTGATAACTAAATAATGAAATATGTTCAAGCACAATCTTCTGAACTTGGCAGTAATAAGCTTATTTATTTTGGATTTTGACCAGAACCTTAGCTAGAGTGGGAAATACATAGAAGGATGTAGCTGTCTCAAGTCTGAGCATCCTGTCTAGCTTCTCAAATTCATTTGTCCTTTAGTTCTGAATACTGTCTTTCTTTCTGCTCTTCAGTGATACAAGTGGTGTAGATATCAGCAAAGGAATAAACTGAAGTACTGTCTTGAAGGAAGAGTCATAAAATTAATTTTAATTCTTCCCCTAATATGAGCTAAAGTCATCCTTAGTAGCTGCTCTGTTTCACTATAAGTTGGACTGGGAAGTGTTGTAACTCTAAGGCCTTGTGGAATCACTTTAGCTTGTTTCTGCCATCTAAGGGATTTCTTGCCATCCTCATAAAACATGAGTTCTCCTTTATTAAGTAATCTTACAGTAAATCTAGAGAGATTGTTCCATTCATTTTCGAAACACCTAACATTTCTTGTCTTTTTCTGTTAGAACAGTTCCCCATTCTTCATTGTTGTTCACATGGATGTCTTTTACAGCTTTCTCATACCTTGCATGGCTGTCTTCCAGACTCAGTCTTCATCTTTCTGTGAAGTATAGCACCAAAACAGAACTCAGTATTCCCACTAGGATCCTATGTGTTGTACAGAACGTAGGATTATTTTGTGGATCTTGTATGCTACCATTTTACAATGCTATGAGTTTTTTAAGTTACTCAGCTTGCAGACCACTAAATCTGATTCATCTCTAGAACTATCTGCAGATCATTACCTGTCGTCTGTATGTACAGCACAGTATTTCCTATAACCAAGTAAACTTTGAACTCCGTTTTTCTCATGCATACATAAGTGTTAAGTTTGTGCTGCTCTTCTGTCAACTTCAATCTTTCCAGCTCAGCTGCTCTGAGTAATAATTATTGTGCTGTATGGCTTTGGTTCAGTTTCTTAAGTGATTTTGCTTCTTCTAGTACCTTGTAAAGTATGGGGACTGTCTACATGAAGAAACCACTAAGTAATCTAACCTCAGTTCACAACTGAGCTTGCTTGTTACTCTATTGGGAGCTGCTTATCTGAATCTGAAGCTGTACATAGATGTGCACTTAAGATAACTTTAAATCTTTGTATCTGTGAAAGCTGTCATCACCCCATAGTCCCTAATTAAAAAGTGTTCTCTCCCATCTAGTCAAAGCATTAACAGGTAGTCCTCACAGTCTTAGCAGAGGTCGTGAACTCTCTTCTCAAGCCCCCAGAAGGTAGTGAATGTACTTGAGGTGGCTTACTCCTATCTTTCCCGTAAATTAGCTGAATATACTTATTGATTCAAGATTCAAATGCATAGAAAGGTTAAAGTAAATTTGGATCACTGCATAGGCAGGCTGGTGAACCAGAGTGTTCTGAAATAGCTAATGGATGCTTGAAAATTAAAATTAGCAGCATGTTGCCTTTTGGGGGCAATACTGTGTGAAGGAAAACATTTCCAAAAGTGCTAACTCAGTATCAAATAATGTGAAAGGCTTGTGACACTACCACTTCAATAAGCTGTTGAGTATTTCAATATTTTTGCAGTGCTGTTTAATAAAGAGTGGTGTATGTGGCCAAAGTAAACTTGGTCTCAGGACTAATGCTTGGTCTTGAGATGACCAGAATTCCGGAAGAGTCAACTTTCAGCTGGCTGTGCAGTAAGCAGCCAGTCTCATTGCTATAAACAAATGGGATTCCAGTAGTAAACTCAGAAGTGTTATTAATTCACTTTGTAAGAACTGTGGTAGATCATTTTGATAGTGTATACTTTCATCAAATGGAAGTAAGAGGAATGTCGAGGTTTGTCACCAGCAGAATGACACGCAGTTATCTCTAGGAGTCCAAGTTCTCCATGGCAGAGTGCTAGCATGTTTTACAAGGTTTCCCTGAAAACAGTGTTGTTCATTGAGAGAGACCTATGTCCAGCTCAACTTTGGTGATAAATGCTCCTCCAAATTAGGGTAAGCTCTTGGTATCAAGAACAGAAACTGCAATGTAAAAGTAGTGAGTGATTAAACAGTTGAAAGTTGGTGCTTGCCAAATGCTGCTTACTGTATGCTGCTTACTCAGAATTATTACTCATCACCTCAAAAAATACTATGCATTAACAGCTTAATAGAAAAGTCTTGGGTACTCTGTATGCCTCAGTCTACCAAAGGTGGCCTTTCTTTGCTTTCTAAAAGAACTTCTTAGGAAGTGGCTTTTCTTCAGTGAGCTTTCGTTATGGTGAAACTCAATGAGGTGATATTAATAGATCGTAGTTAATCCCCTTGCTGTGCGGAGGAGTGCTCAACGGCGTGGGTGGAGTGCACAAGGACCAATGAGACAAAGTAACATTGAGCTAGGGTAACTTTTTGGCTCTTTTGAGAGGCACACACACCACCACTATCCAGTGAAACTTCTGAAAAAGAGAGTAACTTCAGAAGAGAATGCCTCTAAAGAGCTGGTGGAATTCTTTTGGAAACACATCATGGCGTAGGGCACCTCCTCTTTTAATTTAATGTCCATGCCATTTATCAGAACCTACTAAGATAATTCTTCCAATATAATTTGCACTGCAGGTCAGCAAAAAGATCATTTTTTTGTCTCTGAAAACAGATCAAGCATGAAAATATGCATTTGCTTTTATTTTAATGTCTGTATATAGACTGACTGCAAAGGAAAAGAAAGTTGTGCTCTTGGGCATAAATAGGTGTTTTAAATAGGTGAGGCAGAACAGGTTTAATATTTAACTGCTACTGTTTAAATAGTGTTTACTATTTAAATATCCCATATTGCTTGGTATGAACGTAGGCATCAGAAATCTGGGGGAATGGAGGGTCAAACAGAGAAAGGTGTCCTTTCTACCCCCTTGATAATCTGAAATAACTTGTGAGGATTTTTGTGTTACTGTAAAATTGCTTGTTTAAGCAAACAAATACACTTGAGGATGCTCAGCTGTTAAGAATTACCTCCTCTGATGTACAGTATGATGGTGGTACTGGAACTTGTCAATTTTGTAAGAAGCTGTGCTTTCAGGGAAGGATTAGATGGATTATTCAAGTTATTACTCCTTCGCCATCAATAACAGAGGGTTCTTTCTTTAAAATTGAATTAAATATTAATTAAATTTCAGTGAGGGAAACTAAGCTTGGGTATGTCTTTTACATTCCATTATTTTAGCACTAGTATCAGCAGGAACTCTAATACATGTGATAGTGCATGTCATTTGATGTTGCTAAATTTGCTAAGTGCACTTATTGCTGAAAACTCTGTATTTCCTGAAAGAAGACATGGGGAATGCCAGTGAATCAGCAGTTTCAGTTGACTACACAAGCATGTTTACTGCAGCAAGCCAAAACGTTGTCACTTCCAGATTGTTGAAACTTCCCTTTCAGGACTGAAAACAACAGATCTTTGTCTGTCTTGGCACCCTCCTGCCACTCTTGGGTCCATGATTGAACAGCAGGTGTTAAATTGCAGCTTATTAATAAAGTAGTTACAGTTAGTACTGTTTAAAGCTGGACTAAAGCTTTGTACGTGCCAGCCCAACACACTTGATTAATTATAAACAAAGCAGATTGTTTCACTTAGACCAACCCAGTCTTTCTTCTCCTATGTGTTCCAGTTATGTTTCGTAACAATTGCTTTGGCCTTGAAAATAGATATTATAATTCTCTGAAGAATACATCCTTGTGGGGTGTAGGCCTGAGTATGTAACTGGACATGCTCTGAGCAGGAGCATGAGGTACTAGAGATCTTGCATTGTAGTCACTCCGATTCTATGGTAAAAAAGCACATTTCTTACATAGCAGTTATCCCTTCCTTGCTTGTGCTATATTTTCTGCTTCCTAGCAAAAGAATTCCTCTGTCTTGAAAATCCACACATCTTTTTTAACAAGATGAAGTGTGGATTTTTTTGCCTCAGTTTGCTGGTTCTCAGAATTTTCAGATGTAAATAGAAGGTCTGGTTAAATCCTGTCTCCTTCAAGTTTTGCTTTATTCTTGTGCAGTTCAAAAAGTGCAGCATCTACTTATTTCCCTTCTTGTTTATACCTGTCTCCAAATATGCTAAGCAAGTTTAAGCAGAAAATATGTAATTATATATATTATATATTAAAAATATAAAACTCATGTGCTTAGTGAGATTTAATGGGTTTGAGGAAATCTGTTAGGTAAACCTGCCAGTTTTACCAAGTACAAAGAGAGGGCAAAGATATCAGCCGCTTAGACTGCAGTTCCCATAATCTAATCAAACAATACATAGGACTTAAGGTTTGTGCAAGTATATCTAATTGATCTTCAGAGAGTTACTGGACTGGTTTGTGTTTTAATTCTTGAATAGAGGCCATCATGCTGGCTGGACACTTTGTCAACAGATGGAGAGTGTTCAGCTGACAATGTCGCTAGTCATATGTAGTCTCAGAGTGTCCTCCAGAGCAGACAGAACCTGGAGTCACAAACATGTTCCATTATGGGTTTGGACTTGGTCATATGGGAAGAAAGTTTGAAATACGTGGATCTGAGGTTGCATTTAGGAGAAAAACCTGTGTTACATTTGACTGGAAATGTTCTGTGCCCTCCTTGTTGATGTATACTGTCTTGATATAAGAGCCCTGTGTTACACAGCAGATCTGCTGTTTTTCTTTACTGTTCTCAACTGTGAGGCAGATTTGAGTCTGAAGTGCTTTTGGATGTAGATACAATAGTGTCACTTTCATCATTTTTATGGCTGCTGCTTTTTCAATGCCTGAACTGGACTAGAAGTAGATCTGTCAGAATATGAAAATCTGGTGACAGAATATGCATTTTATCACTGCCATGCAGAATGGTCAGGAAACAACACCTTACCTACTTCCATCAGGTGGGAGTTTCCCTCCCCTCACTTCACACAGCTTTTAGTGTGTTGCAGTTCAGAGCAGCCAATGGCAAGAATATGGCCATTCTCCTGAAGTCTTAGGTCACATCCTCATATGCACACTGGGTTCTCTGCAGGCAAGAGCATCAGTTTCAGTTTGTCAGCTCTTAACACACGTGTAGCTTTCTCATGATGAATTATTCAGGGGTACATTTCTGTGAGAGAATCAACAATGGGATTGGACTTCAGCACTATGTAGAAAATAAGAGTCTACAAAATAATTGATTATGTTTATCCTGGATGTGTTTCTGGAGTTGCCTAGGTTTTTCATGGGACAGTGTGCAATTAAGGCACAAGTTCTTACAGAAAGGGCTCTACAGCTTGTACAAAACAGACATGCTGTCATGAAATAAGGTAATTTACTTACTCTAGAAGGCTCGAGTTAAAATAGGCACTGAACTGCTTGTTTTATTATACTATTCTCTAGCTAATGCTTATCACGGGGAAGTTTTTGTGTTGGTACCAGATTTGTACTGGCACCCTTTATCTTGTTTATATTTTTTGTACTTTTATCTTGTTTATACTTTTTACCCCCCTGGAAAGCAAAGTCAGATCAAAACGGTGTCACAAAGCTTAGTGCACAGCCTAATAAGGACCAACAGTATTACAGTTCTGTGTAGAACTCGTGATAACATTTATCTTCAAAGTTCTGAACATTTTAGGGCCTAGATACTTTGATTTTTCTTTCCTCTAATGTACTATAAGTAGCCTTTGTGAGCTGTTTTCCAAACAGTTTCCAGATTTTCCTTCAAGGGCAGGGTAGGTCAGCTTATTGTAGAGACCTGTGCTGTGCTTGAAGTTGTTTTTCCTATTACACAGAGGGTGTTGGCTTTCAGCAAATAAAAGCAGTCTGTTTCTTCTTGCATCAATGAACAATGATAGTGTGGAGGTTGTTTTTTTATTGGCAAGTGAGTTTAATATCGTTACTGATATGTTTGTTAATACTGTATGTAATATCAGTTAATATTGTAATTTTCACAGATGAGTTTTCTGAAAGTTGCATTTCATAAAACAGTTTTACAAACTCCTAAATAAGCCTGTATAAACTTAAGTGTTATGGATAAATAACTTATTTCAGATGAAATATGTCTGTATCATTACTTCATGACTTTAAATGGGTTTGGTAGGCTTTAACTAAAGCCTTGTTTCTTCTGATGTTTCTCAAAGTGAGCATACATACAGGGAAAACTAGTTGAGTGAGGGCCTACTAAATGTATAACCTGTATATGAAGAAATCCTGTGCCTATTCATCTGGCTGGTATAAAAAATGCTTTTAATGATGAGCTGTGTGTTTGCAGACTAATGACAGAGCAGCTGGATGTAAAGAAAAGTCTTCTACTTGGACATGGGGCTTGAGACACATGTGCCAAATTTTTTCTGTGTCAAGTATTAAACTTTTTTTAAAGCTAAATTATATTGAACCTAACTTAGATGAAGTTCTAAAAAAAATCTGAGTCAGAACATTTGTCAGATTGATTTGGTACTATGTCTTTGGACAGTCTTAAAAAATGAGTGTGTTCCTAGGTGGTTGACTGTTTTGAACTGGCTGAGAAGTCTGACTTCAGAGTAATTTCTTTAATCTCTGTTACAATTTCTAATTCACTGTCATCCGTTCAGCACTAAATGTCATTGTTGCTACTTGCATGCTTTGTGGAAAACTTAATCCTCACTAAGCAATGTGTCTCAAATGTAATTATAAAGGCTAAAGGTAAAACTGCCCTGGTTTTGATTGTCTACCAAGAAAAGGAGGTTTCTGTGCCCAGGGACTGAAGCAGAAACAGGGTAAGGGTTACTGTTGGTCTTTGACCAGTAGTAACCTCCAACCGCGTCTGTTTCCTTTTCGCTATTTCCCTCTAGTGGTCACACACCATACTGGCTTGGGGAGCTTAAACACGAACACCAAAGTAATGCCAGTGTGTGACAACTTAATTTTCCCAGTCCTGACCTGTTAGACCACAGAGTGCTGTGAAACCTTGTGACAGCAGGACATACTGTCATGTTTTGAATGAAAAGGTTTTTGGAAATAATCTGAATTTTTATCTTTATATCCAAATGTGTCTTTTACATGAAATATGCAAAGCTTTTAAGTTAGATGAACTTGTAATCTGACTTTGCTTATAAAGCTTTTTGATGTGAGATCTGCTTTATATGCATATCTTTGCTGCTTTATATCTGTGGCTAGGTCTTACAAATAAACATTGGAAGTGTTTAGATAATTTATCCCTTTAGCATTTTTGGTTTATGTCATGTTAGACTTGTTCTTAACTCATAAACTAAAATGAGAATTATAGAATCATGTGCTGTCATTCTTTGTAAAAGAATGTTTTCATGTAACTTTTTTAAAAATTTTGGTAAGTCATTGTGTATCAAGTGTTTAATAGAAGTGCTAATATTGAAAAATACCTTCAGTATTTCCACATTCAGTTGTCAACCCAGCACCACCACCATGTTCACTACTAAACCATGTCCCCAAATGCCACATCCACACATTTTTTTACCACTTTCAGTGAGTCCATCACTTTCCTGAGCAGTATGTTCCAGTGCTTTACAATCCTTTCCATGAAAAAAATTTTCATGTTGTCTGAACTCAGCCTCCCTTGCTGCAACTTGAGGCCGTTTCTGCTTGTCCTGACACTTGCTACTTGGAATAAGAGACTGACACCCATCTCACTACTGCTTCCTCTCAGGTAACTGTAGAGAGTGATAAGGTCTCCTCTGAACCTCCTTTTTTCCAGGCTGAGCTGCCCCAACTCCCTCAGCCACTCCTTGTCTTCTGTTCCAGACCTTCACCAGATTCATTTGACTTAAGATCTTGCAAATGTTGCTTCCTATGTAGGCTAGGACAGGCACCTCGGGAAGAGTACAAGGATGTTGGTAACTCATGTTGAGAAAAAATTAGAAACAGGAAATCTTAGCTAGAACTCAATCTGGTCACCGCTGTATAAGATGAGATGTTTTTACAAATATCTTAACAACAAAAGGAGGGCCAAGGAAAATCTCCATCCTTTAATGGGCATGTGGATGGGGAACACTGTTACCAAGGATGAGGAGAAGGCTGAGGTACTTAGTGCTTTCTTTTCCTCAGTCTTTAACAGGAAGATCAAATATCCTCAGGGCAAGCAGCCCCCTGAGCCTCTAAACAGGAATGGGGACTAGAAGAGACTTCCTGTAACTCAGGAGGAAATGATCTCCCATGTCACTTAGCCACTCACAAGTCTGTGGGGCCAAATGAGATTAACCCAGGAGGACTGAGGGAGCTGATGAAATACCTTTCCAAGCCACTCTGCATCACTTATGATCAATCCTGGTTTAACCAGGGACATGCCAGATAACTGGAGATTTGTCCACCTATAAGAGAGGTCAGAAGGAGGATCTGGGGAACTAGGTCCTGTCAGCCTGGGAGGGTTGTGGAACAGAGTACCTTGAGTGTGATGACTGGCACATACAGGGCAGTCAGGGTGTCAGGCCCAGTCAGCATGGATTTGTAAAAGGCAGATCCTGCCTGACCAACCTGATCCCCTTTTATGACAGGGTGACCTTCTTAGTGGATGAGGGAAAGGCTGCAGATGTTTTCTATCTAGACTTTACTAAAGCCTTTGACACCATTTCTCCCAGCATTATCCTGGAGAAACTGGCACCTCATGGCTTGGACAGGTGCACTGTTCACTGGGTTAAAACCAGCTGGATAGTCAAGATCAGAGAGCCATAGTGGATGGAGTGACATCCAGCTGGTGGCCAGTCATCAGTGCTGTTCCCCAGGGCTCAGCACTGGGTCCAGTTCTGTGTCACATCCTTACAGACCATCTGGATGAGGGGATTGAGGGCACCCTCACTCAGTTTGCAGGTGACAAGTTGGGTGGGAGTGTTGGTCTGCTGGAGGGTAGGAAGGCTCTGCAGGTTGGACATTGGGAAGAATTTTTTCACTGACAGAGTGGTCAGGTATTGGAATGGGCTGCCCAGGAAAGTAATGGAGATGCTGGAGGCATAGAGTAAAAGTCTCTGCTGTACTTAGTGTTATGGTCTAGTTGGCATGGTGGTGTTGGGTCAAAGGCCAGACTCAATGATCTGGGAAGTCTTTTCCAACCTTAATGATTCTGATTATTTTCTGCCTGTCATGCAGAACAGTTGAGTTTGTCTTTAGATAATTATGCCTTCAGAACTATGACTTTATATCCAATATGTTCGTCTTTTGTTTGAAAGTAAAATTACTTCTGGACGGCATTGTTGCCTAGATAGTTTGAGCTTAATATATGGAATCTTTTTGTTGTCAATTGATGTACGATTAGAAATGCACGTAAGGCTTCTACTGATGGCAGAATGCTGTTGCATAAAGAGCCTTTAAACCACACTGGGCTTTGTTTTTAAACAAACATGGTTTTGACTCAATAGAAAGACTGGTTTTTATGAATCTTCAACCCTGAACAACTTGAGGAATCTGAAGCTGCATCAGGAACATGACAAAAAGTTGCATGTCTTGGAGTACCTTATTTCATACAAATTTTGGGTTCAAATGTGTAATAGGTCAATGCACCTCTCTTGTTTTTGAAGGAAGTAGGTGTTGAGAGCTACAAGAAGCTGACAAGAGCTACAAGAAGAAGGAAATAAGAGTAGGTAATAGGTCTTGAAAGTGAAGAAAATTGTCTTAGTTTTAATAGGATGTGAGATGCAAAACAAGAAATGTATTAAACCCTTCTTTTTCCCCACTTTCCCCAAAATTACTGTTAGGAGATTGCTATTTAAACAGTGTGTGTTCTCATGTATTTCCTTAAGGTGTAAGATAGTTTTCCTTAATCTCTTTGTCAAATATATTATGGAATTTGACTATTCCAACTTTTTTTTCCTCCAGTGCTTGCGATATATTACATACTCGGGGGTATGCCAGCCATTTGCTAGTGATTTCTATTCTGATGGCTAAATGTTTAAGGATTGAGTGGAGGGGAAAAAACAATCTGTTTCCGAATTTAGCAGTGACAAGATAACTGCTAATTGTACTAGGTGAACAAGGGACTTTGTGGGTTTTGCAGGAGCTTTTGCTTTGGCAGTTTTTCTTCTTATTGATAAGAAGCATAGATAGCTAAGCATATTTATCTGCTGATAGATATGTTCTGTGTCACTGTAAAGCTTTTTGTAGTCCATTTCTTTTGGTGCAAGTAAGAACCTTGCCTGCACCTATACTTTGAATCCTAACATTTCTTGTTAGGAAGACGTTTATTCTGATTAAGCAAAGTGTAGGTCTCTCAAGTCCATATCCAAAAGAGGCTCAGGCTTGCAACAAGTACCTTTTCACAAAGGTGAATAAACCCCCATTGCTGTTTAACTATGCTCGTTTGAAATCTCATTATGGTCTTTAGCCCAAGATTTTTCACCGTAATACTGATGGTGGATGTGTTTCTCTGCCTCTACGGAGGTGATATTAATGTGATACTTAACTATTTTCAATTAAAGAATGAAACTAAACCAACAATTGGAGTAAGAGGCAATCATCACTTCCCTGCCATTTTGAAAGATAAGCAAGATTGCCTAAATGCCCTTTAACTGTGATCACGGTGTGTGCCTTAGTCTCCTTGCCGTCTCGCTGCTGAGACAGGCTGGGTTATCCCTATGTGCTCAGTCCCTGCAAGGCACAGGCTTTCCCTCCACCTAGTGGATGCTCCGTGGGAGAGCCGGTTGTCAGACTCCTGCAGCAGCTTTTCCTACTGCCTCCCGGCTCATCTGCCTTAGCGCTCACGCATTAACCCCGGCAGCACTCTCTTTTGAATTTTATACATTGTGACAATGTAATAATATTTAATATAGCTATTATGCAATTTTGTATAACTGCTAAAAAGGCCGATGTGACTAGTGCTTTCACTTGGGATAGGAACTGTTCTTATTTTTAAAGGCACGGTTGCACAAGCACTAGCCTTAAACCAAGATCAGACAATATGTAATGGAATGAATTAATTCTTTAAAATCTGTAGCTATTCCCACTAGCTTTCAAAGTGTGAAAACAAGAAGCAACACTTACTTTAAGTGCATTGGGAACTGGCACCAAAACATCAGCACTTTTTCTGCCGGTATCTAATAGAAGAGACTTTATTTGTTCTAGTATTACAATACAGACCTTACCTATCTCTTTCCTGACAGCCTAGACTCATGGAAGAGATAAATGTAGTCTCTCTTAGTCTTGCTTATATAGTCCCATGACCCAGGAGTACAAGGTGCTTTAGTTTTATTACTAAGTATACTAAGTGTTGCAGTTGTTTTCAGGTTGGGTTTTGGTACTTTTGCTCAGTGAAGAGTTTTATTTTTAGATGTTTTTCAACTTGGAATTCCTGGGGATTCCTTCTGTGCACATAATGTGCATATTTACTGTGGAATTGAATGTATCACTGGTGGAGAAAAGTTAGGTCCACATGTCTTTCCTTGTCTTTGCAGTTGCAAAAACCATCATATTAGAAGCTCTTTCCTTTTAAATAGTTTTACATTTAAACTATGCTTTGGAGGGCTGTGGGTGGGGGATAATCATCCAGTTGTTCTGACCTAGATTGGGGATTTTTTATCTCTGCCTTCCTGCTAACTACCACCTTGGTTTTGCAACCTTAAAATTCCATTGTCAGCAGCTTCAGAACAATTGAAAAATCAGACCTACGGTCACATGATAATTTTATCTTTAATTTTAGCCCTCAGAAATGCATCCTGTACTGCCTGACCTGTAGGGTATGTTGTGTTCTTATTGTTTGCAATAATTTCCTACTGTGGCCTTGCCTTGGCTCATCCTAGCACTAACCCATCTGTCTGAAGTGTTACAGTTGTGGGTTGGAGACAGACATAGGACAGGATACCCCAAGGATCAAGAGACAACCAGCTCGGTTTGTTGTTCGGCGCTCCCTTTTATAGGGGGTTCACAATTCCGGTGCCTGGACACCTGATTGGTCGGAGTCTCAGCACCACCCAGCGCCCTGGCCAATGATATGCCTGCATTCAGGATTGAATGGGATTGGCTGGGGTTCCCTGCTGAGTTCAAATCTGGCCTATCATGGCTGGCCCAGGGACTTGTTTACTTCTGTTCTGTAGTGAACTAGGCTAGCAGAATTGGGTTTCTTATTTATGGCCAAATTTGTCTGTGCAGCTACAGACCAGCTGTGCCATGACACTGAAGCATTTGCAGCAAGTCTGTAAATTGCCTTTGGACCATAGTTGTTTACAGATCTTATCTGCTTATTTTCTACAAAGCGTTTTGTAGTACCTTCCAGCTCTTTTGTGTTACTATTTTTTTCGATATTCTGGGGGGTTTTTTGATATTGTGGCTTGATCTCTTGGATGCTCGAGTGTGATTTTTCACAAATGCTGTAGAGAATGAGATTAGAGTCAGTGTGTCCTAATATCTGTTCCATCACCTTCTGGGTGAGCTGTATGCCTTAGAGGGAGGAGCCTGCTGGTCATGTTATGTAAAATAATAAATAATTTATAATGCTAACTGGATATATCTGCCTTGGTTAACAAAAGTACATTGAAGTGCTTCACAGGCACTGAAGTGAGACATAATCAAAATAATTCCTTGAAGATATGTGAGAATAATTTGCTTTATTTGATTTTTTAAGTGGGAGAACTTCGCCGTGAGTCTGTGCTTTATTCTAGGGTATTATTTTCCACTTAAGAATCAGTGCCAGCAGTAACAGAGATCTGCAATATGATTCTGCAAATACTTAGCTTTTTTTATTGAAAGCAGCTTTTCTGGCGTACTGCCTTGTTGCTGATACTAGCATCTGTTCCAGTTAAAGGATCACATGAAGCTTTGGATCATGTGGCTCTTTCCTCTTGTCTGTGGTAACAAAAGGATTAATGGATTTCATGCCTTGCCTTAGAAAGCTGAAGGTGTTGCAATTACTATCAAATGCCAGTTTTAATGTGGCTTTGAAGCTGTGATGTATGCATGGAATTTCAAAGAACTGCATCTTTTTACCGAGCATGGCAATTTGGCAGTAGTGCTTGATGGTATGAATTGATACGACTTCTACAAGTAATTTTGTTTTCAAGCAGAGACTGTTGATTTCCATCATATGAACTCTACCAGCTTTTCCAGTTTTTATCTTGGGAAATTAAAATTTGTGCGAACGGAAGAAACTTTGTCTGCATCCTCCTTCTCAATGTAAATGATTATTTCTGCAGTGATTAGTTAACGATGATCTGCTTTGCAAGACATAAATGCGGCAGTGACCTGCTCTCGTTTAGATGTTGCGGTAGTAGAATGGTGGGGCTTTGCATGATTCATGCTTTCTTTGTTTGTGTTCATCTGCCTGCATATGTCTGCTGTGAGCAGAATGGCTTGTCTGTGCATCTGTTAGAAATGAGCGCTTATTTTCTGGTTCTTGTATAAATAAGAAAAATAAGTATTCTCAGTGTAATTTTGGTTTTTTTTTTTTTTCGTCTTGGCTATTTGAAGAAGATTGTCTGACACAGTTTTGTGAACATGGTCTGTAAATGCACATGCTTTTGATTCATGATGTGTGCTGCTCAGTCTGCTCTGAATGCCTGCTGAATTTGCTTCTCAATAACAAGTAGTTAATTATGTTGCACCTTTTTATTGGTAGACTCTGCAAGCTGATAGCTGTATCCATATAATAGTGTATGCTGTTAAGTGTACTATTCTGTAGCATGGATAAATTATTTAGTGGAATTAACAATCACAAGCATAAATGACAGAGAAATAAATATTCTGCTGAAAAGGTATCTTTAAAAAAAATCAAGCTTACACTGGTGTGGAAAGAAGGGTTAGGTTTTTTTCTTTCACCTTCAGTTTTTATTTTGTGAACTGAATTAGCTGAACATTGAGTGTATGCATAATATTGGAAGAAAAGGATTTAATTGAGATGTAGAATATAAGGCATCAGATTTTCTACTTATAAGTTTGACACTATTCTTGAAGTTCTAAAGTAGGACCATAAAGGTGTGGCTTTGACTAAATCTAGGTAAAGAAATCCAGAAATTTCACTTCCTAAGCTTAAAGCAAGGTCTTGCGTAGGTGTGTCTTTCTCACTATAAGGACTTTGGTATTCTTAGTTAAAATACTCTAGCCTCAATGAAATGGA
>VWYO01023853.1:12356-26952 GCA_013400275.1 Rhadina sibilatrix | reverse complement strand
GCCTCAATGAAATGGATATTTTTGCTAGATTTTAAAATTGATCTGTTCTTTAAGCCATGTCCTATTAAAATTAAGTTTTATCATCTTTCCTAATATATCCTAATGTCATCTTTCCAACATATAGAGAAAATTAAATGAATTTTCACTGTCAAACTGACTATAATAAAAACATATTGAGTCATCATAAGATATGTGGTGTGTGCTTAAATAAATATTAAAGGTACTGATTAAACAGTGAGGTCTTCTTATATTTGTGTTTAAAGGAAATTTTAAAAGAAATGTTTCAAAGTGTTGGGTGACTCTTCAGGTTTATGCTTACTAAATGCTTTTGAAACAAAGCAGTCATATGCCCAAACTCTTACTTGTCATTCACACATACATACTTTGTCCCACTTTGCCCAAATTCTTAACTGACACTTCAAACAACTCTACCTTCCTCTGCTTTTTAACTTATCCACACTCTCATGCCTTCTCAAAGCCTATACAACTTCCAATTTTTCCATGAAATGTACAACTAGAATTTCATTATTGCTTCTAGTTTGTTCTATATCATTTGTTTTGTCTCCCCTCTCCCTGCCCCTTTTGAGTTTTGGTGATACTACAGAATTTATTTCTGTCACAAGTCCTTCACTGTTGTCTGTCTACTTGATCAAACTCATCTACTAACATTATTTCATATATTATTCTGAACCATCTGTTTATTGCTTGCATTCTCTGTCAGGATTTTTCATCTCCTTTGCTATGCACACATCATTTACATTAACATTTAGAGAAATTTATTTTCTTTCAGTTCCTCAGTATCTGCTTCTGTTTGACTTCTGAGGAAATTTATCAAACTCTATTTTTGATCTTTTAAGTGTTATTCTAACTGAGAGATGCTCTTCTTTTTTCATTGTTTAGTTAGTTACTATTACTGTATCTTCCCTCTTTTAGTGTCTTGCCTTGTTTTATGTGGACTTTTGTTCTCATAAACAATTAATTTCAGTCTAGTATAAATAATTTTGCCAAAGAAGCCAGAAACAAGAAAAAACTTGATAGAAGCAGTTGTCTGATTTTCTTTGATTTCTATTTTGTTACTTTTAAAAAGAAAATGGTACTATTTCTGTGGATGGATTGACTGAAGCTGATTGTCTTGAGACTAAATCATGTTTAATCCCCCAGTTAATTGTAACGTAAATTTTTTAATGGGCTGTGTGAAAGTTACTCATTAGGAATTACATAAATCAAAATAATGAAACACTGACCCTTTTGTGAACCATTAAATATATATTGCTGTGTCCTTTTGGGGGCACATAATTCGTTGTAGATAACAAATTATTTTACAAATCAATTTGATAATTAAAAACAAGTTTATGAGAACTTCACAGATGTAGTAGTATCAGATATAGTAGAATCAACATCTTAGATGCAGGCACAGATTGAGTTGTTTAAACCTATACTGCAGAAAAGAAATGGGTGGATTTCAGAGAAAATTACATTAATCTTGTTTTCATGATTTCTATTTTATCAAAAGCCTCAGCACTGTAGTTTTTTGTGTGTGTTTTGCCTTTTAGACTGAATCTGGCTATGGATCAGAGTCAAGTTTGCGACGCCATGGCTCCATGGTGTCTCTTGTTTCTGGAGCAAGTGGATACTCTGCAACGTCCACCTCTTCATTCAAGGTTGGTGCAAAAAGTTTTCCTAGTATTTCCTCAAAAACAATGTGCAACTGGAAAAGAAGTAACATATGAAGACTCTTCACATAATTATAGGAAAAAATACAAAATATTTTGTTTAAATGTCAGCAGTCCATCGTATGACAGTGAACAGATGACATGGGAAGCTCTTTCATGCCTCTTGTGCAATCGTCCCTTTTAAACTGTGGTGTCATCTTCTGTGGCAAGAAAATCAAACTTGTGTGTTCATTAAATTTTTCTAGTTTATTCACCAGAATATCTGGGCTCCAAATGACAACAATCACTAATTCTGTAGCTTAATAAGCATGATATAGCACTGGCTGGCAAATTATGGCTTTCTTTGTGTCATGCATATGAATATTTAATATATGAACTGAGTGTGCTGTACTTCTGGGAGAGCAGAAGAGGAACAGCACCAGAAAAGGCAATGGAGATTGGAACAGAGATCCTAAACTGGAGCCGACTGCTTTCAGGCAAATATGTATAAAGCTGTTAGCATGCAAGTTCATGTTTTTAATAAGCTTTTGTGGGGTGCTCTGAAGTAGCAGGTGCAGTCAAGAGAAAACATTGAGACCGGTGACAAAATGAGTAAGGAATACTCGGATATGGTTTCTTCTGACATTAACAGTATCGTATTTATGATATCTAGAATGCCCTTAGTGTACTTCAATTTCTTCTTCATAGCTGCAGAAATGTATTTTTTAAAATTGAATTGTAATTACACTGCATCAAGCTACTGTTGAGTATGTATAAACATTTCGGGCCTTTTCGTTTGTGTTTTCAGAAGGGCCATAGCTTACGTGAGAAGCTTGCAGAAATGGAAACATTTAGAGACATCTTGTGTAGACAAGTTGATACTTTACAGAAATACTTTGATGCCTGTGCAGATGCAGTTTCCAAAGACGAACTCCAGCGGGATAAAGGTAACACTATAACTGAAAACTCTTTCCCCCCATAGAATGTACTTTTTTACCAAGGAAATCTCTTGGTACTGTTACAATACAATTTAATGTCATATAAATAAAATATGTATCTTAAATTTAGTTTAGTAAAGGATTAATTGTTTACGTAAATGCTTAAACGTGTTAATTATTTTGGTTTAGAATTCAGATTTGCTTTAAAATCTACTTGATGTTAACCTGTAGCTGTCAACTGTACAAAAGCAATACTCTTTTTTAAGTGTTCTGTTATAGGATACCAGTTGCTAGTCTTCATGATTCAATTTATTGCTTTCTCTTATCTGTTATTTTGAAAAACAAATGGGATATTAGTTTTCACAGAAACAATACACTATTTTAAAAAAGTCAGAAGTGCTGCCTTAAGTAATGCTTCTGAGATGTATTGGCTGGAATAGAGCACTGAATGCACACTTGAGATCATACTAGACTATGATGTGGATGTCTGTATATCTCTGAATTGCTTATATCAGAGCACAGCTTGTCACTGTATGTATGCACTCTACTGAGGCAATTATATTCATCCCTGTGTTTGTTTTGGCAGTGTGAAACTTTCCATAGCAATAAAACACCAGAGAAGTGCAGTTCCATTTTTTTTTTTAACTTTCCAGTGTAGAAGATTAGATAGGTATTGAAACACGACACCTACCTATCCACTTGTAAAAGCAAAGTATGGTGCTCTCAACAGATTTGGACACTAAACTTCAATGCTGAGCAATGTTAGATCCTGCTGTTAACTGAAGTTTACTCTGGTAGCGGTCTTGGGTCAAAAAAACAAGAAAAAAACCCAAACCCAAAAGGGAGGGAGGGGTCATGACTGTTGTTATAGGAAAAAGTGCTGGCTTACCATGAAGACTATCTTAATTCTTTCTTGCACACCAAAGAACTAGAAAATCCATCTCACTCCCATAATACCCTCTCTCTCAAATCCAGTGGTAGAAGATGATGAAGATGATTTCCCTACAGTACGTCCTGATGGAGATTTTGTACATAACAGTAACAGCAGTAAGGAAAAACGTAAGTGTGTCCCAGTTTTTTCAGTGATGGAAATTAGAATGAATGGTATGGTGATAAGCCTGGTGTAAGTCAGGTGTTTATGCTCTTTTCTAAGCATAAAAGGGCAAGAATAGTTATTTAGCTGTATGTGAATGGAAATTCTTAGTCACGTTATAATTCTTTAGCAGCTTTTCGTCATTCTCTGAGTTATTCTTAATTCACACAAATACTAACGCAAGCTTGTCAAGCTGGAATTTCCTATTCTGTGTCTAAAGTCATTGTCACTACAAAATTCTGTTGAAACAGCTGTAATTCAAATATTGGGAGCAGAGACTTTGTAACAGGTTATTGTAAGTATTACCTGCTTTAGGAGTTTGGTGGAGTTCAGTGCTTTTCTGCTTGGGAATACCCCCTATGGTTTTCCCAAGTACTGTGGCTGTGACAACCGTGTTACTGATTCTCACTTACCATGATTTTAGTGCTTTTTTGCTGTCCTTTTCCTTGTTATAATGAACAGAATTCAGATTTTTATTCTTATCATAAATGAACTAGTTATTGTATTCCCTGTACCATGCAGCAAATGTGAAGAATTCATGCAAGTCATGCTGTTTGAGAAATCTGATAGTTCTGGCCTGGAGGAAGTTGTGTTTGCATTTAAATTATATTTGCATTCTTTTTAGGCCTTCTCATGTTTTCTGACTGAAATATTCTAGTGTTTATATTCTCTACTTGTTGGCAATTCAGTTAGTCCTAAGGTATTTCTTAGACTTGATTCACAAAGCTTTGAAGTTGCACCTCCAGTTTCAAGTGTGATGGAATCTCCCAAAGGATTCACCAGAAGTGTTTTTAAAAATGTAAATACTTCCATGAGGAACCTAGAAAATATAGGGCAAAATAAGCCCTTTCTGTGTCTTCTGTTTTTGTTTTTTTTTTTTTTAATTGGTGGTTGTTCCCCTGTGTTACATATTTCATTCTTGTATTTAAGTTTTTTTCTAGAGCATATTCAAAACTATTGTGATGGAAGATGGATGCAGAGAGACCTGGAATGGTTGGATGGATGGGTGGAATCCAATAGGATGACATTTAATAAGTCCAAGTGCCAAATCCTGCACTTTGGCCACAATAACCCCCTGCAGTGTTATAGGCCTGGGATGGTGTGGCTGGACAGTGCCCAGGCAGAAAGGGACCTGAGGGTGCTGGTGACAGCAGCTGAGCATGAGCCAGGGTGTGCCCTGGTGGCCAAGAAGGCNTTTTTACAGAAATGGTGATAAAGGACTGGAATGGTCTGCCTGGGGAGGTAGGTGATGGAGTCACCATCCCTGGAGGTGTTTAAAGAAAGATTGGACATGGCATTCAGTGCCATGGTTTAGTTGAGGTGTTAGGGGTGGGTTGGACTCAATCTTGAAGATCTCTTCCCACCTTGTGATTCTGTGATGAAACGGAAGTTTTGAAGCCAGTGTAAGGAGGTGTATGGTTCCACTTACCCTATTTTCTGTATGAAACTGTACTTTTTTTTTTTTTTGAGAACTGTTAAGTTGGATTTCAGAAAACTGAAAAGGCCTTCTTTAACAAATGTTAAGAGTTTAATTTTATTGCGTGATTCATTTTAGGAGAGATGTCTTTGTCAGATGCAATTTTTGTACAATCATGTAGGAGTTTCAGCTTAATTTACCTGTAGAAAATTTTTTCATATCTATGTTGTTCTGGCACATCTGCAATATATATGCATATACGATGAGGGATGTCATTATGAAAATTTGTATTTTTAATGAAGCTGGTTGGGAACTTACATGCTAAGAAATTGATACTTGGTGTTACAGATACCTGTATAAACTCACTCACTCACTATAGTTTGCTACAGGAAGTAGTTTTGCAACCCCTTGGCTTTTGCAGATCTTCTAATTCCAGTTGTTGTGAGTCCTGTATTACATTAAATTTACTTTCCATCAATTATTTCTATGAAAATATTTATCCCCATTTCAGTTTTTCTGTGCCTCGGTTTGATTTCTAATGGTTAAATTCATTAAATATTTAGTAGCTGAGTGCTGCAAAGCTTGAATAGAAATAAAAAAACTAAACTCTGTCTTAAAGTGGAATCATAAGTGATACAGTGGGGGAAGTAGATGTCTCAGGTTGAGAAAGCCATGCTCATGTATTGGGCAGAAAAAAAGGTCAAACTAACTGGCAATGAAAGATTTATCTTCAACTTCACATTTTTTAAAGCTTAGCCTCAGAGCAGCTGTTAAAATTTGTTTTCTCAAATTTCAGGTTCACTTCTTGGAATTTCTATCCCATCCTGGAAGGACACTAACAATCTTCTTAAGTGTAGCTGACAAGTGGTTGCCTGTTTATTCTGAGACTATTCACCACTCAGTGCTTCAGGAAGTGAGGCGCAGGTTCAACCTCTTAATTTAGCTTACTGTGATATGGAGGAGTGTTTAAGCCTACTGATCAAACTACTAGTGCACCAATCCAAAGCTCAAATCATTAGATTTAGGACTGACCTAAGGGACCATATTCACATTGACTTTTGCAATTTGCTGTCTGGGTGGGAGAAGAAAGTTAATGTAAGTCTGGACATTTGTGTAGTGCTCTAAAAGTGATTTGGATAGAGAGGCTTTTTCTTTTCTGTGTTCTATAGAATCTTTAAGTGAAGAGGTAGGTAGCATACTATAAAGTTGTTTAACTATATTGGTCACTTTTGAATTAAAAGATCTGGTAACTGGAAGTGTGATCATTTATATAAAACACCAAGGTATGGTGTCTGGCTGATGCATATTTGCCCATTAGGATCTTATATTCAGGAATGTAGACTCTTGATCTCTAAGTGTTCCCATTCATCCCTTCTGGAAAGAGAACATATTTGGATTTAAATTTTCTAAGAATAGGAAGAGCAGGTGTAACTTACTTAAGGAACCACCTTGAATATAGAAAATGACTTTTGTACTGTAACTATAAAGATGGAAATGGTACAAAGACCGAGAGAAATCTGATGTAAATTGCAGCAGAGATTTATGTTGGATTTTTGGGTTGTTCTTAGGGGAAGACTAATCATATTAATCCTATTGCAATCCACAGAAAATAACAACAGCAGGCATCAAGAAATAGATCATGTACACAAATGTTTGTTTTTCACTTAGAATTAGTTTAGTGATGTAGTATGTTAAGGGGGCATAAGATGGAAAAGATGGAAGACCATCTTTCTACTTACTGTCTTTAGAATGCTTTCCTGTTTCTCTGGGAAACAGAATTGATCAAACAGTGGGAAGGTGTTACCAGCAGAGTCTTGGGAACAAGAAGGGAAAACACCTATCCCAACAGACACAGGTCTAGGAGAGAAAAGCTAAAGAGTTATTGAAAGCTAATGGTATGAAGAATTCCTTGTATGAAACACAAGAGAAGACAAATCGGAAATAGAGCATAGATGGGATAATGAAAAATTAACTGCTTGTGTGTCAAAATTGAGGTTAGGATGGGAGACAAATTATCCTGCATTTTTCAGTTGATGGCATGCGGTTTGATAACCAAAGAGCAGTTGCAGCAGTAAGAGCCCTTTCCTATTAGGCTTTACCTTTAAACATAGCCCTTCAAATGTATGATTTAATTTTGAAATAATCAATCTCTAGCTAACATGAAGTGTAAAAAGGCAATTAGAAAGATGTTTGATCTCTCAAAATAGAAAATCTCCTCACAAATACTTGTAAAATGCTGAAGCTCAGTTGTTCCTGAAGTGAGGGTTGAGGTCATCTCCCAACACATTTCAGAAAGACAGATATTTCCTGTGATTAGGAATGAATCAAAATACTTGTATCCATCATAAGAAACCTGTTGAGTGACTGTCTCTTCAAAGAAAGAGGTTTTACATCCTTCAAGATGTTCATTTTTGCCCATAATTGTAATGACTGAAAAACTTTAGGCACTGACTTTAAGTCTGCAGCTCTGCATTTGTCACACCTACTCTGAGACTAGTCATTAAAGAATGCCAGAATGTTCTAAGCCATTAAAGAATGGCTTAGAACTGTATGGAAGTGTTAATGAGATATGGCTGCGAATATTTTATTCTTTTCCAGAAAATTAAGCTGTGTTGCTGTATTTCTGTAAAATTCTACTGCAGAGATTTCTGAAATTATTTATATAGTGTTGCAGTTAGTGACAGTTTCTTCAGCATGTCTACATATTTCCTAACTGAGAGAGAAATACCACATCTGCAAGCATTATAGCCGTGCTCTTAAGCGTGCATGTGAACATAGCCTACAGCAACAGGAAGAATTATTAGTGTGAAACCATCTTTTTCAGTTGTGAAGTATTATGGGCAAAGTTCTTGTATAATTTTAAGTATTTTCAGTGCAGTCACTGCATCATCTCCTTGCCAGCTTATGCCACTGAGTCTCAGTCCCCTCTGTGTTCCATGTTCAGCTGTTGGGAGGGGAGAGCTGCTCTGCTCATTATCATTTCTGGAACAATTTTTTCTTTCTCTTGCTCTCCTTTTTTTTTTTTTTTCCTCCAGCCCCCATCACCTTTACCTTTTAGGGAATGTTCTTGATTAACATGAAAAAAAAAAAAGGTTGTATTCTACCACAGCATGTGTGCTTCTTGAGGCATTTGAAGTTGTGTGTAGTCTGTAATCACTTGTTTGAAAAAGAGTTTGATTCCTTCTGAAACCCTCTAGGGACTTAAACCACTGCTGAGGACCATGTGGCGATTGCTTTCTGTTTCCAAACTGCAGACATTTTGCTCTGTCCTTACAGAATGGAACTGCTTAGAAGTTCTGCTTTGCTCTTGCAGACAAATAAACTTACTCAAATATTAATTTGTACTTTTTAAACTGTGACAGTGCTATGTTGACAAACTGACAGACTGGAGAAAAAATTACCAAGCTAGGTGACAAGTCATGAGCTTGCTCTTTGGCAATAGCAAGAGTTACTTTAACTTGCTAGGTTCAGTCAGCTTCAACTTGAGTGCTACTTCTGCTTTGTAATATTTTCTGACATGCATGTGCAGTGCTTGATGTGTTATTACGCCAACCTACGTACCAGTTAGACATATAATAGGTACTTTTTTTTGCCACACATTTTAAACTACTTGTTTAAATAGCCTTAGCAACAGATGGCCTGGTTGACAGCATGAAGCAGTTCTTGGAACTAAAACTCGCAGTACTTGGAAAATTCAGCACATTTGATGCTTTTATCTTATACCTTTTTACTTTGAGGTTTTAAAATCTGTAATTACGTTTTTAAAACAACCTTGAATTATGCATTTTGGATTTGATGACATTTTGAAATTGTTCCTTTCTTAGTGCTGAATTTGATATGTTTTAAGGTTGCTCTGTGTTAATTAGGCCCCATTTCAAGCTGTCAAACTGCTATTGTTACAAACTATTACCACTCCCTCCACCCACATGATTTGCAGAGTGCAGAGTAATACAGCATTACAAGCAGGCTTGAAATACAGTATAGCAAGATGAAGCTGCAAGGATCTATTTCTCCTCTTGAATCTTTTTCTTTATCCTGTGGATAGCTCTGGACATTATTACCACTTTAGATTTTTATTTTTAAACTAACTTTCTAGCCAGTCTGTTGTCTTCAAATATAACACATACATGTGAAGTGCTTGTTTGATTAAGGGCAGCTATCAGTGATCTCATATATGTGTTTTTAGTGTTTCCACATGTGACACCCAAAGGAATTAATGGCATAGACTTTAAAGGAGAAGCTATAACTTTCAAGGCAACTACTGCTGGAATCCTTGCTACACTCTCTCATTGTATTGACCTCATGGTAAAACATGAAGAAAGCTGGCAAAAAAGGCTAGATAAGGTAAGATCATTTTCCTTTTACTTTTGGTGAAAAAAAGTTTCTTCAGCTTGAAATTGAAATTTCAAATGAGCTGTTACTAACTTTTGTACTCAAACAACTTTTTATATTTCTGTACAGCATTTATTAATTTCAGTTGCTTTAATTACTAACACTATAAAACGTTAAGGAGCCTTGTTCTGACTCGTGATTTAGTAGCTCTTAATCAAAGTCTTTTTTTCACAGTACTTATTAAAATGGTAGTGCTGTATTCTATAAGAATATATAAGAACCTGAAATTATCTCATAATAGTAAGTGTATTGCTTACAGCCTTCTGACAAAGACCTAATTATCCATGCATGCAAAATGATGTGCAAATTTTAGTATGGTAAGAGGTGGTGACTCTGGGGAGAACAACCAGTTCCAACTTTATATGTCTCCTCAAGATAAAATTATTTCACTTTCCTTTAGGAGATCAGTGAGATAAAGTTATGCATTATACTAATCAGTTAATAGAATATCTGTTGCTCTAATGGCAGTGATGGTTCACTCTGAACCTACTCAACCACTGTAACAGCTTTAAAAGAGCAGTGTCTTCTTGTCTGAGATCTGTTGTTGGAGGCATGGCAGGTTGGAGTTCAGGCTTTATTTTCTAGAATCTTGCCATTGCTGGCTAGTGTGCAGTACAGCTGACTTGCTGTTCTTCTTCCACATGTTTCCATGTGGTATATATCATGTATCAAATCTTACTCTATTCAGTGGTATACTCTTCAAAGAATGATCATATTCAGACAAAATACATCCATGTTTGAATCCTTGACCCTGTCATCTGTATTGTTTGTGCATATGTTAAAGGCCTGGCCCTATCTCACTATATTGTGACTTCTGTCAACAAGTCTTCACTGGTTCAGCTGAGCAGTTGGAGAAATTACAGTAGGTCCAAGACTGGGTGCCTGTTTGTAGGATCATAGGGGAGTTCAGGTTGGATACAGACCTCAAGAGGTCTGTCTTACTCTAACCTTCATCTTAAAGTAAGGATAGTTTTAGTCAGACCAGGTTGCTCAGGGCATTATCAAGGCTACAGACAGCACAGGTCTTCTGAGCAGGTCTGCTGCTCACCTGTTGTTAGAGTGAAAAGGTTTTGCCTTATATCCTGTTGGGGTAACTTTTATTCCAGTATCTGATGCATATTTTTTAGCTTTCTCCTGTAAACTGTGAAGAGTCTGGCTTAGTCTCTTTTAGTTTCTTGAACATATTGGAAGGATACTGTTAGGTTCCACAGCAGAAGCCTTCCCTGTGCTGGAACACTCTTCATGTGATATATTGATACATTGTTCATGAGACTTTCCTTAGAACATGTTTTCCTTGCTTGTAGTTCACTATATTTTAATAAAGAGTAATATGTTTAAAAAATTTTGAATTTATTTAAATTTGGATTTTGTCACTTTTTTTGTTAGTTGTGGACTAACTTTACAGCACTTGTATAAGGTGCAGGTAGTTAGCAAATTCAAACCTAAATTTCACTTGGAGTCTCATGGGACTAATATCTAATACAGCATGAGTAAGTACATTTTAAAGAGGCTCACAAACATATCTCAGCTTCTTTTCCCAGGAATTAAAAAGAGCAAAAAGGAGCAAAAGCTCCTGAAGCCTCAGAGTTTTTAACTTGTTCTGCTTTGGCAGACTTGCAACTTTCTAAAAGGCCCATTTGTCAGTGACATTTTCTGGGGCTTAGAATACCAGTCATGGTGTTAAGTACCCTAATTAGTATATAAAGTCATTCCTTCCTGTTCCTCTCTTTGCTCACCTTTTGGAAGAGGAGATTTTTTTACTGAATGAAATAACTAGACTTGTGGTGGGATGGCCTTGGCAAAGAGTGAAATGCTCACCACCTGTTCAGCAGGATTAGAGAGAAAAGCAGAATGAGAATGCTTATGGGTCAAGAGAAAGACAGGAAGATTGCTGCCTGGTTTTTGTCAAGGCAGAAGATTCTTGACATGTGGAAAATGAATTTGTTGCTGATTTAAAGGAATGGGAAGCTAATGGGAGACAGAAGGACAAACATGAGGATAGCTTTCTTGCCCCTTTTCCTGAGCTCAACTTCATTCCTTCCCTCTACCTAGAATCATAAAATCATTAAGCTTGGAGAAGACCCCAAACCTCATCCAATCCAATGGCTAACTTAACACTTCCAGGTCCACCACTAAACCCTGAGTGCCACATCTCCACCTTTTTTCACACTGCCAGGTAAATGGGCAGTGACAGCAGCACTTGCCAGTGCAGAGCAGTCTGTTCCAGTGCTTGTCTGCCCTGTCAGTGAAGAACTCATTCCCCCTATCCAGGGTAGCCCTCCCCTGCTGCAGCCTGAGACCATTTCCTCTTCTCCTTGTGCTTGTTGCCTGGGAGGAAAGACCAACCCCACCTGGCTACAGCCTCCTTTCAGGCAGCTGTGGAGAGCAGTGGTGTTCTCCCTGAGCCTCCTTTTTTCCAGACTAGACATACCCAGCTCCCTCAGCCACTTCTCATGGGACCTGTGCTCCAGACCCTTCATCAGCTCCATTGTTCTTCTCTGGACATCATCTCCACATCCTTCCTGAATTTAGGGTCCCAGAACTGGACACAGGATTCTAAGCATGGCCTCAGCTGTTCTGAGTACAGGGGACAGTCTCTGCCTTGGTCGTGCTTGCTGTTCTAGGCCAGGATGCCATTGGCTTTCTTGGCCTCCTGGGCACACCCTGGCTCATGTGCAGCTGCTTTCACCAGCACAGCCAGGTCCTTTTGGGCAGCTTTCCAGCCACTCTGCCCCAGCCTGTGGAGCTGCCTGGGGTGGTTGTGACCCAAGGGCAGGACCCAGCACTGGGCCTTGTTGAACCTCACACCATGATCCAGCCTGCCCAGATCCCTCTGCAGAGCCTTCCTGCCCTCCAGCAGATCAGCACTCCCACCCAGACTGGTGTCACCTGCAAACTGCTTGAGGCTGTGCTCAATCCTCTTGTCCAGATCATCTGTAAAGATATGAACCAGGACTGTTCCAAATAGTGAGCCCTGCCAACAGCACTGGTGACCAGCCACCAGCTGTATGTAACTCTGTTCACCACCACTATCTGTGCCCAGCCATCCAGACAGATGTTTCTTAACCAGTGAAGAGTACACTCATCCAAACCATGGAGTTTCTCCAGGATAATGCTGTGGGAAATGGTGTAAAAGGCTTTAGTGAAGTCTAAACAGGTGACATCCACAGCCTTTCCCTCATCCACTAAGCAGGTCACCCTGTCATAGAAGCTCTGGTTGGTCAGGCAGGACCTGCCTTTCACAAACCCCTGCTGGCTGGGCTGGATGCCTTCATTGTCCAGTATGTGCTGTGTGCTCTCACTCGGGGTAGTATGTTCCATAACCTTACTGCCTGCTAGCAGCAGGCTGTGCTGGGTGAGGAATTAGTTTGTGGGGTTTGCAGTTAGTCCAAAACACTTCATCTTTGCCTTTTCTTCCTCCTGATAACATTTTCCCAGCTCTAGTGCAGGTAGCCTCCATCAGTGACAGCCCTCTGTGAAAAATGTGTTTCAGTGTGGATCCTTCATCCTACGTGGTTCCTGCAGGAAATAGCCCTGCATTGCGGACATGTATGTTCTCTGCCCTGGAGCTGCACCTTCTCATCTTGGTCTTGGCATCTCCTCTGTGATTTCTTTTTCTTCCAGTTCTTTTCTCCACAGAGTGTTTTTTACTCCTTTCTTTTTCCCTCAGAGAAATGTCACATACATGGTGGATGGGCTCAGCTGTGTGTTGCAGTGAGTCTTTTTTGAAGCTGGCAAGAGCCACCCGTGTCTGCCACACGGCAGCCCACAGGTGCTACCTGCCTGAGCAGCACATTGATGCCTACACCCTTAAAGAAAGCAACTGACTGTATTCAGGCCTCTGCTACCATTATTCCACAGTGGTAGAGCTGCTTTTGGTTTAGTTTTTATCTTTCTGTTTTAGTGCTTAAACATCACTTTATAAGAGTAGCTTTTGTAATTATGGGCCTGATCAAAAGACATTGCTTTCCATCTGATAGGTAGATGTGGGATGAGAATGGTGTAGATGTTTGTACTTTTGGCTTTCTTGAATCTGTGTGTAAACTTCTCTGAAGAGGAAATAAGTATTTTGAGATGATAGAAGTATAGATTCTATGGTTAGTTTTCTTTCATTACTAAAATAGTCAAATGTCCAGAATGAAATTGATACGAAGCATGTAGTATTATCTAAAATAATTGTAGTTACAGCTTTTCTTTCCACCTTTTACACTTAGCTCCTAAGATCTTGAGCTTGACTTCGTGTTTCCAGTGCAGTATATAATACATTGACTGTATTTTAAAATAGACTTTTCTTAAAATGTATATATATTGTACACAAAGGATTTTGTCGTTAGCATTTGATCCACTGTTTTACTTGTAACAAAGTGTTTGTGATAATGCTTTCCATGTTGTCTTGACTGCTGCAGTATTTTTCTGTTCTTGTTTCTGCCTTCTTTAATATTATTGCTAGGAGAAGCTGGCAAATTTGGAGAGTCATATTTTGACACATGTGAATTGTAACTAATTTGCAGATTGAAGTACAGAAAATTTGGGGATTTGGGGTGAGTGGGAGAAGGAGTTGTGTTTTAGGTGGGGTCTGTTTTGTTTTTCATTCCAAGTCTGGTAAAATTTCCATGTTTTTCTCAGTGACTTGTACTCATCTCATGCTTTATGTATCTTCAGTTCTCTCCAGTTCCTTTTAAAAAAAGATAAACATGCAAAATTTTGTGTGATCTGTTAGCAGATCACACAAAAAACCTCTTTGATAGTTTCTGAAGAGAAAAGCCTACAATCACAGTTAAAGGCAATTTTGTCTCCATCAAAGTGCTGGTTTTTTGGGAGAGGGGGTTGTAAAACTATACTACCTTGTTATACATCAAAAGTATTGCCTTACTGAAAAATGAAAAACGTGTTTATAGATTGCTACCACCAAATTCCCAGTTAGTAAACACAGCCTTTCAGTATTGCCTCAGGGTTTCCCACTGCATCTTTAAATTTCAGTTTGGGTTGCTGAATAATTATACCCATGTCTGCAAGAAGTAGTGGGTGATGTCCACCTGTAAGACTTAACTTGCTTTTGCACCTGAAGTGATTTTGAAAGGGGACAGAGAAACATCTTATATTA
>VWYO01023853.1:0-12316 GCA_013400275.1 Rhadina sibilatrix | reverse complement strand
AAAAAAAAAAAAAAGCAAGCTGATTTTTGCAAGAATTTCAGAAGTGTTTATAGCTTTTTCATGGAAAGTATCTGGCAGTATGCCGAATTTGTAGAGGCAATATTAGACTTAGTCTGATTTTGGCATTACTACCATTTTATTCAAAATATACAATGATATAGTCACCATCAGGTGTCTACATAGACCAGCTCCTAGTACAGTCACAACCTGTTATGGGAAAAGGATGTGAAGTTGCACTCTCTGCATGGAGTCCACAAAATTATTCACATTGCCCTCATATAAGGCTAGGACTTGTTAGTGTATCACTACATTCAGCAAATTAGGTTTTTACCAGTTTTAGTTTTTACCCTTTTATCCTGGCCCAAAGATCTGTGTCAAGGAGGCTTATATGAAGTATCAGATACAAAATATGACCCTCAGTGAAGCATGAACACCTATGCCTGAACCAGAAAAACAGTTTCTGCTTGTTGATCTGGTTTATTCGCATGAATTAGAAGGTATCCTCTAGGTAGCTAGTTCCCCTAGCTTTCTATTATATATGCATGTATACTGGCACATTTAATGCATGCATGCATATAAATTCAGAGACTCATCAGTTTTGCAGTTGTTGTTTGGAAAAAATACTACCCTGGTCATTCCATTTATTGGCATGTTGACAATTCATTTTCGCTGTGTCAAGTGGTCATGTAATTTTACAGGAGACAGAGAAAAGGAGAAGAACTGAAGAAGCATACAAAAATGCTGTGACAGAACTGAAGAAAAAGTCCCACTTTGGAGGGCCAGACTATGAGGTACAAATTCTACTTTTGAAATTTTTTTAAGACACTATGACTTTTTCTGGTGGGTTGACCCTGGCTGGATACCAGCAAGCCACTCTACTACTCCTCTCAAGTGAACAGTGGGGAGAGAATATAATGAAAGTCTTCTGGGTTGAGATAAGGACAGGGAAGGGTCACTCACCAATTGCTGACAGAGGCAAAACAGACTCAACTTGGGGAAATACAACTTAATTACTAATTACTCAAAACCACCCTTCCCCTACACCTCTCTTCTTCCTGGGTTTAACTTTGCTTTCAGATTTTCTGCCTTCTACTCCTCAGCTGTGCAGAGAGAAAAGGAGCAGGGGTTGTGGTCTGTTCATCTCACATTGTTTCTGCCATTCTTCCCTCCTCACAGGGAGCACTCCTTACGCTCTTACCCTTCTCCAGTGTGGGATTCCTCCCACAGGAAACAGTTCTCCATTAACTCCTCCAGCATGAGTCCTTCCCATGGACTGCAGTTCTTCATGAACTGCTCTCCATGAGTCCTTCCCATGGGATGCAGTCCTTCAGGGACAGGCTGTTCTAACATGGGATCACAGTCCTGCCAGTAAAGTTGCTCCAGCATGAGCTTCTCTCCATGGGGCCACAGGTCCTGCCAGAAGCCTGCTCCTGTGTGGGCTTCCCACAGGATCAGGTCATTCTTTGGGCATCCACCTGCTCCAGCGTGGGCTCCTCTGTGGGCTGGAGGTGGATCTCTGCTGTACAATGGACCTCCATGGGCTGCAGAGGCACAGCTGCTTTGCTGTGGTCTGCACCAGGGGCTGCAGGGAAATCTCAGCTCCAGCATGTGGAGCACCTCCTGCCCCTCCTCCTTCACTCACCTGGTACCTACTGAGCTGTCTCTCACATTCTCTTCCTCTGCTCTTCTCCAGCTGTAGTTGCATGGAGGTGTTTTTCCCCTTGTTAAATACATTATCCCAGAGATGCTGCCATAGTTGCTGATGAGCATGGCCTTGGGCAATGGCAGCCAGCAGGTCCATCCTAGGGCCAGCTTGGACTTCAGGGAAATTTCTATCAGCTTCTACAGAAGCCACATCTGTAGCCACTTCAGCTACCAAAACCTTGCTACACTAGCCTGGTATGCTTTTAAGATTGGGTTGTTTCTTAAAGGGGGAAAGTGAAGTTACACAAGCCTGTGCAAGTGTGATTTACAAGTGTGTTCATGCCACACTTATATTTTTACCTTGGAAGCTGAAACTGTATGAAGAATCTCAGTCCTTAATTTCTTGAGTGGAAGTGTATCTTCCTTTGATGTTTTGCTTTTGTCTGAAGTATGTTGCTTACAGATATTTATGTTGATTTTTTTGTTATTTTCTCATACATTCGATATCACTTACATGTAATTGTACTTTCCCTTTTTATTTGTTTAGCTGTAGAGATAAGTTAAGCAAGAATATGAAAACTGACAGCAGAGGCAGTCTTAGAAGATGAAGTTTCACTGATTTTTAATTTGTCACTGTCACTTGAAATAGCATGCTTTCAAATTCAGATTTTAAGTTCCTTTCTTCATTTCATCTCATGAAATGAGGTGCTTATTTCATCAGCATTCTCCTCAGTGAGGTATTTAGTTCTATCTTAAGATGCATAAACGAACTTTTGAAGAATAATCGTAGGATGGTTTAGGTTGGCAGGAACATTAAAGATCATCTAGTTCCAGTCTCCCTGCCATGGGCAGGGACTCCTCCCACTAGACCAGGTTGCTCAATGCCCAGGCTCCAACCTGGCCTTGAACATTTTCATAGATGAGGCATCCACACTAATGTAAGCTAATGCACCTAATAAAGTAAGCTTGACCTTTCCATGTACATTAATCAAATACATTTCTACATTCAAGTCATAGCCTGAGAAATAGTACTGTACAGATATTTAAGATACTTTGATTAATTGCTGTCACTGAGACATGCACTGTGGAAAAATAAAATAAACAGGAAGTTCAACTTTGTCTTCTTGGTTATGAACCCAGCTGTTTCTTCCAGCTGTCACTGCTTATACAAAGTTTTGGGTTTTTTCTTTAATTTGCAGGACTAGGTTGTTTTACAATACAGTAAAAGCAGTAAATCTAATTTTCCTAAATTATGATTTTAATTCGTGGACTAGGGTTTTCAATCCTTGACTTAACTGTACCTGCTGTTTGACTGTTGTTTCCCATATTTTTCAATGGATATCCCCAAAATTTTGTCTTTCCTTGTTGTGTTTTTGAACACATACCTGAATATCAGTGCCTCAAGGCACTGAAAAACTTGTAAGGAGTCTAACTATGTAGTTATGTTAATAGATGTAATTTACTTTACTGCCACTGTAAACATTTTCAAGGGAAGACATTTATTAATTAAACCCTAAATATGGTGCTAAAGCATACTGACACTATTACTCAGTTTCCTGGGGTTTTTTCTTCTCCATGCAACTATCATTAAATTGTTGTTAGATGGAGACACTTCCTTTAACAAGTAAAGGTTTTCAGAGAACTTGTAATCTGAGAATATTGGTGAAAATATTTGAGATCTGTAGAAGAAATTTTCTTCCATCAGTTACATATAAAATATAAATGTATATTCCTAATGTTAAATTGAAGTGGAACTTTCATGTCTCCATAATTTTTAACTATTTTTTTTTTTCTTATGCTCCAGGAGGGTCCTAATAGCCTGATTAATGAAGAAGAATTCTTTGATGCTGTTGAAGCTGCTCTCGATAGACAGGATAAAATGGAAGAACAGGTACTAAAACTTGAAAAACGTCTTAATGATAAGCACTTCCTGAGAGACTTTTGTGACTTACAGTCTGTCCTGATTGTTGCTTAGTGCTAGTTTTGAGAAAGTAACTTTATAGCTTGTCTAGAAAAGAATAGTCTCTAGTTTCTAATGTAATAAAGAATATTGAATGTCTCTAGTTTCTAATCTCTAAATAAATGTCCTGTAGTGACTGCTGCCCTGTTAAAATAAAAATATCAAATACTACAGCTTTCTTTCAAAATCTAGTAATTGGTCTGAAGTTTTACTTTAGTGGTATGTGGAATAGGAAGGACATAGTTTTGCCTGGCTACTTCACTGATTCATTTCTTGAATACATTTCACTAACAAGTATCAAAAATGGATAAGATGCCCTCTAGAAAATATATAGAGCATGAGGAAGTATAGCAGCATATAAAATGAGAGGGACTAACAAAATTGTGCATCCTTTGTTGTAGAAGAGTTTATGCTTAGGAATATAGTGAATAAAAATGACTTGAGAATTAAAAGAATTTCTAGTGGACCTGTAGTACCCAACAGAGTTTAGCCTATGTTGGAATCACCTAGCAAAGAGTACAGGTTTTGAGTGACTCTTATAGTACTATATGGATCTTTAGTGCTGCCAAGTGTGTTTTCCTTCCCTCAGAAATGCACCTTGGAGTTTAGATGAATTCAGTCTTCAGGCCCACTCACTGAGAATTCCAGTGGGATGACAGCTTCACGCCTGTCACGGGCAGCATTAGTTGTTGTAGTCACTATGTAGATTGAGCATGACTCACTTTGTTTCACAGTCCACCCCGTAGCAGCTGACTAATAATAATAATAATAATAATTAAACCTGTGTTGCAGTCCCAAAGCGAAAAGGTTAGATTGCACTGGCCAACATCCTTACCTTCTGGAGATGCATATTCTGCTGTGGGCACTCACCGATTCGTGCAAACGGTAAGATACTTATCCTGATCTTCTCAGAATAGTGAGCTGGTCTCTGCTGTTTCTATGTCATATTTTGTATGGGTAGGTGAGATTTCTTTTTCGGTGTTTCTAGTAACTTCCAGTGGTGTACTCATTTTCAAAAAGAGTAGCTGGAACTGAGAAAGGACTGCTTTTTGTCTTGGCTGAAAAATACTGATTTGAGAACCTATTTAGAATGCTCTTTACTTGTATGGAGGCTTGTCAGGCAGAAAAAAAGGAAAAATCCCTATTGGCTAACTCCAGTGTTTTCAAGATATCTTCGCCCAGATTCACTGAATTACTTCTATTAAAAAAAAAAAAAATAAATCCAGTTGGTTGTATCAGAATTGGTTGACTTGTTTTTTAACGTTACTGGAAACACTATGCTCCTGTCAGGGCTACACTGGGAGCATAATATATAATAGGTGCATGAAACCAGCATTTGCTGCTGTGCTTGCTGCTTATGGTGCTTTTGTTTTCCTTTTCTTCATTATCTTGTGCTTGCAAGTTGGTACTGAATGCTCTGTTGTGCCTTTGTTCTGATTACTTGGTTTTTTCTTTGTCTGTCTCTGGTAGCCCTGTAGTCGCTCTTCCTCCATGTCTTCCATTGATCTAGTCAGTGCCTCTGATGATGTTCACAGATTCAGCGCCCAGGTACTGTATTGATGTGTCAAGTGGGGGTTGCATATCTTTGCTCTNGACCAACAAGACTGTGGGTATGACAAATCATAGTGAAGAGTTTATGTATATTCAGTTGTCCTTCAGAAATTAAGTCTGACATCCTGAATATGTCAATGTCGCCATAATGACATATTCCAGTAATGTACAAAATTACTTTAGGTATGTACTAGGAAGATGATAGTTTAGAGTAGCACTAGATAAGTATTTACATTTTAGTCTCCAAAACAGTAGTTCAGGTATGTTATTCATGCTATTTCTTTCCTTCTGTGGTCCATATGGGATTGTGAATATGGAGCTTCCTTCTGGGATCTACCCTTCTGTAGATTTTTTAAAGTATTAGCAAAAGCTCCAACCAATCTATTTTTTTTTCCAAACAGGTATGTATTTTTTTTTTTTAACGGAGCTTGGAATTTTATTATCTGCAGACCTTCATGAGCAGGACCAACACTTAAGGACTTACCTAGTAAACTAAAATTCCAAGACCTTTTGCAGTCGTTTTATTTCTGAAATCTGAACTTACTGCAAGGGAAAAAGTATGCAAGTCCTATTGCACAACAGTGACAGGCTCATCTACTGGTACTCCAGTAATTGAGTTGTTTTCTATGTTGTTTTTTCTTTGGGAGGAGGGGTAATAAAGTGAGGGATAATGAAATAAGGGAATAACAAGTAATAAGAGCAAGTTTGATTGCCAAGATGGGAACTAGTACTCTATCAGGTTGTGGGTGCAGAGATCGTTCAGCATAAGGGAAACTCATATTTGCCAATTACAGGTGTCCTCATTTCCACCTCTTCTATGTCTGTGATAACATTTCTGCATTCATGTGATAAACCTGAGCTGTAGAGCACCACTGTGACTGCAGAACTGATCACTTAAAAACAAACCTGAGGTGGACCAGGTCCTTATCAAAACAATGCAAATTGTGGTTAAGTATCAGGATCAAATAGACTTGAGTAAAATTGCTCTTTTTGCCTCCTGCATGGATTGTACGACATGAAAATTACTAGGGAGTGCCTCCTGATCCACTTTCAAGTTAATGGACTCACTACAGAAAGTATGAATATCCCTACGTGTAGTTCCACCCTCCAAGTATTTTCCCTAAAACAAATTTTTGTCATTCAAACTAACAAGTCATTCCACCTTCTCTGGAGTTTCGTTTTTACTGAACAAGACAACAGAGAGCATGATGAGAATAGCAGACCTTTTCATTCTACCTACTATGGCTGGTATTTAAAAATTCATTAATAATTGGCCTCTGTCCCCAGGCTGACAATTTGGCTTTAGGAAGGCAAGCGAATATCTTGATTCTTAATAAATGTGACTTTTTTTCCTAGACTTCATGTGAATAAAAGGAATTTTGGTGTCAGTAAAAGGTCAAGTAGCAACTTACAACCCTGTTTTTAAGACTGAGAAGTACAAACATGTATTCTGATGGGAGCTGTTTCTTCAGTGTGCCTCTAGAAAGGCATTGTTGTCTCTGCCAGTTGAGTGGGAGCTCAGATCACTTTCTTTTAAAGATCAGTCAACTTTATAGAAGGTTCTGAGCTGTTTTTAGGCCCTTTGAGTGGCAAGTTCTCCCCTTTAAAGTTCAGGTCAAGGCTGTATGGCATACAGGTTGCAAGTATTTTTATTCTTGTAGCCAGCTAGGAACCCAGAAGTAATAGTGAGCCTCTCAGGTGGGAGAGAATCGTTCAGTCTTGACTGTGCCTCTGAAATAGGTGCAGTTGACAGATAGTGACCAGTGCATAGACTTAAATAGAGTTTATACAGACAGTGTGCACAAGCAGGTTGTGTAAACACTGCATTTCCTGGTGAAGCGGGAGTCTGTTTAAATTGCATTCCTGTGGATGTCTCCTTCTCTTCTTTCTTTGATATTTCCATTATCCCTTTGCATTTAGCACATAAAGCAAAAAGTATCAAAACACAAAAGTAAAAGTATAAAGCATAGCTTTGTCCTTAATAAATTAAGATTTGGGATAGAAAATATGTAAGGGCCTGAAGGTATGGCAAGGATTCCTTTCTTAAAGAAGTGTGACCTAGAGCTAATAAATTGAATACTTAAATAGCCCACATTCTTACATGGTTTGTATTGTACTGTCATTGTTTCACTGGGAAAAAAAGGAAGAAATTTTTGTAGGAAAAATTCTAGTAACTGGCAGCAAAAGTTGGCTTGTCTAGAAGCTGACACACAAATCTTGGTGGTGCTTTTTGTTCACTGAAACTCAAAACCAAAGCACCCAAAACCTGGATTGATGACTTTTCCTTGTCTAGAGAAGTCTATGCTTAGTTAAACTAAGACAAACTAGGATTTCCTTTCAATGGATTTTGTTTTTTTCATGTGGTACTTTGAGAGTTTTCTTTGATTCAATTACCTTTTTTTTCCTCGTCTTAAATATATTGCCTGTTGACTACATAGTACAAACAAAACTATTGCCTTAAATTAAAAGTAAATAACATCTTTCAATTTGGTATAATATAAAAAAAGAGATTAATTATTATTAATTTTGCTTTTTCCTTGTTTTCATACTTTCCCAAATATGTTTTACATATTTTACTGCACACTAGGCTTCATGTTTTTGTAAGTTGTGCAAAAGCACTCTAAGGTTCAGACTGTTAATTTTGTGATGGTACATTTCTTCAACTAATCTTTGTGTGGGTCAACTAACTAACTTTGTTTGAAGTGCTTTTCCTTTTGAAAAAAAAAAAAGGTATTTCCTGTAGTTCAGGAAAATGCTGGGAATCATGTGGACTTGCTAGCTTTGACAAGTCCTAGTAGTCATCTGTCTTTTGGGTGGAAAAAAGTTATTAAAGTATTTTGAATACTTGAAGCATTAGATAGCAATGAATACCCTATGATTTTGCTTCTGTTTTTATTTGAGGCATTTGGAAAAGGGTGGGGAACCAAAGAAACAGAATAATATATTAGATCTAAAATAAGCATAATCTTCCTGTACTCATTTTCATGCATATTATATGGAATAAAAAATTAGGTATTCACATAGCTTGAAAAAAACACAGCAAATATTTTGCTGGGAAAAAAAGGCACAGCTGCTATCAACATAAGTTTTGAATGAGCATTTTATAATTATAGAATCTTTGTACCATCGTAATTCTTTGAGTGTAGGCATTTCTGGTTTTTTCCTAGCAGTCAACTGTGCAAAGATGCCACCGAAATAGAGCAGGCATGCTTTGCTTGTGACTGTTTTCCTCACTGCTCTTCCAACATGACTTTTGATATGTATTTGCTTTTCAGAGCTTGTCAGTCTTCCTCCATCGCTCCCTGCCTTTCATGAGCTTTTTAAATGCTCTCCAGTGAACATCTTATGATGCATTGCCATTCCATTTAGAGATACTTGCAGTTCCTATCTGCTGAAATAAAGAACTGTTTTAGGTAGAAGTGATGAGGTTTGACAATCTAAAGGTACAAAGGCAGGATAGGAAGTACTCACAAAGAATGAAGTTGGAATTTGAATCAGGATTTTGGCTTTTGTTTCTGAAGGCCAGCATTATTTGTTTGTTCCTAACCTAACAGAGAGCTCTCTCGTTCAAATTCAGCTCCTGCACAAGAATTGAAGTATTAACTTGTGACTTCCAATGCTGTACAGCATCTCTCCAAAAAGGTGGAATGAATGAGTTAAAAATGCCCTTTGTTTTTTTTTCCTTTACAGGTGGAAGAGATGGTACAAAACCACATGACATATTCCTTGCAAGATGTAGGAGGAGATGCCAATTGGCAGCTAGTGGTAGAAGAGGGAGAAATGAAGGTAAATGTTTCAGATTTGGTTAATTTGCATGAGATGATACACTGTGAAACCAGATGCTTCCAGTGTACATTTGGCAGTGTTATCTTTACTCCTGGACTCCATGATCTTAAGTGTCTTTTCCAGCCTAAATCATTCTATGATTTCTGGAAATATTGTCAATCAGCAAGATCTGCTGTTGCAACTTCTCTCTGGGAATAGGTTGGGACTTGGGTCCATCAAAGCTGTGGCTTCTAATATTTTTATTCATACAAAATTCTGTGTGACTCTTGCAATAGATTCATTTTTGCAGATTCCTTTCTCGTTCCCTCCTACTTAAAGCTTGGTATCAAATTAATGTGTAAATTCTATGTACAAAAATAACAACAGTAACAAGCTACAGTGTTACAGGCTGCTCCACTGTGCTTATGAATCCCTGTGGATAGTGATAAATAAGCTAGCCTAATCATTTTTGGAGTAGGAACTTTAAAGTAGTGGTATTTAAATGTGAATTGCCACATAAGAATGTCTTCAATGGGTGTTACCAGAGAACTCTTTCATGGCAAATTATTCATGTGATAATCTTCTAGGTAAGTGGTTTGTTGATTTGGGGTTTTTTTAAGCTGATTAAATTTAAACTGTTAAAACATGAACAGTTTTGACAGTTTCATTTCTACATTCCTTTCTTTGTGTTTGGCCATAGGTGTACAGACGGGAAGTGGAAGAGAATGGAATAGTTCTAGATCCTTTGAAAGCAACCCATGCTGTTAAAGGGGTAACAGGGCATGAAGTTTGCCACTACTTCTGGAATGTTGATGTTCGTAATGACTGGGAAAGTAAGGAATCGATTCTTAAGCTTTGCATGTTTATCCGCAAGCATATAGTTTATAACATTGACCTGATATCTGTGCTTGTTTACTGATGGATTTTTATTTCCTCTCCCCTTAGCAACAATTGAAAATTTCCATGTTGTGGAAAATTTAGCTGATAACGCAATCATCATTTACCAGACGCATAAGGTAATAACACTTCATTTGCATACCTTACTGAGATGTCTGAAGCATGTGTTCCAACATTATTCTGAATACTTTACCAGCTTAACAACTCAAAATACTATTCTGGACAATATTCCAGAACAAGTTCTCTATTAAACTGAAACTTCCATCAATTTTTCAAACTTTTCTTGAGAGCATAATTGGTTGTGCATGTGTCTGATAGAGCTTGTAGTAGAAAGTGTGGCTTGCTTTTGATCTCACTATTATATCACTGCCAGCAAGGCCAGTCAGCCAAAGGAAACAGAAGAAATAAATCACTGCCTATCAGGAAGAAACCTACACCACTGTATCAGGTGTTTTTTTGCAAAAATGCAGGTTACCATTCACCACAATTAGTTGACATACCACCTCATAATGCAAGTGGTTTTAATTGTTGCCACAACGTTTATTCTTGTACCTTAATTGGTTTTTTCACCCAAAATGGTTCTGGCATCAATTTATAAAAATGTTCATTTGAATTATAACCCAACAACTGAAATGTAAAGATCTAAAAAAAAATTATAGGAATGAAATGTGTACATACTAATCCTTAGTCTTGCATTTTTCTAGGTATTAGTATATTCAAATGTTAAAACAAGTATTTTTCTTTGACAATTTTACCAGTAGTGCAGTTATGTTAAAACTTCTTTAATAGAAGACTCGTGATTTTGAGTAAGACAGTTGTGTCATCTGTATTGGTCATGGTAAAAGCCAGAACTTTTTTCTCCTATTGAATGTCAGAAAGATAACTTCTGTATATTTTCTTACTTGGTCACACATTTAACTTCTGAAACTTCCTCTTGGATAATATCAGTTTGCTGTATCTGTCTTAATGAAGCTTTTTGAAGTAATAATTATTTAAATACATCCCTCCTCTCTCTTTTTCTCTGGAGACTTAAGTAACTGTAGATGCATTCCTATACATCTAACCATTAGTTCAGTTTGTAGCTTACAAGTACTAACTATAAAATGCAAACCTGAGATTGAGGGTACAGGAGACTAACTGCTTCTTCCTATTTTTTAACTGAAAAATTCATTGCAGTTGGGCGCTCTGTATTTCAAAGGCCTTAAAGTTTTGCCTTAATTTTTTTTTGTATGAAGTTAAGCCAACCTGAAATTTCTGTTGTCTATTTACAACAGCTATGTTCTCTTTCAGTTTTCAGAATGAAATTACTAACTTGAAGCTGAACTTTAACTTAATAATATAACAGATGTGACTTGCTTTGCTTGATTTTTAATTTTAACTAAGTATAGTAGTTAAACCTGGAAAAGCTGATGTTCAGGTGTTTCTCTGCAGAGAGTGTGGCCGGCTTCTCAAAGGGATGTGCTGTATTTGTCTGCCATCAGAAAAATACCAGCATTCAGTGAAAATGATCCAGAAACATGGATTGTGTGCAATTTCTCTGTAGAACATGACAGTGCTCCTGTAAGTATTATTTTGGTTGTATGAAGTTCTGCTTTTAAGGTGGTTTTTCTGTTCCGTGGTAATGCATTTGCATTGTGAGGGAGGTGGAGGGTTTTTACAAAAATACAGTTGATTTAAACCAGGTGACAAAACTACTTGATGAAGTCATTCTTTGCCAAAAGCTTTCTTGCCTTGTCTCTCAGCTGGCAGATCTAAGTTACAGCAGAATGGAAGCAAAGTTTCTGGAGATGTGAAAACGTTTTAAAGAATTGAGGTTATTTTGTATAGAATCAAGCCAATATCTCTTGTCAAATATAAGAGTAGTTTTGTATAATTATAGATAGAATTAAGCCTCCGTTTTACACAGCTTTGCCTTGGTTCCACCAGATAATAGCAACGATTGTTTCTTTGGATTGCTATTCCATAGCCTGGTTTCAAGGGAAAAGTTAACTGATATTTGTAAATGCTGATACATTATTTTTTAAATGTTTCCTTACTGATTTGTCACAACAGTTGAAGGAATTCACTTATAATGTGATAAGCAAGCAGAAACTTTAGACTCAAACACTTTAGATCCTTTCCCTATCCACCACGTATCTTTCGTTTTACTCACTTTGATGTTACATCCATGTAAGTGCTAGATTGTAGACTCTCAGAAATAACAGCTTCTAGTGTCTTAGACTTCATGATGAAAAAATGTTCATGCTCAAGTATGCTGAAACAAATTTAGTGGAAGACTTACAATGTTTCATATTTTTGACAGCTGAACAATCGCTGTGTCCGTGCCAAAATAAATATTGCTATGATTTGTCAGACGTTAGTAAGCCCACCAGAGGGCAACAAGGAAATAAGCAGGGACAACATTCTGTGCAAGATTACATACGTAGCTAATGGTAAGTATAACATTTTTCAGTGTGACATTCATGATAGATGTTAATTTTGGGGATTTGAATACTGGCA
>VWYO01023852.1:11047-32218 GCA_013400275.1 Rhadina sibilatrix | reverse complement strand
TGTTATCAAAAAAAAAAAAAAAAAAAAAAAAAAAAAAAAAAAAAAAAAAAATATCCCTACAATCTTGTTATTATTCAAAATGTAGGCATATTTTTCTCCTTGATTTTGGTGCTGGAGGAGCATTAGGAACTTGAGAGACACTCTCTTTTTTCCTATTGTCTGGTTTTCAGGCAAAAAATATTTTTTTCTTTTCTTTAAAACATTATTCTGAATCATATTAGATACAGCTGTAAAAAAACAAGTGTTTTTCCATAATGCAGAATCCAGACCTTGAAAACCACTTAAACACACAAATATATCTGACAAATAATATGCAAAGAAGTATGCATTTATGTATCATTTATAAACTTTGCAGAAGGTTTTTATCTGGTGCTTTTTTCCTCAAAAAAAAAAAAAAAATAAAAACAACGCTTTCCAATACTGCTCTTAAGTGACTTTAAATATAAACATACATTTTTAGTTTTCTTAGCAGTCCTATGCCAACAGGTAGCATTCATTGACAAGTTAAAAACCAGAAAATATGTTTTTCTTTGGCATTGGAATGGAATTAGACATTAAGATAATGAAGGAAGATGATTTTTCATCCTTCATCTATTATCTAGCAGCTAACGGGTCTCTACCTGAATTTCCAGTTTGAATCTTACTATGGTGGAATACCGCACCAGTACTGGAAATTATTTCAGGGACAGATGTAAAATGATAATATATTCCCTTCTGCAGATTAAAATGGAAAGAACTGAATTTATACCAGAAAAAAAAAAGGGAAGAGAAAGAGTACAGGGCAGGAAAACATATGTGTCATTTCCCTGACACCAGTTGCTGTAGGGTGAATGCCTTTGAAAGCAGATGGAACAGCACTGTTGTGGTGCATGGGTGGATTATTAGGAGGAAATGAAAATATTTTCAAAGATGAGAGCTCTGGGGCAAATTAATCTTCCTTTTTCCTGAGTGAGGACCTTATTTAATGAAAGTTACCTATGACTGCAGAAGTATAGTAGTTAAACTGTTCTGAGCATCATTTGATGCACTAGAATGCTCATTGCCATTTCAGTGACAGAATTGGCTTCAGTTCCAGGAATTCTGAAGGCAGTTTTGCATACTGCTGGCATTAGCAACCTGGATATAAAACAGGTACAGGGTTTTCAAGGCTAGGCAACACATCTTAGATAGTGAGTATAGATAAAAAAGCATACAAATTCTCAAAGGTTCCAGATCCTTTCTCCAGATCTGTTGAGATATTCTCTTTACAAACATGTTTTGATGAATGCTTAAGAATCAGATGCTTTTTAAAAATGTCTGTTTTCTACTGCACAAATTAAAACAGACAGGGAGGTCACTATGCTGAATTTGTACCAATGATAGGGTGTCTCATCCCACAAAATTTTCCTGAAGCAGAGAAAGTTACTTGCTATACAGAAATTGAATGAGACATAGGACAGAAAAATAAACAGTTTTAAAATTAAAATAATGTTATGAAGTTCAAAACCTACTTTCTTTTGTTTGTGCTGATCGTTCTTGTATCTACTGAGCTCTGCTTCTGGTTCTCTGGCTGGGTTCTGACAAGTCCTTTCCAATGTTAATTTTTTTGTTTCTCCTTAAACTATCTTTATCACACTTCTCCCAACAAGTGTTTTGTTTTCAAATGTGTCTATGTATCAAAAGCCAAATTTTCAGTGCCAAAGTTACAGATTTCTTCATAGAATAGTAGTCATCACTAACAGACAAATCAATTAGATTTCTGACTGCAGGACTTTGCATGACTGGACTCAGATATCTTAAAGCCCTTAAAATTGCTTGGTTTATAGGCTCACAAAGACAGATAGGGATATGATTCATCATTTCTCTGTTGCAATAATTACTTTAAAATATATCATTAATAAAATATTCAGTTATGGAGCAAAAATGCCTAAATGGGTTGATACTAAATGTGTGTATGTAACTTGTCCAAGATGCCCAAAAGATCTGGTATTCTTGAGGTAAAATTAACTTTTCAACAGAACAATTAAAAGACATCTTCAAGTGCTTTTTTCTTGTCATTTTAAATCAACTTGCTTGTCATGCTACTATTACAGGATTTTAGCAGGTATTGAAGCACTGATCTAACTTTGCAACTTTCAAAAGCGTTCCATCATTATACTTCTGTTTCTCCAAATGTCATTAGAAATTTCAGGTGCTAGGAAGGCAGTAAAGATGATAAAATAATATTAAAATTTTATTTTCTTTCTTTTACATATGTAAGAATATCAATTAAAATCTGGTGAACTATGAAACAAAATTTAAGTATTCTTTGAAAACTTCATTAATTCAGAGTGCCACTTTGAATTCTACTGGCAAAACACAGATTCTGGAAACAGTTGTCCAACAAATCTGTCCCTCACACTGCTTATAGTCTTATTTATTATGTAGTTCTCAGTATGACTTTATAACTGAATTCCAGAGTTTTTATTTCACTTTTACTACAGATCTCATAGCAATTTCCTCAAAAATTTGCAGAGCATTGCTTTCAGTAGACTGCCTATTTCAAACTATTAGATTGTAACTCCAATTAGAAAAGCAGAGGGCTGTACTTTTTTTTTCTTTCTGAATGTGACAGATTTCGTTTGGAACAGAAAATTAATGAAATTAAAATTATCGGCAAGACAAAAAAGTAATATTAAAGGAATCAGTAGAAATCTAAGATGAATATGTTAGTGTAGACTATAGAACTCAGAATTCTTTTTAACTTCAATGATAACTTTCTGAAGTTGAAAATTTTCAGGATTTTAGAGAATATAGCTATTGAATTTTGACCCCTTAAAACAATTTTAAAAAAATCTAAACTGAAAAGTAACTTCAAAACATGAAAGATATCAAAAGATATATTAAGAAACTACCAACATGTTTTTACCACTTTAATTTCGTTTCTTTTTAGTTTTGAAATCCTATCCCCCAAGTTAGTACCTAACATACCTAACACTAATTTACAGATTATTGAAAAGCCACTGGATTTTTTTACCTCTGAAAATCTTTCTTCTATAGGAATGAATCTTGATCAAAAAATAAAAAATGTTTTCATCAGTCCTAGTTAGTCTGTGAGGCACCTGAAATATTCATAATATTTATATATACCCCAAGGTAAAAGTTTTTCATACTGAATTGATTTCACAAACTAAATGTATCACAGATCATTTTCCCCTGGTTCTTGGGAAATAAACAGAGAAACTTCAAATATTAAAAAAAATATCTGGAAAAAAAAGAAATTGCAAACGAACTCACAATACTGCAGATTCCATTATAATTAATCTGCAGCACACAAATATGCAAGGCATTCTACATGCAAGCTGAAATATCTTTATTAGATAAGGCATCTGAGAATACAAGAACGCTACTAAGCTTTTTAAAGCTTGCTTACTACCCATTTCTGTAACATCATTCTTTGCCAGATTCAGTGAAATCTTAAACACATCAACCTACGTGAAGCCAGAGCCTGTATTCTCCTGCTGCCTCTAGCTTGACCCAATTAGTTTGAAAACCTTGGCCAAAACTTGTCCCTGGACATTTTGTAATCAAAAGCTGCTGCCACCATCACTTTATATGTACTCAGGGAGCCTGTTTGTTTTAAAAGGCTCCAAACTGCCATGATAAGCAATTATCCTGTCATTTTTTCACCTTCACAGAAACCCAAGACAGAGGACTGTACAGTTGTTGTACTGTCTACTTGACAGAATATAAATAACTTTCTAGTTTATTGGACAAGAGTTTCTTTAGACAGAATAAAGCTCTATAAATCCTTATTCTTTACATCTACATCCTTTGAAATTTTTTTGCATATCCGAAGGAAGTATTAAGCTCACCATCCAGTCACCATTCAATAGCAGAAAAGTGAAAACGACATATATAAGAAGTCAAACAAATCAAAAGAAGTCAAAAGTCAAGAATAAAAATTTGTGAAGAAGAAGCTTTCATGGAAAGTATTTACTCTCTGGAAGTATTAACGAAACAGTGTAGTTAAAATTATGTGGAATATTTGCAAGTTTATATGCAAACATACCATATAAACACTATTTTCCTTTAGCACTACTTCATAATAAAGTTCATATCCAGCTATGCCCTACATTTTCTTTCTGTGTTCCATCTTTCTCTGAAAACTTCCCATGATTTATGCTATAGAAACTGTATTTTGCCAGAAGGCTGCAACAGAGACACTGATGTTACGGGTGCTAGGATGTACTTCTTCAGTCTTACTGAACACTGACAGAAAATATTAATAGTAGCCACATAAAAAATTGGCCAACAGGTGTTCTGACGCAGTTATTTTCTTGTCCAACATTTTCCATTTAGAAAAGAGTTTTAATGGAAATGAGAGAAATTCTGCTTAGACTCTTTGTATTTAAATTTTGTTGGTTTACCTTAGTGGGCTCTCCATCCTGCCTCTTCCTCCCCTTTTTGGAGCTACACTGGTGTCTTATCAACAAGAAACAGCAGTTAAGTAATTGTTCAGGGCATGCATCAATAACTATTAAATTTTCATTTTACAGAACTTTGTCTTATCAACTGCTTCTAAATTTTCAGTGAGTGATTTCAGAATTGTGGCATGTTATCAATAAGATAAATTGAAAATTTTGTCTATCCATTGCATGAAGTGAATCAAAATATCCCTCAGTTCTGCTACATCTCAGTGTACTATTTCAGTCTGGAACAGACAGAAGAAAACCTCCTGAGCTGATGTAAACAAAGTCTGTTTAAAAAGAGCTAAGAGATAACCTACTTCCATTAACACCTGTATATAAACAAGCACAAAGATTTTTAATGCTTTAGAAACCAAGAAAACCATTCCTCATAGTTTGAAAGAGATCAGATTCACCTCTCCCCTAAACAGAGTGGGAAGGAATTTGCCGAGACACTAGACAAATAAATCACCTATCTCTTCTCAGTAAATACAAGGCAAAACCCATAGCAACACAGTGCAAAGGAGCCTGTTTTATAAACTGCAACAGCAAACAGTACAACTGCAAGTAACAGAATTAAAGTCAGATTCTGTCCTGGGGGGGCCACTTAGGAAGGCTGATATTAACAATCCTGATACATGGTTAGTTAGGAAAAGATCTCACTGGCACACAGTTACTCTGGAAGTGCATTGTGAAACACATCATTGCTAAGAGAAAAGCCTTTTATTAATTAACTCATCCCTGAGAATGATTTACAGCACTGCTTTTTTCAAAATCTACGTGGGTTACAGAAGTAGCAGCTCCTCCTCTCATCAGATACAGACTTATTCAGAAAGAATCATACCCAGAGCCTGCTGAAAACAAGCAACAAAACCCCAATTCTAGGTTAACCACTACTATTTAGCACTGCCCAAAACTGTGGCAGGCTATTAATAAGATGATAAATTTAAAAATTTCCAGTGCATGAAGTGAACCAAAATATCCCTCAGTTCTGCTACATCTCAATACATTATTTCATTTTCGTACAGACAGAAGTGAACAACCTGAGCTGATCTGCAGCTACCACCAGGGAGTCTTTAAATTCAAGGGATTGTCCAGATCAAAACAGTAATAGAGTCCCTTTTCTGGATAGGTGTGAAGAAGAAAGTCAAAGGCCTTTGCTTCCATGAAGCTTCACCATCCATCCAAAGCCCATCTCTTCTGACAGGAGAGAATGTGGAGAGCAGCTATTCTGCATAAAGTACTTGTGGGCATCAGGGGGTATGCGGAGCTTGGTGTGCCAAAACTTTTACTCCTCTGCAGGCTCATACTGTAGCTTTTTCTCAGTAGACAAGAACAGCTACTGGAGTCAAGTTCCATGAAATAACTAAGAGGTAGTAAGCAATCTTCTCTCTTCTTTCCACTTCAGGTGCCAAATGGGGCCCAGCTTCCCATACACTTGCAGAGAATCCCCTTTACCTGTGGGATATGGGGTTATATTGTTAAAGTTATTAAGGCTCAAGTTCACCAGAAGGCCCTGTTGGAAGGCACAGCTGCAGGCTGGACAGCTGGAAGTCGGGGGTGGGAAGCAGTTATGGACAGCAGGCTGCAGCTGAGCCAGCAATGGGTGCCGAACCGACGTCTTGGCAAGGCTGGCCTGGAACAGAGCTAAGAGAATAAAGTAGGTATTTATTAAAAGGCCTTTAAGGGTATGCCTTGGGCAGTACAAGAGCCTGGCCAGGGCTACACCCAAGGTAGACCTAAAATGGGCAATAGGTCACAAGGTCTCACACTTTTAAAAGTTTTGGTCCATTTGCATATTGGGGTTTAATTGTCCAATTACAGCTTTAGATTATGAAGTCCCATCCTTCTTGTTTTCTCTCTTCAGTCCACCATTGTTTATGCTTTCTGGCCTGAAAACTTGTAACCATTGTCCTTGGTCTCCATCTGGAAAAGGATTTGTTTTGTCTACCTACCTTGTGAAGAGAGCTTAGTAACACTTAATATGAGGCTCAGAACTACACCCCTAGGCAGCACAGAATCTGAAAAATGTAAAAGCTAAAACTTAAGACATCACTTCTCTTAAGTTTTGGTTTTGTCTGGTTGAGATTGAAGGTATAAAAGGAGGTGATTCTATCACAATAAAGTGATGTCCTTCAGATGCGTAAGGGAGTCCATGTCTCTTTGTTCCCCCTTGCTACATTTACTATCTCTGAGTCAAGGTCCAACCCAGACTGCAGCACACCAGAAGAGACATAGGAGACAGGGAAATGTGAGAGAGGAGAAAGCCAGAAGAAAGGAAACTCCTGACCTGAAAAAGGACTGAAGCCATTGGAGTTCAGTGGGAAGAAGGTACATGGAGAAGTGAGTGAGCCAGGGCTTTTTCCCTCCTCCCATCACCCCAAAGGGACCCATCTTTCCCTGCTTCCCCTCTGGCCTAAACCATGACCTGGTGTAGCCCACACTCCCCTTGACCAGGCTGCTGGAGCTCGTCTGGAAGGCCAGCTCAGACCTTGGCCCTGGCAATCCCACCTCCTGCAAGGATCAGACAGCTACCACAGCTGCCACCCACCCAGCCCCTCTGGGGGAACCTGGGCTGAGGAGACAGAGCAGGATGAAAGAAATAAGAAAGACCCAGAGAGCCCCAAAAATTGGATTGAAAGGAGCCACTAGGTATAGCTGGGGTATTCCCAGGGAAAGGAGCAGGAGACAGGAGGGGGTAAGAGAGAGGAAGCTGTGAGGGAGCCAGGGAGGCTCACCCAGATAATCACCCTGCTTCACACAATGCAGCCACACAAGACCCCACTACTTGTGGGTCATTTAATCATATGTTCCCCTGAATCTCACCACGTGGTAGTAACTCATTGCTCTTCTAATATCGGAAAGAAAAGGGGAGAAGAGGTAAAACTTCTAAAGTGCGTTTCCTCCCTTTCTCATCTTCCCATCTGTCTTTGAAACCAGGCATAAAATGATTTAGTCATTTTGAAGGAAAACAAATAAAAATGGTTTCCTAGCAACAGGATTTGCAGTATCAGTCTCTGAGGAAACTCTCCTCGATGTTTTCAAGGCTTTGTCCATTTACTAATATAGGAATGAAAGTACTCACATCATATTTGTTTAAACAAGGACAAGTCTCTACTGGTTTTCGGCAACAGAAGTGTGGCAAAGAGCTCATGTTCTTGGAAAAAAAAGCAAGAGATTTCAAAATTTTATAGCAAACACCTAGCATACCTTCAATACATATTGTTTCATTTAATCATGCAGTGTATTATACCCCCTCCAGCAAACCTACAAAATCTATTTCAAAGCATAAACCTAGGAGTACCTGGAACTGCAGAACAGGCAATCAAAATTCAATTAAGCTATAAATTAGACAAACCTTTTGATATTACAACAGAAGAGGCTACAAAAGATGTTTCACTTCTTCAGCATCAAAAGAACTAGGAAAAAAAAACTTAGCAATAATGGAGAAAGAAACAGAGAACAGAAAATAAAGCATGGAAAGGTATACATCCATGGAGTAATTGTATGTTGAACGTGAAGGTTTGGTTCCCCTTTGCAAGAGAAGATGTTACTGTGCTCACACAGACTCACAGAAGGACTGGGGTTTGAAGGGGCCTCTGGAGATCATCTAGTTTAACCATAAGCCTAACACTGCCAAGTCCACCACTAAACCATGGACTTAAGGGCCAGATCTTTAACCTCTAGGGTCGGTGACTTTACCACTTTCATGGGCACACTGTTCCAAAGATTTACAACCCTTTCAGGGAATGAATTTTTCCTAAGATCTATTCTAAAAATAGACAAGATAATCAAGACTATAAAGTGGTTTTCATATGAAAAATAAGTAAGAGGACTCATCTTTTAGCACACACCACTTTGTGCAGTCTGTAAGGAAATGAAAGGCTGTGTATCTTCCATAACATGTTGTAAAGGCCAGCTCACCCCTCATGTGCCAACTGGCAGTTACAGGAGCATCCTTCACAGGTCTTGCCATTCATGCCACCTTGAAGACTGGAAGGCTGTCCTGGCTACTTAGGTGATATCTACCTACCAGGAGAATTCTCTGCTCGCCTTATAAGATATGAGCATCTGAGACCTTTCTTCCTTACAGCAATCTCTGAGCCATCTGTTAATGCTTGCTTGACTTCCTCTACAATTGGCCTGTACATCAGACAGCAGAGTATTACAGACTTTTACAATCAAAGTTAGATTAGTTTAGAGTGTGTTGGGTGATCCCAAGCTGTTTTCAATTAGCTGTTGTTGGTTACTAAGTCATTTAATCCAAATAAACACTGCCAGAAGTAAATATTTACCACCTGGTTGTAGCCAAATGAAGTACCAAATCTGAAGCTCAAAGAGGAAGAAATTGTAGAGAGTATGATGTTTAGCCATTTCCTACCATGAGACGAATTGCTCTTATCCTTATGCTTCTCTAAATTCTGCTACAGTTTTGTATATAACTTAATGGAGTTTTAATTCCCCTGATCCAGCACTCAAAATATTTTGTAATTAGTTTATGGATCATTTCTGCCATCTTGCTCACCATCTAATTAGAAGAGTGTAAATGGGAAGGAAGTCCCAGGGTTTTTGCCTTTATTTGCCTTTATTTTGTAAATGAGAAATGTGTTTGGCTAAGTCCAATGTTTTGTGAGACTGGGCAAGATCCAAGAACTAAAAGCTTATTAAATGAAATAAAGTGGGTTTGCCACTGGCAGCTATACCAGTCTGGCTGCTTTTCTAAAAATCATGGTACTGTAAGCTGCCTTTAATTATGTATTCACACTTCTTACCATTTATTATACAGGCAAGAACAGTTTCTTGCTGACCACATTAAATTTGCCAAATATTTTTTATTTATGGTTCATAGAAATAATGAATTTTTATCTGGAATACTTCACATTAAAAATTCATGATGCAAATATGGCACATTTAGATAGTTAGCCAAGTTCCTGTTCAGAGTCACTGCTTCATTTTCCAGGGAACAGCCAATTCCAGTTCCCATCATTACAACTCAGTGGCTCAGCTGCCGGCAGTGAAACAGAACCAGCTTTGTTTAAACAGCATTAGTACCATACTGGCAGATTGACAACTGGCATAGAAAGGTGCTATGCAAAAAGCTGACTGTTCATTTCACTGGTCATGTAGAAAACTGACTCAAAATGAAGAGAATTGTTTCTATGAACTTCTCAAAACAAGGAAACAAAATAAATAAATAAAAAAACCCACAAAAACTGTTTGGGGTGAACAGAAGTTGTCACTCCTCCAAACATTTCCTTTTCTTTTTGATTTTTTTCAAACGTCTTTAAATTGAATGTAGATTTCTTTCTTCTTTTAAAAAATTCATACTGGAAAACTTATATCTTTTATTTTCAGTAAGGGAGGAAGGGAAGAAGGGATCAAAAAATGTCCAACAACTTTTACTCAATTTTGCAAATGCTGCTAGACACGAAAACACACTTTTTTTGAAGAAAAAGCTTTCACAAGACATTGGGTATCATCACAGTAGCAAATACTTAGACCATGTTGATTATATAGCTGGCATTTATATTTCTGTATCTGCAGCAAAGATTTGAACATCATCATTTATTGTTACTCAATTAGTTTTAATAATATGAGGTTGCTTTCATTAAAGAAGAAAATACAGCCATTTCTGAGGAAGCTGAGACAATTTTCCTTTCTCATTGCTACACACATATGTACCTATGAGAAAATGGATCCTGGTTAAGTCAGGTGCAACACACATAAACAAGAAAAAAATAATAATAAATAGCAAACACAGAGAGAATATTTAAATAAGGAATGCTTTAGTCCTCACTTTACAAACAGGTTGAGAGACTTGAGACTCTGTGTCTGAGCTATTAGCTGGATAAAATGAATGCAAGAGAGGGACAGACAGGTAAGTTATATTATGGCAGTCTGGAGGTAAGGCTAGTGATCTAGAATGATATCCTTGATGTTGTGCTGTTATGCATATTTTATATTTGCAATTTTCTTGGTGAAAACACCAATATTGCACTGTTTTCAATATCTTTTTGAAGAGCACCAACCCTTAATATTTTACAGAAAACTATATCTTAACAATGTTGCTGTCTCTGAAGACCTGTGCTTTAGTTATTCTTGCTACATAGAATTTTAGGCTCAAAAGGACATGCTGTGAATGCTGCTTGTAGCTTAGCTAATCAGAACAAAACAGTTGCCTCCACTCATAAATTACTGCAAACTTCTGCTATATTGTAGTCGAAAAAATCTTTGCTGGATTTCTGAAGACATGCACTTGTACGTACTGGTCTAATAACAGCTGTGAGAACAGCAATTTGACACTCCAGTTAGACCTGCAGAAGAAGACTGCAGGTCTATTCAAGACCAGGGTTAAACTGTTAAACATTTTCAGATTTATTGTTGTGCATTAATTATCCACTACAAATCCTGAAGTAACCATTTCAAATTACTTAGAAAGCAGGCAAGTAGGCTTCATTCCAATATACAATTTTCTGTAATACATGTTTACTAATATTCTGTTTATAGGACTAAATGTAATCTGAAATGAGAAAAATATTAAAAAATCATAGTTTAGACCAAAAAAAAGGCATATGGAACATACTTCCCACTTATTCTTTAGTATGAAAAGAAAAAACGACATTACAAAAGGCACAGGAAGAACATCGATCTGTTAGACCAAGTCCAGAGGAAGCCAGCAAGGTGATTAGAGGGATGGAGCACCTCTCCTACAAGGAAAGGCTGAGAGAGTTGGGGGCTGTTCAGTCTGGAGAAGAAAAGGCTCCAGAGTGACTGAATTGATGCCTCCCAGTACCTGAAGGGAGCCTACAAAAAAGATGGAGAGACAATTTCTACAAGGGCACATAGTAGAGTGCTAGGACAAGGGACAAGGGAGTGCTTTCAGGCCACTGTAGAGTAGGTTCAGACTAGATATTAGGAAAAAATTCTATACTGTGAGGGTGAAAAGGCACTGTAAACACGTTGCCAAGGAAGTTGTGGCTGTCCCATCCCTGGAGGTGTTTGAGGCCTGGCAGGACAGAGCTCTGAGCAACCTGGTTTAGTGAAAGATTTCCCTGCCCAGGAACGATTGAGACTGAGGAGGTTGGAATTACATGATGTTTACGATCCTTTCCAACTCAAACCATTCTAGGATTCTATGACTAGAGAACAAAACATTCTGAAAAAAACTCTGGACAAGAATTTATATTATTGGAAAGCGTGGTAATTATTAAAGAAGTGAGGGCTTCTTGTAAATCTTTATTAACAGTCTTCATAAATATATTAAATACGAAGAGTAGTATTCCCACCCAAGATATTCAGAACAAATTAATTGCATAACAACAGCGTACACATCATATGAGCATAGATGTAGACCAATAAAACAGACAAATCAGTCTTTAGTGTCTATATACACTAAAGATGGCTGTAAAACAAGTTCTGGCTCATTGATTTATCTTGTTTCTGTACTTTGTGGCTATCCAGGATAGTAAGTGGATCATTCCCTCTACAAGGGTGGGGAGGAGAGAAGTAAGGAATCTTTCTATGACGCTGATCGCTGGATATATCCTCAAAACAAATGTTAAAATATTTATCCTATCAATTCCTACAGAAAGAATGGTCTATGAGTCTAGAGAACTAGACTCAGAGAGTCAGGAGGATGGTACAGGACGGGCAGTCCTGCAGACACAAGAAACAAATGTTCATTGACTACAAGGTGGCCCAGCTCCCAGTGAAAAGAATGAAACGTGAACATCAAAGCTGGTATACAAAAGTAATACGCTGTATCATTAGTTTTGATCCCTATTTAAAAGCTGAGACAGAAATTATAGTTTTATATTTACCCCATGGGACATGATTTCTTGACAGTGCCTTGTTAGAAATACAAGAAATTCAATACTTTAACAGCTTATTAAAGAAAGCCTGTTAGAGACATAACTTGAAGACCATAAATCTCAGGTCTGCCATGAGGCAACACTGTGATTATGCTGCATAAGTTGCAGTTACTGTCATTGTCTGGCAAGCACCAAGTTTTCTGACATTGCAGCACTGATAACACTGACAGTTTTGCTCCTCTCATTTTAGAAGGAATTCATTTGGAGTTCATAAATTCCACCATTGGTTTCAGCAGCTATTGGGACCAGACTGGAGCACTTCTGGGAAGCCCACCACTCTTGCCTGGCAAGTGAATACTTTCAAAACAACAACTTTCCTTCTTTTTTGTTTAGCATGGCTTGACAGTGAGTACAACAGTAAATTCCTGGTTGTCACCCTGTATTACAGACTGCATCACCACATTCAGTGATTCAACTTGAAACTACACCTCTGGGGTTTCAACTCATATAGCCACTTTAGAGATGACTAAGCTATACTTACATGAAAAGGCCTATGTGCACTAATTAACACAGAGAAAAAAGTGTAACAGCAGGCCTCCTAAAATATCTCTGCATAAAACATGTTACCATGACAGAGAACAATTTCAACATATGTATAGGAGCCCATCTTTTAAGAATACATATCAATTTAGAAAGCTTGAGTTGAGGGTAAATAATAATACTTATATCTGGTAAAAATAAGAAACACTATCAGCTACTTTTTTCTGAATCATTCCTATCGAATAACTTAAGTCTTTTGAGAAATCCACTGTCTGATATACCAGGAGATCTAGAAAAAAGAAGGAAGTTCATACACTTCAGAACTAATTATATTATCAGTTTATTACAGAATCGCTATATAAATTTAATTATGCTTTTTAACGACATAAAACATCAGAATTTGTATCAATTTATGTAGAGATATGTAAGATAATATATAAACTTTACATTACTATATATAAACAACCATCTAACATTAACTCTAAGCTACTAATGAAATTTTCTCATGTTTTCTGTTGATAATTAATCACCCACTTAGCTTTTGATGGGGAACACTAGCTCATTACATTCTTTTAGGAATTGTAGCTTAAAGGTTATTTATGAAAAACACGCTTAATGAATTTTATTATGTCAGGAGGAATCATATAGAATCCACATATTGCATAGTGCTGTGCTTTGTCCTCAGACATGTTCCTTTTCAGTGTTACTTCTCATAGAGCAGAACTTCCCATATATAAAATTCCAAATATCAAATAGCCTATTCAGGTATAAAGAATAATATATATGTCTTCCCAACATTAGCTGAAATTTTATTCTTTGGTTAATTTTGCAGTAAATGTAGAAAAAAAAATGTTTCATTTTAATCCTCTCTTTTCTCATATATATATAAATGTAGTAAATATGATAAAAACCAGAATAAACTGAGTTAAACTAGTCATGTTTTGAAAGTCACTTGTAAGGCCCTGAATGGTTCTGGAACAAGCTGGACCACTTCTAGCATATATAGGATCCAATGCCTGAGTACTTAATTTTGTGTACCCCCTGCCCCTTTTTGTGCAGAGACCTCATTTCTCCATAGCATAGAAGTGTAGAGCTGAAGACAAATTACTATAATTTCTAAGTCCTGCTCTTCTTTTGATCATTATTTTCTGTGTTCTTTATACCTTGTTCTATCCAGAGAGTAGGAAAATATACTGTATATATTACATGAAGAAAATTAGTCACAAAGTAGTTAATTATTAATAAATAGCAGAGAGATAATTGCCAAATTAAAAAAAAAATATATTTGAGCAGCTCTGCAATTGGAAAAACTGTTTCTACCTGAAGCTATTACAAAAAAAATAGATAAATCCTCTAACAATTCTTTAATATCATTGTCACAGAATCTGTCTTACAATCAATTATAAAAACTCTGTATTTTTCTGTTAGCTCTATGTAGATAATGTTTTGCATTTTTTTAATCTTGTAGTGAATTCCTGTGTTGCATTAAAAATAATATGGGGGTTTTTAATACTAATTTATAAAGCGATTCTGGCCACTTATTATTACTTTTCTATACTTGAGTAAATGCAAATAAGGAAGGATGGTATAGTTGATTTTTGCACAGCTAGATTTACTAAATTTCACACAGAAATGATGGTCCAGGAACTACTTCCTTCCAGAATAAGAAATTTAGGCACTGCTTTGACAGAAGGTTTTGCATGGAGGTTTTCATGACTCCAGATTTTATATTACTATAGAGCTGACAAAAGCAGTTGAAATTGTGCAAGAACTGGACTCCTTTGTAGGCCCTTTAGCAAAGACATTGCTGTGGGCAAAATATTCTCTATGTGGACAAACCAAGTAATTGCCAAGTGCCTTCAAAGTCAACTTAGGATGTGCAGAGGCAGAGCATAGAGACGGGATTACAAAGCAGGACTTACTTTGTACCAAACAGCACTGCAAGGGTGCTTCTATATGAAATAATATATTCTGTTTTGACACTCTTTTAGTGTAGATTTCTGATGTCCCCTAAATGCTTGCTCCTTACCACAATAATCACAAAACCAAAACAAGCCATTATTGTTATGCTAAAGTACCTGGCATCCAATTCACTCAAAGTAAGTAGTTGTGCCTATCCCACACAAGCATATTCTTTCAGCCTTCTAGACCATTCACTAATTACATGAATCCTTCCAGGAATTTTTCCAGAATGGTTGATGTTATAGATTGCATTCCCTTCTCTACTGCTCTGTGACACACACATGCAATGAAGTCACTGAAGAGCCTCCAGCTCTTTACAGATGAATAAAAGTCTTCACATTAAACACAGCAGATATATTGATTCTTCCTAATTTTATTTCCCTGACACTTTGTTATTCTATCTTCTGTACACTTTCAGACAAAATTACAGTTGTCAAGTGCAATAAACAAATTCAAATAAACTCACCTCTGATTTGAAAGTTAAGGAAGAAGAAAAGATGAAGGAAAAAATGTATAAAATAAATATTATATGTCCTTATTTCATTGCTGGGCAGCATATTGAAATTAGCTTTTAGGGGCATAATACAACACCTTGCCATTCATCTTTTTACCTCAATATAGAAATAAAAAATATGTTTATCTGGTGAGTTGAAAATGTTTTTTGTTTTTAACATTGGAAAGTTCTAATTTTTAATGTAGCATATTCAGACAAAAAAAAAAAAGAGCAAGAGAATAACTGGAAAGAAAATAAGCTTTTTTTTTTTTTTTTCCTAGGGTTGATATTATTTTGTTTGATAATGAGATATCGAGGGGTTTTTTTCTTTTTAGTTCTTTTCAGGCAGGTAAATTGCAACCCCCTTCAAAGATTTCATTAGATAGCCTATTATTCCCTTGAAAGAAATCACACTCTGCATTATTCATTATGGGGAGCAAATCTTCAGACAGTCACACAGGCTGCAGTATCACAGAACTACTTAAAATTCTATGTCTTTTTTCTCCCTTTCCACTGAATTCAGTTCTGGTCTAATCTCCATGTATAAGGCAATATCTCTGGCTAATTCAGATGTTGGAAAGCTGAAGAAAATGCATATTTTTTATTAATGTTGGATAAAATTATTTCTCTTTTATTTATCATATACATGTAGTTTGATCTGTGTATGATATTTCATATTTTTGTTTGTTTATGTTGGTGTATATTTGTACACATCCATATACAGTAGATGTCTGAAGAGAGTGTTTTACTGATGCTCTCCCCTGCTAATCTCCTAGAGTTTATTTTTTTCCAGGAGTCTACTTTATGTGTACCTTAATAGCTTTCTGTACTCATTAAGACTATTACTGTGTGCTTTCCCTCACAGTTTCCAGCCAGCTGCTGTATTACGCTTTATGGGGAAAACCAGTCAATTCTTCTTTCACATGTGTCAGGTGATACCAGTTTTGCAAGGTGTATTCAAAAGGGTGTTAGAGGTGAGCTAATAAAATAATTCAACTACATTTCTTGGGTGTGTTGTTTTCTTTCTCTATCCTCTAGATGTCTCTTCTAAACAGTATAATACAAGATAGACAAACCACGTATTCCAGCAGAAAGGCCACTGCATGGAAAGGTGCAGACCTTCATCCTGTTCATGACTGGGCCATTGACTTTTCAGAAGCCTCTTCTATTTTTTTCCCTCCACCCAGGATTTACACATCATTTATGCTTAGCAACAACTAAGAACACAAGAGTTGTCCTTTGCTATGCACACATTCAAACACTAGCAAAACTCTCATCAGGGAAACTTCAGTCTATAAAAACTCCAAATCATAAAGATCACAAATTGCTGATTTTTACCTCCTTTAGTCACCTCATATCAACTTGTTTTTTCTCTCACTTTTGCTGTCACTGTCTTTTCTGACAAGTCTCACCTCAGCTTCTTTTAATTGCAAAATCTTTGGGAAGAATTAGAAGGAACACATGGTTCCTGCCAAAGCACAGTACAAAATTTACTGACTATCCCTTTACCAGTTTTCAAATGATGGTGTATGTGTTACCATAACTGCTGGCAGGGTATAGTGCATTCTTCCTGCCATTTCTGAAGCTGGCTATGTTACTTAACACAGATGTTCCAAATCCCAAAGTACTTCTTCAGTCAAGACTAGTTTTTTCTTAAGTTATGAGATGCAGATTTTAACAGCACTTCTTTATTTAATAAAATTTTTTAAAAATTTCTGATAATATTACTTATTGCTTGTACTTGATCTCTGAATAAATAAAAACTTTGAAAAACAAGATGATATCCAGGATGCCATGCGAGCTGTTTAAAGACAAAGCAAGTGATCTCCTCCAAAAGATATTGAAACTAATTGTAGAGTTCTATAACCTTATAAATACCAAAAAACCCCCAAACAATCAGAGAGGAAAAAAACTGCAAGACAGTTATTCAGTAATTACTAGAAGAAATATTGTGTTATTCCCCCCGCCGCCAAAGAAGTGGTGATGGTTGTTTGTGGAGTTTTTTCCCCCAATTTTGAATACAAGCATGAGGTGATGCAAAATATGTGAAGAAATTAAAACTAGCAAAAAATAAATTACTCTTTCTAGCCTGAAAGCAAATCTGAAAAAGCAGAAGAAGGACTTGTGGTTAAAATTACCTCCTTACATAATTTCCAAAGCTAAAGCAAAAAAATTCCAAATCTTATATGCTGATCAGTTGTTCTGCAGATTCAAGCCACTTGCTCCAAAAATAATTATGTAAGTTATTATCTAAGTAGTCCATAATGAAAATTTTTATAATAACTACATTAAAAAATCCCATCATTATCAATGCATACTTAAACACATTTATTAAATCAAAAAATTAAATTCATATTACAGAATTAAGAGGTTTAAAATCTAATTTTTTCAATTGTGTATTAAAATGCAAATATTATAATTTTAATCAACCACATTAATTTTGATGCAATACTGACCAAAGCCATTTCATCATTTGACATGATAGAAAGTGTCCTGAATTATATAAAAGTAAGATCATGTAGAAAAAATTTCAAAATATCAGTACANATTTTGATGCAATACTGACCAAAGACATTTCCTAATTTGTTTCAAAATATCAGTACAGTGGTTTTTGTTTTGGTTTTTTGTTTTTTGTTTTTTGTTTTTTAATTTAGATAATTCAGACTCTAAGTATTACGAGGATGTAAAACAAGAATATAAGACCTTCATTTTACTCATATTTTCTCAGAGAGAAAATGGAGGTTTATCTACAGCTCTGAGTATGGTACTGGAAGGTAAGGTCTTGAACTGAGGCGAATGATTAGTATTCTTATTTTGCAGAAGACAAATTTTCACATTAAATATACAGACACTCATGTATACTGCATGCACTAGGGATTAGCATTATATTTCTATTAGTAACGCTAGCTTATCTAACTGAGCAACACTCTGTATTCAAGAGCAAAGTACTGGAAGGGTGAAAATGAGCTTAAGAGTTTCCAGAGTGGGTTAAGGAAGGAGAGTGACCATTTCCACAGGCAATTCTTTAGCCTTAACTGGACCTCCCACAAAAATTCTCTGTCTTTACAGAACTGATTGACGTCCCTTCTTTCTGTGTATTTCAGTAATTTCTCCTTTTCTCCATCGTGCTGCTCACTCTTAACTCCACCAAATTAAATATGAAAAGCTATAGTTTTATCATGAAATCAAGGAAAACTGAAATTTTTACCTCAGCGCTTGATTGTAAAAATAGCCCTTGTATATGTTAGATATACCTCTTTCAGTACAATGCAAATTATAAATAGTAAGTCCAGCATTTTACGTTATTACTATTTGCTATTGCTACTGCAACTGAGCTAATTGCAATAGAGAAAAAACCCTGAGAAAAAAAACCTTGCTTAAATGTTACATTAATAATTTAATTTTCATCTTTCCCACATTTGTAATAAATATGAGAGATTTATTACAGAGAGATCTAACACAGGATATCCCTGCTCTTTACACAAAAATACAAATGATATATATGAACAGTGTAGATTAATATACACAATGCATCACAGAAAGATCACCCTGATGTTCTCTCCCTGAAGAGAACGGTGAAAATTTTTCCTTTGTAAGCAATGGGCTTTTTGTTGGAAAGATCTTTTCATAGACAAGATCTGGTATTGTTTGTGTGTTTTTAAACAGTGATTCCAGGCTGAAATTTTTGGTTTGAGTCAATCATCATATTATAAAAGCACATTAACCTGAGTGAGAAAGGTCGAGACTAATCAGTTCAATACAGGAGAGAAACCAAAAGCACAAAGCAAGACAAGGAGCCAGGACAGAAATAGACCAATCTTTAAAAAGTACCTCTGAAGTAAAAAATCCTGGTTTATCTCTGACTCAAATTTTTTGAGTCAAATTTTATCTGACTGGATTTCATTTTTTCTAAATCATATAGAGAAAAACACAGTGTCTATATACTACTCTGTACTTTCACAGTTGAAGCAGAATGGAGAACAGTGGTAAAAATAGTGACAACCATAATTTTATACTTGGATACATAATACATATGCATATAGATAGAACTATTTCACTAGAGATATATATTTCAAATGAAGTTATTAGCTCATACTTGGAGAAGAAGAAGTAAAAAAAAAACACTTTCTCATAAGAAGAAAAAAGAAAATGTACTGTGTTGAAATCTGTTTCAGATAAATGTAATATTAATTATCATACTTTATTAGAGAAGTTTAAAACATGATAAGTTAGATATCTGGAGTACCCATAACAAAACAACATTTAGTGACAAAATAAAATTCATTGATTCAACATATAAGTCCCATCCTACTCCCTGACCTACACATGTTTCTGTGTCAAATCAAATCAAATCAGAGAGAGAGTGGACTGAAACAGTTTTTTTAATCATTCCCTCAAATTCCATGAACAATTCTGGGACACAAATTTAAATTGTTTTGCGAGGCTACAACAGGATAATACAGCCAAACTGGTCTTCTTTGCTCAAGCAGAAATTTATTTTTAAATTTATTTTATGATTAAAACTGAATAGATATCAAAATTCCATTCTATGGAAACTTGATGGGAAGGGCAGGGCAGGAATATTCAATTTTGTAGCAGAAAAAATACTTTGGAAATTTTCTAACAACAAGGAATATCATTTTATATAACCTTGCTTCATTTACAAAGTTTTCAAATAAAATTGAGCTTAGGTATACCTGGGCTCCTTTTTCCTTACATACTCTCAGCAGATTGATGAGGACCCAGAAGACCAGCAGATAGGCTTTCCAGCCCTCAGCTCTGCAACAGGCAGTATGAGGAATATGACTAATGCAAGTGTACATCATGGAAATCTCTGTCAAAGAATAGAAGCGTTTCATTTTCACTAGACAATAAACATTTGCATTGAATCAATGTTTTATGCATTATCATGAGCTCAGTAACATAGTGTCAGTCTAATGTTTCACACCCTCCAGCTTCCCTTTCTCTATTTTTATTTATTATTTCATGAAGACTTGTCCAAATAATCTATTTTATTTCTCTGCATAATCCAGGTATTTTAGCCAAAAGTTTTCGTTCTTTCCACAACGGGAATTTATCTTTCCAATAAATACATCATTTTTTCATGGCCTACCAAGACTTACCTGATTCAGCATTCAGAAGAATATTCTCATTTTGGTAGAAATAGCTCATTACCAAACCTTCTTAACAATTAAGGTTCCTATGTGATGGATGAACAGTAATAATTATTTGATGTATTTTTCCCAAAAAAGTTTTGTTCTATTTCTTCCTATATTAATCTTCATGTTACCTGATGAACAGATTTTCACTTGACAATACCTCATCAAAAAACACAGATAAACCCCACTTCCATTACTTACTTTCCTTCCTTTATCAGTGATTCAGATTCTCAGAAAGTCTTATATTTGATCATTCCCTTCCCCACTCCCTTCACAGGAATTATTAACAAGCAAGCACTGGGCTTATACACATTTTCTTCCTGTTGAAAAGAGTTCAGAGGAGCTACCTGCTTTTCATCCCTTTCATCCCAATCCTAGAAGAGAGGATTATGTTGAGACAGTCAGCCAGACAACAATCCTCTCAATGCCGCTACTTTAAGCGTCTCAGCGGGAGAAACAGAAGTGTCTGCCACCATCCCACACTCATGTCTCCTCATCCTGCCAACAAGAATTCCTACCACAAAAGTAGTCCCTTTGAGGCTGTTAACTGAACCTTCCTCCTCCTTTTCTCAGATGTTTTTACTGAATAACTTCCCATAAAATCATTACCGTCATCTGATTCATTTTGATTCTGTTACATTCTGAATATGCATAGGTTTACAGATCCTTATCATCTAGCCTAAAAAATAAACAGAATTTGGCTGTAAGACACCTGCTGTACTTCCACTGAAGTAAAAACTTTCTGCTGATGAATTCAGACATGGATACAGAAAAAAAAA
>VWYO01023850.1:124361-137241 GCA_013400275.1 Rhadina sibilatrix | reverse complement strand
TTTTTTTTTTTTTAGATTTCAGTTTTTGCCATCTAATTTGGGGTTTTTTCCCTGTTCTAATTGGCAAGGAAATCAAAATTCTCAACTAAAACAGAAGGCAAGATGAAATAAAGCCAGGTGGTCCTTCGAGATGCTAATCAATCTCAGAAAATACTGGTAAAGCAAATTAACACAGTTCTGATGAGAATAATTTCTCTATATGAACACAGATTAATGGATGTGTGTAGACAGACTGTAAATAAGTTTGTGATGTGGACGTGAGGTCTGGTATACCAAGCTTGTACCACCAAGCTTATTTAAAATATTGCTGAAAAGAGGATCAAATCACAGTATTAAAAGTTTGCATTGCATCTTTATGGAATTGACATCTACAGCTCCTTGGCTCCTGGAGACTTTCAGAATTTTCTATATGCAATGAAACAAAAATGCAATGAATAAGCCTTGTAGAGGATCAGTATAGGTCCATTCCTTCACATTCTCAACAGGCTTGGGAACAACAAGAACTCAGAAGTGCCTGAATCACTGCAAAATGTAAAAGGAAGAGATAAGTGGAGTAACTGAAAGCAAGCAAACATGATCATGGTTTGTATTTGGTCTGTGTGAAGATGTCTTTGTACACAACGTTGTGGTATCATATAAAGCTCTAATTATCGCTTGACACAGTTACTATTGCAATCAAAATCAGACAGGCAATATTAGAGGAAACTGCCAAATTATTGGCACCTTGCCTTGAAATTAACCACTGAAAAGTTTGCCGCACAATTAGGATTGAAAAAACCAACCCAAAATGACCAAAAGAACCCTCAACTATCACAGTTTACAGCAGGTGGGAAAAGAATCAGTCTTTTTGTTATCTTCAAGTCCTGAGTTTCAATTAGCATAATAATAAATGGTAGTTTTCCGTATCAAGTGGTAATTTTCAGCTACAACAAAGAGCATATAACCTATAATTTAATGGCAAGAAATCTGTCTCAGTAAAGGAAGCACCTTCAACCTGATCCTTCATTATATGGATACCACTTGGTATGCACACTGACAGTCAAAAATAAGCAGCAGTGCAAGTAAAGGCTTGTTTCAGACAGTGCAAGCTGAAATTAGCTTCTGAAGCAACTAAATTCCCACAGGTAATGGCAGGAATTTTCAAGTGCATTTAAATTCTACTTTTAAAAATGAGGTAGCATACAGATTTAAGTTGTATTCAGCAACAACATTGCCCGGTCAGTCCAGGCTTTTCCATGACTAAAACTTTTCACCAATTGTCATCCTGAAATGCTTTCCTCTTCCATGGCAATTGTGGACAGATCTCTGTTCTGCTTCACGTGGAGTTAGAAACCCTCATTCTGGAAGGAGAGTGCACAGGAAATCTTATGTGTTGATTAGTTTTGGATGCCCTTCTCACAGTTTACTGTTTTCTATTCACTGAAAAGATATACAAATCTACTGCTGCAGACTAGGGAAAAATGTTATAGCATCTGAGTACAAGGACTTAAAGCATATTTTTATGTCCCACAGAGGCAAATGTGAAATCCCTGCTCTGAAATCACTCATGTAAGGCTTGGCTGAGTATATCATGTTGCTGTTCCTCAAAATTGTACACCACAACATTCCCATTTTTAAGTGCTAGAATCAATGAATGGCATGTAGTACAGTGTTGTTTCTCCCTACAAACATTTTAAAAGCTGATTGTGCCTTGTTAAAAGCTCTTAATGCAGTTGAATGGGCCATTGTTCGTTGTAACAGCATATAGTTTTGTAAAAAGCCCAGGGTGACTGCATGAGGGGTGGAGCCCACAGACCTTGCAACAGATTGGTCAGAGCATGGTGCTCATAACCAAGTCAAGGTCACGGGCTCTTCACTTAAGAGCTGGACTCAATGGTCCTTGTTGCTCCCTTCCCTCTCGGAATACTCTGTGTGTAGGATTCTGTGTGATACTGTCTCACACATCTTTAGAAGGATAGATGTGGCAAACATCCTAAAAACCTCAGATTCTCCCTGCTCCTAGATTACCCTCTCACATATATACCTGCTCCTTTCATTAGGCTCAGTTTCCTATTCTGCAGCTATCATTGGCAAAAAGCAGCTCATGCCAGTGCTGACCCCAAGCAGGCCAGCATATTTGTACTGATTAGCCAGCTGCTAAACCAAACCAGACCGTTTTGGACTCACACTGAAGACTCTTCTTCTTGGAGTTGCTGATTTTAGTCTTTTCCCTCTGGCTAACCTCCTAGTTTCATGAAACTTGCAGACTCTTTATATCTTTGTGTATTGTTCATCAGTTCTGCTGAAGTGGGCTACAAGGTTGTGGGGGAATGCAGTGAGCAGGCAAGTAGGGAGGATGCATCTCCTTACTGAAGTCTGTTGAGCTTCAGACACAAATCTACTTTGTTTGAATGTTGTTGGCATTCTTCAGCACAAAATACCTTTTTAGTATTAACTTTGCTTGTTAGTAAATACCAGTATAGATAAAGGGTGGCAGCTCTCCATTCTCTCTTCTACAATATTTTCCTCTCTTTGAAAAAGGTTGCTCATCCTTGCCTTGTTGTACTTCTCCATAGTCTTGTGAGATGATAAGCAGCCTTGTTGTAGTGCTGTACTACACTCTTTTTCACAGCATGATATTTTCACATGTCAAACTTTATTAGGATACTTGAACTATTAGGCAATAAATCAGTGAACTTCTTGAAATTCTACAAAGTGCAAATTCGCAAGTGAGAGTTGAGGCTTGTATTTCCTGCACCATAAGAATCTAAAGGCAGTGAGACTATTTTAATAAAATACCACCTCCTATAATTATTGTTTTTAAATGACTTTTAGTGGTCACAAGACACTGCATTAGACACAATTTAATCTGACCTGATAGGTTCCAAAGTATTTATGAATGAATAACTCCCATGATATTGAAAGAAAGCTGGGTTCTTTAAAGACAGAGTCACAGAATCACAGAATAAAACCAGACAACTTAATAGAATCCATTAAATTTTTTAAAAACTTACCAGTACTGAGCCTGTGTATTTAAAATAATTTTTGTTTCCTATATAGTTTGCAGATTTATTTTTTTCTCCTGGATCTTTCTTGGGAAAAGTAGGTTATGCCCTAGACTGCTATCAAAAAATTGAATGGGAAAGGCTTGACAGATATATACATGGGGTTCTGAGAAAGGCAAGATCATGTCTACAGAATCTATATTACTGAGCAGGCTGTACATGAGAATAGTTAAACTGTTTGTGCTTAGTTTGATTATGCGAAACAGATATGGTGGAGAATATTTTAATTTGTAAATTGCTTTTTATCTGTGACAAGATGCTCAGTAGGGTGTATGGATAAGATGTGGACAGAAGAGCTCCCAGTGCAAATACACGTGAAGTGCATTTACAAAGGTCTGCTGTCTTAGAAATGATACTATACTTTAAAGTTAAACTTATTCCATTTTTTTTTGATAATTTTAGAAATTACAGAGGGAGTGATTAAGAACTAGGATGTCTTGGTGAGATTTCTGTGTGCATGAAGGCTCCACTCCTGAAACAGTGTGGTGGAATTCAGTCTCAGTGGATTCACCACAGGAAGCCAACAGGTTTTGTCTCAGGAGCAGTGCTGGGAATTTAGCACCGTCTTTAGTGCAAATGAGGCTCTATTGCCCTACAAGAAAGGCAGCGATGCAGAGTGGGGTTACATGTGAGGGAGCAGACTGCTCTGCTCTGAGCTGACCACAGCTGGTGTACATTAGAAGGGAATGCTGCGTTGTGAAGCTCAAGGGCATGAGCTGTGTGGATAGTGCAGAGTGTAATGCCCTTTCAGGATAATTTAGGGCTGCAGCCAAGTAGCCTGCATAGCCTCAGGGGGTTTGATTCAGCAGCTGCTCAGCCTCCCCTGCAGTGGTCACAGAACTGGGACTACAGGCTACTATCACCTCAGAGATTATCCAAATTGGTAACAAAAATATTTTCTTAAGTTATTTGTACCAGAAAGGTCTCATAGAATGGAAAAGGAGCAAATCAACAAAGGGTTAAAGTGCTTTCAAAAAATCCAGACTGGCTAATTAAGTGAGTGCTATTTAAAAGGTCTTTGGCTTTTGGAGGCCTTCTCTGAAAGGTTTCAAACCACAGAGGATGGTGCCTCTTTGTTATAAAACTGCTATAGACAAGAAATGGGGGAGTCATGCCTCCTACACTGCCCTCAAACATGAGAGTGTTTGCGTTTCATTTGGCTAAACTGTAAATGAGAAGATCACCCTTTATGAGAGCACATCACTGTATCCATTCTGATTGTGTGACCCTAGCAGACTTAGATTGTGGATTATGTCGTCACCTGAAGCCAAACTCTCTCATAGCCATCAAATAACACTATTTTCATAAAATGGAGTAAATATTTTTTTGTTCCAAGTGAAGTGTGCCTCCCTCTGTATCCCTGTCATGAAACTGAAAGACATTCAAATGAGACAGATTTCAGCTTTTCTGAAAGCTGCTGTGTACTCCTGGCATTACAGTCTAGCTATGTTTGTGTCTTCCAGAACTGGTCTAAAAACTCCACCTCAGTTTAAGTGCTTTCAGGAATTATTGCTTGAAGCGATTTGCATTCAAACACAGAATATGAAAGGGTTGCATGAGCCTTAGTTTATTATTTTCTATTGTAACTGCTAGTGCTTTTCTCTCTTAATTTTAAATATTGAGACTCTTTATGCTCTTGGTGCTCAAACTCTTGCTCTGCATTCGCAGCATCAGCTGTGTCAAAGCACCAAAGACATTTGCAATCTATCTGTGTATACAGATGTATTAGTTTACTCAGCTTTGCAAATTCTAATATTCTAAACTCTAATACTTGAAAAAAATAGTGCATTTAACTTAGGTAGGCAGGTGCATGATTCAAAGTTCAAGCCTCATGTATGTTCTTCATCATCAGATCAGGACAAGGTTTGTTTGTCCATACTGTGCAAACCCCAACCTCACTGTACAGGTACTTGATCAACAGAAGAGTCTAAGTGGTGACAAAAGAATAAGAAAACTGCGGCAGAGAATGTGCATCTTACACAGGAGTTATCTTTTTTCTTTAAAGCTCTGAGTTAATTTAATTTTCCTTAGCTACCCAAATCCACAACTTACCCTGCATCTCAGTGTTGCCACATTCCAGATGATTTCTGACTGGGGTTGCCCAGCTGAATTCCTATTGCTTTGTTTCCAGACTCTCATATTTCTCAGCTCTTTCCAAATTGCTGGAACTGCTGCCCCTATTGCAGGGAAGAGCTCAACTGGAGAGAAATGCACAAGATTACAGCCCCTTTCTTAAGGCACAAACATGAGTTTGGGACAAGAGGAACAGCATCCTTGATATTTATGCAAAATTAACCCAGAAGACTCTGTTTGAACAGTGAGTTTTGTTATGAAACTCCTATATTAGGATTTCCTTCAAAAACTATAGGGAAGCAGTGGCTTTCTTCTATTTTAAATCAACAGGAAAGCTCTATGAAAACTGAACTATTCTGCCTGATGAGAAAGGGTTAATTGTCTCAGGGTTAGCTTGGCTTATGAGAAATTCTCTGGATTCACAAATTTGACTTAAAATAATTGGGTGAGCTAAAGAATGGTGTAGAGCTTCCATTCATCCTTATTTGAGAAAATACTGAAAGAAAGAGTTCAACAGAAACAGAACACAGCTCACAATTAGAAAAAAAAAAACCCTCCAATTTATTTAGCTAAAAGAAGAATGATTTTTTTATTATAGAAAGTAGATTTTGCTTGGTGTTTGCTGAGCATACATGGAACAACAATATTTCACATCTACTCTAAGGGAGGTGCTAAAATATGGAAAGAATTTATGTAACACATAGGTAACAAAACCATCACATATCAGATATATGATCTGCTGGTGTAATTGAATCAAGGCTACAAAAGTTGGAGTATTCTTTTTCCCTGTATGCCTCTTGACTTCTTCCAACAACAGCTCTCTGACTGGTTTGAGGGCAATACTTTAGGGTTCTAGAAGGAAATATTGCTAAATAACGAACATGGAAGAGCTGACATGATCATTTAAAAAGCTAGATTTTCCCCCTCTAATTCAAAATAGAGAGGGAATGCCTGCAAAGTGTCAGTATTTTAGTTTCATTTGGTAAAGAAGAAAACATGTTGCAAATTCACTCCTACACTGTTAGATTTCAGTCTTTAAAATTTAAGTTTGCTCTCTGTTCTTTTAACCTAAGGTTGGAACACTATCCCAAAAATAGGAGAAAATATATACTTTGATGTCAAACATTTCAGGTTCTGAGAAGTTCTGTATCAGTGACTTCAAAGAAAACTTTATCAACAAATTCCAGGTAATTTGTTTGTATATAGAGCTGCATTTCACAGTTGCAGAGTTATTCATTAAAAATCAAACTGTATCAACTTTAACACAAATTTCAGGTTCTCAGTTCTTACTTCTCCAAAGTAACAAGTGCTCCTAAGCTAAGGTCAGAGCAGGAGCAGGCCTCACATATTACAGACTCAGAACCAAAGAAGGATTACATTCACACCTGGTGGAATCTATTGCAGCACACCAGAAAATTTCACTGGTGAAAGAATTACACTGCTAAAAATGACAGCACTTTGGCTCTCAATCTCAGCATCCTTGCCAAAATTAGGCAGATAAAAGTGAAGAATACCTTTCCATTCACTTGCTGCAATATAAGTTTCATAGTTTTCTTCTTTTGATTTTTAACTTATTTTGCTGTTCTACGTACTATGCTGGTTAGTGGTTAAATCAATTTCTAAGTGAAATTTGAATAATGAGTTACATGATAAACTTTGCATACACCAATATTCACTCAGGTCAGTTAGAGACACTATTTGCCAGCTTAACAGACCTCAGAATCTTGTTATTTTGAGGGGTCATTTAGCTCCCAGACAGTGTCTTGATTTCCAACAAACGGAGTGTTTGCATACAAGTTATATGAAAAGGCAGCATGATGGCATTTGCCATAAAACAGGCATTTATCATCACCCGAAGCCACAGATTTGGCAGCTAACCTTTGAGAGTTTACCTCCTGGGTCCTGTTTCTGCCCTGCATTATGCATACAAGAGCCTTCATTTGCATGCTTTGCAGAGGTGTGATGCATGCTAATAATTTCATGCTGATGCAGGCTTTGAAGATATGCAGTTCAACAAAAGTGCTAAATATCCTTCTTTTAGTCAGCCCAGCCTTAATTTCATGTGACACAGAAATGTTAACGTTTTGGCACAAGCAGACCTTGTAGCTGAACCCTAATGCTAGTCAGAACCTTTAGTGTTGAGTTTGTTCACTCAGCCCAGCCTGCACCTGGGCATTACATCTCTTCAAGTAATTAATATTTGAAGAGCTATCTTTCAGTCATCTCCTGTACACTCCTGTTAGATTGCTCACCACAGTTGTAAGGGATCCTTGAATATTTAGACTTCTACCCAGTAGAATGTCAGGCCTTATTTATGACTGAGTTGGTATAAAAACCAGGTTGGGAACAAGGCATTCTTGCTATCTGAATTCAATAATGGATATAATTCAGCTTTTCAACCATCTTCCTGCTACAATGGTGTCTGCAGAGGTTGTCTGGCCATTAAAATGCTACTTAGAAGATGTTTTCTTGATGACTTGCTCTTTATTAGTCAGTTTTAAAGAAATTTGTGCCTGATTATGATTCTGAAGCCCTGAGACATTGGCTTTGATACAGTAAGGTGATTGTGCTCTAGCTATTTTTTGTATTTCTTACATGTGCTTCTTAATGAGTTTGCCAGAAGAGGATTATATTGTCACTTGCAGAAGCTTTGCTCATCAAGTAAGGCTGAAAAGCCAGAGCAAACAGGAAGCCCCTGTCTTCAAGCCCTAATTTAAACAATATGTGTGTTTACAGAGGACCACCTAATAATTATTTTGCTGTAAGATCAGGCTGATCAGAGATTTACAGAAGTCCCTTGGGTAGACATAATGTAAACATATCTGATATTTCAGTGCAGCAGTAGAAAATGAAGTGGAGGAAAATGATGCAGAGGGGGACCTGGTGGGGTATGGCCAAGGTCAGGAGAAGGCAGCCCCTCTGCCTTCCAAGTAGGCCTGTGTATTTGTATGTACATGCATGTGTGATATAATCTTTCTTGAGGTCTGGTCCTGCTTGTATTACCACCTTTCAAAGAAAGCAGCACTTCAGAAGTGTCCATAACTTCTGGTTTTGCCCCATAATAAATAAATAAATAAATAAATAAATAAATAAATATTCCAAGACTTGTCCTGTAAGTAGCTGACGTTAAAATACATTCTCATACACTTCCCACACTGCATGTGAGTGTGTAATTAACAGGGTTCTATGTGGTGAGAAAACAGCTAGGCTCACTCAGATAGCATGGAAAAGAGACAGGGGGAAGGTGAGGAGCTTTGTGAAATGGCTGCTGTTCATCTGGCACCAAATATCTGCCTCTTTTCTGATGGGCTGGGAATTGCAGCTGCGAGAGAAGAAGGAGCAATTTGCTGTGGGAAAGACTGCAGCAGGTCATGAGTGCAGCTGTGGAGCAGACAGAAATGGGGAGTGCATGCAAACACTGCAGTGCACTGGTCTCACTTTCCCCTTCATTTCTGGGTTGTTCTCTATGAGTTGCTTAACACATCTGGGTCTGCACAGCTGATAATTGACAGCTGCAGGTCCTGGATGTAAAGTGAATTGTTTTATTCTAGCTCATACAGAACATTCTTCACTTCCTTTTCTATAAGCTCTTGTATTTTCACTCTTGTTATATTAAAATTTCTTAACCATACATGAGATATTAAAACTTCTTTATCATACTGCATGACCTTTGATGGCAGATGAAACATGTAGTACCCCTTGGAATAAAATACTCTGTAGTTACTGTAGCTGGCAAAAGAAACACAGAGCCCTATCTGTGGTCACAAGTATTTATATACAATATAAGCACAAAGATGTGAATTGCTGTCTACAGGTGGTCTGTGATCAGTGTCTCTGAGCGTGACAAATAATCTGTGACAAACATGGGAAAATGAGATTACTTTATCTCTACTCCCTTGAGGGGTACAATAAATTGTATTAGTTTGCAGTTTACATGATCTGAGTGCATGCATATAGACAGTGACATAAACAATTGATATGTAAATATATATTAACTAATTTGACTGTATGGATCTGTACCTGTGTCCATCTAAAACTACATACCTAGGAAGTTAGTTCTCTTTATGAGAGAGAGGATCTAAATCTGTACTACATGTCATGTTTTTTTAAGTAAACACACAAATGAAATTATGTTTTGCCTTTGGTTTCAATATCAAGAAAACTCTCCCTGCTACACCAAAAGTCTTCTGTTGCTGCCTGTATGGAGTGGTCAGCCTCTCTTTCAGAATTAGTTAAAAGCTACTTTTTGATGGATTGGTCCAAAATCTATTAAAAAAAAGAAAAAAGCTGGAAAGCAAGAGTTCTACATAGCCAGCTATGAATCACCTCATGTCCATCTGAGAGTGTAATTAGGAAATCTAGGAAAGAGCCCATGTTTCCTCCTCACATGTCCTGTAACAGCCAGCACCCAAAGTGGTGACTTACTTTGGACTGGGCTCCCCGTACTCAAGGAATTGAGGAGTTGCCTTTTTTCCCCAGCAGATCAGGCAGAGTGAAACTTTTGTCTAGTTGCCTGGCACTTAAAGGTTCTAAAGCAATAGAGAAATCATGAGTCAGAATACACGCAAGGAATGTTTTCCAACCCAAATAGTTTATTTAAGAATAGTGCAGCCTGAAGAATGGGGGCAGGGAGGGAGACGGGACTTCAGCTCAGACATTCTTATGATTTCAGCTGAAGTTTTTCATGTGCTGGGAGGAGTTAGTTTTCTTAACCCTCTCATTAGAAGTATCTGAATAACCTCAGGCAATAACCTCACAGATAATCAGCGCATCTTTTTCTCACTACAACAGGGTCTATGCCTTTGTGGAGACCCAGAGGAAGAGAATAAAGACACAATCCGATATTTATATTAGTTTTAATCTGGAGTAACTAGTAATCTAAATGTAATTTCTTCAGAGTGTCACTAGTCAGAGAATCAAAATTATCTACATCCTTAGATATTCCTTTACATCTACTGCTGTCTCTATTAGTAGATTAATACTGCAATTTACTACTCCATGATTTCTACCCTAAAAACTCAGCATGTACATCACAGCAAATGGGTAACATATGACAATGAGCACTACTGCCAGCTGCCTGTATATTTACAGATGCATACACACAGTGTCATATCAACACAGGCTAGGGGATTTTTTCTGTCCCCTTCTCCCTCCTGTCTTCTACTGTTTAAAAAACCCAACACCCAAACCAGCCTTGTCTGACTTTTGTTCCCCCTGTGCTCTAGGGAGCTGCTGCAAAACTATTTTGTGGTTTGCCTTGATGCAGTGCAGCTGTTGGGAAGTACAGGATCTTTCCAGCCCTGCAAATGCTCTTTATAGCTGCAGCCATTTCCCCCTCCTCCTTTCTCTTACTAAAACTGCTTGCAACTCCTCGATTTCAGTATCCAGGCAAAGTTCATGCTGAGTATTCCCCCTATTATGAAATAGTGAGGAGGGAGGGTGAAAATGAAAAGAGGGGAGGGAGAGAGAAGCCACTAAAAACCTGTTGGTGCTATGAAAAATTATGACTGCAAATAACTGTAGTTAAACCACTCTTTTCTTTCATGCAGCCTTTCAGAAGAAAAGGACTGTTACTCTCAAAGGAAGTCTGAGCAGAAACACTCAGCAGCAGTATGCTGGGCTTGCCTGAAAAGAAAGGGAGCTTATAAGAACAGAGATGTTACCTGCTTTGTTAGAACCCACTTTTGACAATGAACCCTTTTGGCTCTTCTGCTTCTCTAACTCTCGTCAAAGCAGTGCAGCATTTCACAAGCACTGAATCTTGTGCTAACTTGCAGCATAAGAACCTGGACCCTAAAGAAAGTTGAAAGCCCAGAGAAGGGCACACCCTTTGGTCAGCATAATAACCACTTATCATTCAGCAAAATCCACATGGCTCATAGTTTTTTAAACACACACATTAAAGAACTAAATATATCTCTGACATATATATGAAAGGCAGCAGGAAAAGACTGGTTCAACCGGGCTCTGGCTGTGGCATCTTGCAGTTCTCTCTTATTTAAACATGATATCCAGTGAAATTCCCATTTTAGCCTTCATTGGCATTTGATTCAGAGTAATTGCTTTGTGTGCACCACACTTCTTGAATGAAGATGATGAATTGTTGGATTTCATTTTGGAAAAATGCTTGAATTTTTTCCTCCTCTTTTAATCGTATTGTATGTCAGTTAATGCTCTTTTCTTTTGCCCTCTTATTAGTCTGGAGTAAATACATGGTAACTATCACCAAACAGGCTGAAAAACTAAAAGTGCTTTAATTTCTAAAGAAAGGCATGGTCAGAAACACCTGTCTGGCCCATGAAACAAGTGGTACAGATATTTAAAAAGATAGCTAGAAAAGATTGTTCTGATTCCTATCAGCATAGCCTTGGAGTGCCTTGGCAGCCAATCCCTCTGAAAAGAACTTGCAAGGATGAAGGAGAAGAAGAGGAGGAAGAAAGCAAGGAAGTACCTCTGTAAGAAAGCCTACCAATCCTAGGCAGTTTCCTTGAAATCCCTCCATCTGAGAACTGGAGCCCTGGTTTGGAGGGCTGACTGCTGAGCCACGTTTACTTGTGTCTTAAGGAGGGGCCTGGAGAGCAGTGGCAGGCTTTGCTCCAGCTAGTTAGCCATGTGGCAGTGCTGCCTCTGCTGCAATAGGATTCCTTCACCATTACGTTTCTTCTCTCCACAAGCAACTCAGCTCTCAGAGTCTATGCTTAAAATTATGTGGTATCAAAAAAAGGAGAAAAGCCACATTCTGCCCTCCTCCTCCTCCACAGTCTGAACATGAAATATTTGCAGTAGCCACACAGCTCCCATTGAGCAGGCAAGGGACTGTTGCATTAAATTAAGCCCAAAGCAGTCTCTGCCTCTCCCCAGAACGGGCTGCAAGTGCTCTGATGCTGTGCCTGCAGTACCTAGAAAGCACATGGCAAGCTCTGTGTGCTTGATCTGGGAAGCCAAGTTCCCCCAGGACCTGGGGAGAGTTGGGTTCCGGGGAAGATTCACAGTTCATATGATGAGTGGGGGTTTCCTACACTGGCAAAAAAGACAAAAGTTGGAAAAAAGTTTGACTGATATTTTTTTTCCTTCCCATGTTGTAGTAGGATTAATGCACTGAAATCACATCCTGGATTTAACCTCCACTGGCTGTCTCTTTGGGACTGAGTAGTTGACTTGTGCTTTTCTTTTCTGACGTGGGAGTTGCTGCTAGATGTTCAGTTTAACCCTAGCAATTTCTGCCCCTTCCTGGATAGTGATGATGCCTCAGAAGGGCCAGCTGATATTTTATCATGTGTCAGACATGTGCTGAAGCAAAGCCATATTTCAATCTACAAAAGACAAATTAAACACAAACAATCTGTCAGAAATTAATTGTTTCTCTATATTCCACAGTTTGGTAAAAGCTTTTAAATCAACACATATAGAACTAGATGTGTCATAAATGTGCAGAAGCTGGTGTTTCATATAATGGTAAAATACTTGTAGATGAATGATACCTTCCTCAGTTTTTTCTGAAAGGGAGGACAGAATTTTTTTTTTGTCTGCTAATTCTTTTGACAGGCAAGAATGAATTTAAAAAACACTAAAAACCCATTCAATTATTTCTCTGATTCTAGTAAACATTTAAAATTTATTTCATTAATATCTCATTCTACACACAGATTCTGAGAAAACATAAAAATACACTACAGAAAGTCTTTACAGACTGACAGATTAAAAATCTATAGTTATGGAACCAACATAGGTCTAAAACTTGTTCACTTAAAAAAAAAAAAAAA
>VWYO01023850.1:113319-124319 GCA_013400275.1 Rhadina sibilatrix | reverse complement strand
AAAAGTGGGGGAATATTTTTTTGTGTTTTCCCCCCCCCCCCCCCCAAATGTCTTCTTTGATATACAGATGATACTAGGAGCAATTGACACAGCATGTTGCTACTTTCACCTGTAGGTGCCCATATGTTCTATCTGACTAAATCATATGGGGCTTACTGCTTTCAGTGACATAGTCTTTACAGAATTTCTCTGTTACAAGGATGGGTGAAACAGTTTGAACAGTTTGAAAAGTCTAAAAAATCAGTTCTTTACTATTTCTGTAGTAAACACCTATATATCCTCCTTTTTATGTGATGTTTTCTTTTCATGCGGCATTTGTATCTGTGTATTGACAGCATGAAGAATGATAGGTTTATTGGATTTAAGGACAGATTATTTGAAGGATCTGGTGCTGTTCCTACTTATGGTATGGTTGTATCTGATGCTCTGACCTGGTCTGACATCTCAACTCTGGCAAAAAAATGTGATTCCATTCCCATGTGGTCCTGACCGTGTAGTTGCTTTTTTTTTTCAGGTTGAGCTCTCATCTAACTTTTGATGAACAAGCTCTGTTCACTAAACCAGCTAAAAAACACTAATTTTTATTTTTGTACTTATTTTTGGGCAGTTTAGTAGCTGATTTGCCTCACAAAGTCATCAGACAAACACTGTGCTGCAAAACTGCCCCTTTCAAGCTGTAAGTTCTTAGCTTCAATCAGCTCACCATTTAAATGTTCATCTTTACTTCATATTACTTAATTTGCATTTACGAAAATCAGAATAAAAATTATTGTATTGTAGTCTGAGATTTCTTACTGGAATCCCTGCTTACAAACTTTCCACCTTCATTTTACATATACAAAATTTTCTACTCAATGTGTCACTTTCCTATCCCTTTGCTATTTCTTTTGTATCAAAATTAATCAAAGCTAACCTGTACTAAGGTTTTCTTCTCTTTTAAGAAAGATTATGTTATTGGGAACTTTTCCTTTCCATTTTTTCCAAACATAGCTTCACTCCATCATTCTTTCTAGGATGAATGGAAATTTCTCATTTGGTGTTCTCTAGTTTTCAGTCTTGTTGAATTCTTCTTTGGAATATAGAAACCCAGTTGCAAACAAAGGAACAAAAATGAAAGTGAAGATCCTGAACGAAATAGAACTGACATACAATGAAACCCATTAAGGTTTGACTTAAAATGAAACTTACTGAAGGGTTCCCTAAGCAGGTTACTGTAGGTCTGATTTTTACTGTTTGCTTAGTTGATGGTGAATGTAAAAATGGAAGCACTCTTTTTCTCAGTAGTTACCAATCTGCTTTGACCAGTCATTTAGGTAGCAAATAGAAGAAGAGGAAAGATGGTCCTATAGTTAGAAACAGTGAAATGTTGGTCATATTCCTGGATGACTGGATTTCTTGACCGGGTATGCAGCTTCTGGACCTACAGTTATTTCATTTGTATTCCTGACTGTAGCTTCTCCCAAAAGCTACACCTCTGCTTCGTAAGACCCAGCTGCTTCTGGGCTGAGTTCTAGGGTGCTTTTACTTCACCCAGTGCTGTCTGTTCCAAAGCATAAAGGAAGGGCTTAGTTTCAGTTTAGGTGCAAGAGAGTTTAGCCACCTGGAGATGAGCTCTGTTGTGCCTCTTGCCCACAGACCTGCTCCTTATACCTGCTAGTATAGGTGCTACTACAGGCAATTAGTAGGAAACATAGGACATCAGAATATGACCCAAATTTTGCCTCTCTTCTACAAGTCAAATACCCTATTGTGCTTCTTTAGGGGCTTATGTGAAACTGGGATTTCCAGGACAAAATGTATGATGACACCTTAGTGCACCTTAGTATCATTTCATCGTTCTTGCATGCAAAATGTATGAGGAATTGCTGAATCTACAGAATCATTCTTGTAAGATAAAATGCTGAAGCAAAGATATGATTTTCTCAATTTTTCAGCTTATTCATGCTGCAGCATGAGAAGTTACCTACTTAAATGGGAAAATGTAGCTAGTTCTGGTACAGGAAGTTGTTTGGTAAGGAATTTTCTGCTTACTGAGTTATTTTTACATGAGAGGCTTTTCACACGTACAAACGTAAGATGAACATATATGTATGGATGTGCAAACACACACATACATATCACGTGGTATTCCCAGCTTCTGTATTTATAAATATAGATAAATTATCCTCTTAAATGCAAAACATAGCAATCTGATAGGAGCATGAACTATTTTCTGAATTGAATAATGTTTAAGCTCTCTCTTTTTTTGGCATTTCAAAGAAGTTCACATACAGTTGTAGAACTGAATCCCATGGCTAAGGTGGGGACCCTATTTTTCCTGTGCAGAAGAGCTGATTGGACACAGAGGAAGTGAAAGGGAAGAAAATTCTAGAAATACAGGTCTCCAGACCTGTAGCACCACATTATTAGTGGATTTAGCTGCACTTCTCTCAGTGGAACTGCATCCATTCACTCCAGTCAAGTCCCAGACCAAGACTCACTTCCACTGCTGCTCTTTGAACCCATGCCAGAGTGAGGTATAATTTAAACCAGAAGCAGATGTGGTTGACTGTAGCTGAGCTGCAGAATATATAAAGGCTCCATGCGTGTTAATTTTCCAAGCATTTGTAACAGGATTGCTGAAATAACTGTAAAATCTTGTAGCTAACGGACCCTGAATGGTGAGAAAGGCTTCTCCTTCATTTGCTGCAAATTGTCTTTCATTTCTGCCTTCCCTGTTTAGATTGCACTACATTTATTTTGAATTGTTTTCAGCCTTTTCCGCTAAGGATCATGGGAGAGCAAAGCTAAGTGACTGCAAATGTTTCTGTGGTAATCATTTCCACTGGAGAGGCCAGCTGGATCATCCCCCATACACTGCCTGAAACTTCTGTCCTTTTCTTTTCAAAAAAATAAAAATGTGGTCGGATAAATATTTTAATTTGCATAAATACAGTCCCAAAAATGCAGGGTACAGGTATATAGGAATGTATAAAGTGAGCATTCCTTGAAGCAGAGAAGCACCAGAGCAAGAATTCTTTTTCAGCTGGCTGTGGTTTTGGAAGGCAGACCAAAAGAAAAATGAGAGGTTTCCAGAAAAAACAGAGTTATAAGCCAAACTAAGCAAAATACTTAAAGTGAGCAAAGCAAAGCTCTGTCTGCTAACAGTTTGTAGCAAGAAAATGTATTTTCTTTACCAGCCTCCTACCCCAGGAACTTTGTCTTAACATCAAACAAAAAATACAACAGGAATAAACAGATTTCTGGTGATGTACTGCTTTGCAAAACCAGGCTATTCCAAAACTAAAATAATGACTCTTTTCAGAGTCCATTTTTAATGGCAGGTTTGCTCCTGTTGTTCACTTATGAATCAAGACTAGGTCACTGTACATTATCTTTTCTTAACTCTGTGATCATTCTATCAGATTTCCTGTGATTTTTTTTTCCAAATAAACAACCTTTCTTTAATAAGAATGGATGTGGTGGCATTTACTTCTTGAACTTCAGGAAGTAAGTTGAATGTTTAGGACAATTCAGAAGTCCTTGCAATTTTTTCTCTGTGATATTTGTTCAGTCTGAAATGAAGGTGAAGAGAGTCCAGTTTCCCCACTGCGAGAATTTCCATGGCTGCATTTCCTGCTGAGTCCTCACAGTGCACAGTGGCTTCTGCAGCTTTAACACTAAAATCTTAAGCAGCATAGCTGCCCACTTGTTCATTATTCCATTTCTCTTCACCATGACAGAACAGTTCTGCAGGGGCTGTCAAATGGACTAAGCTTGCAATCAAGGCATTCAGCCTCCGAAGTTACCGATCGATCTTTTATGTTGAAATTTGCTTCCTGGGCAGGGCAGCAGCACAGTGCCCAACTTGCCACGTATGTACCATCTCTGTGTGGATCATAGGAATGTGAAGAAGTTATTTTGGCTCCCCGTGCTTGTGGAAGTGTAATGGTGTCACTGGTGGTTTGCAGACTGGTTTTCCATCAGAAAAGAGCATTCATCTCATTATGTTTATAGCACAAGAAAAAGGAAATGTCTCCAAATTTCTGAAAAATTTCCTGAAGAATGTACTATCCTGCAGAGGTGACATATACAGTGTACGTTGTAGGAAGGCTGAGATAGTTCTGTATTCTGTTTCTTATTGGATGGTTCAAAGTAATGGCTAACGAGACAAGACAGGCTATGTTCCTAACAAAAATGTCTTAATGCTCTTCAATAGTACGAGTGCCCAATTCTTCAAAATAATATCAGACAATGGGCCATTGCAGCTGAAGTGAGGAGAAGCCTGAAGAAGGCATTTGTCAGGACTCTGAGGCCACTAATAGGCCTGAATGGTGACCAGTCTCACCCTGAGGCCTCCACCCTCACCATGGCCCCCTTTCAGCACAGCCTTGGGCCATGAGCCCTTACCTGAATTATGCTGTAGGTGTTTTCTCTTCAGCCCTGCTTCTGGCCCTGCCTCCTGGATGTGCTTGGGCCCTGTGTACTTGGGCGTCTTGTGTCTTGCAAGAACTTTTGACCCAGAATGCAGCCTTGTCTCTGACCTGTCTCCTATTGCATGTGACAGGACTTCCCAGAAGGACCCTGGACCTGATTCCACATATGCTGAATTTCCAGCTCTTGATGGGCCCCCTTGCCAGCACCTGACTCTGGCTGCTGTGTTGTAGCCACCCACTCCTACCCTTCTGGAAACTGTTATTAGACAAGCTTCAAAACATTTCTGATTTATATTTGATTGTGGAATAAAAAAATAAAACAAGCCTGAGTGGCAGGTTTGCGAGTAGAATTGTCATATTGTGATGTCTCAAAATATTTTACTTTAGTTAGCCAAGGAAGCAAGGAGGTATCTGTAAGTAGAAAAAATGGTCATAAGCTATTTAGGGAAAAAAAGAATTCCTTCACTGAGGTACCACATCTCAGATGATGACTAGAAATGAACACACAAACTAAAGACTCCAATGATACTCTGTTTTGTAAAGAAACCATCTTTAGTTCTGCTGAGTTCTGCTGAAATTCAGTGTTGTGCAACTGTATATTCATTAGTTATGTACACTGTATTTCATCTTTTTATGGAACCTGTGTCTTCACATTACACATACATCTCTTTTTTTTGCTGTTAAGTTCAGTTTCCTTCTGCAGTGAGAAGTACAGAAAGTCCTAAAGAAGCCAAGTACTTTAGAAGAATATCATGACACCTATTTATCATCCTGCTAATTACTAGACTGTTTTGAAATAATTGGATAAAATCAGAAATGCAAGAAATTTATTTTTTGACTGTGAAAATGGTTATCGATTTTTTGTCAGCAGGAATTCTGCTTGGTCATCAGTTTTCTAAAACTGATATGAAAAATCATTTAAAGAGAATGCTGTTTGAGTGAGTTCATTTTCCATACCAACGTGCAGCTGACCAGTGAAGACATCAGTGTGTCTGGATAACCAGAGGAAGTGGGCCTGCAAAGGGTTTGTGTGCTACTAGAATTGAAGTGACGAGCTCTCAGAGAGGGTAGCAAGGTACTGCTACATCAACTGAACCCTTCACAGCCTCCAGGAACCCCATTTTCAGAGCAAAGCTGAAGATTCTGAAGTCAGGGTTCGTCTGCAGTGGTGAGAGTTCACTCCAGGCAAATCCCCATCCGTACAGAAATAAAAGTTCACGATGCTTAGCAGCACACTTGGCTCCCCAGTCGTAAGCTGCTTCACTTTATGGATAAATAGCACTGTAGAGGCTCCAGCTGAGTAAAGTCAATATAATTGTGGGACCCCCTCCTCCATTTCATAGCCATAAAAGCAGCAGTCACATGTTAGAGCTTGTAATTTGTGCAAGGCCTATCTCATTAACCTGGAAACTGTAGCCAAAGGGATGGCCTGAGAGATATGCTTCAATGTATAAACAAAACCCTATGGAAAGAATGACCATGTTTCAGCCAGCTTAGTTTAGCTTGCTTTCTCAAAGTGTATTTTTTGGGTTTTATTTTAGAAAAAAAAAATTCCTTTTTTTTTTGCAAGTTGTCATGATGCTGTTATCTTCTCTGCCTTAGATAGAGAGAAAGAAAATATTTGAGCTCCATTTATGTTGTTATTACTAGTTTGAACTAGAGAGAGAAAGACCAAGTTGGAAGCTGTAGGAAAACATTTTAGCCTGGAAGTTTAGGGGTGGACTATGGTATTAATGGTAGCCAAGTTCTGAGCTCCTTGGACAAACTGTGTCTGCAGGAAAGCAGAGCAAGTGCCACCACTCTGCCTCTTCCAAGGGCTCTGAGTCCTCTGGTCTCCAGTCTTGGGCTTTATTTTTTTGGCATACCAGAGCGAGCCCTATTTCTGCAGTTCCAGCTACACTATGACCCTGGCATTAGCGGGGCCCTTAGCAGGAGCAGGTGAAAAAAAAACGGATGAAAAGACAGAGAAATTTTAACGTTTGAATTCATCATTATTGATGAACTTCGTGTATATATATATATATATTTTTTTTTTTTTTCCTTTCAAAGAAAAATGGTGTTATTTTGCCAGGGGGACAGTAAAATAGTTTTGTTTGGATAATGTCTGGTTTACAATAGGAATAAGGGCATGAAAATTCTGTGTATATGTTGTAGAAGCTTTAATGATAACATTTGATAATATAAATAATAATAAAACATACTGCAAAAATTAGGTTAATGAATTGTAATTATGTCACATACTATGAGTGAAGGTGTAAGGAAAATCCAGGTAAAGAAGGCTGCTTGGGAAACCTGTACAGAATATTGTTCATATTAATTATAGTAAATGGAAATGTAAACAATTTCATCTTACATTTGTCAAGTAAACTAAGAAATAAATGTTGTGGACACCTAATGTACTGCCAGACTGTGATGCACACAAGGAATTTGTATCCTTCATCCAATAGGCTGGTGTTCAAAGCAAACGCTTTCAAGGTGGGAGACTCAAACCCTTCCTCATTTTTTATCTTTCAGAAGGAAACTCACCTTTCAGAAGAGTGAGTTTCTGTGCTCATGTTTTATTCTTTGAAGGTTGTTTAGTCTGGGCAGTTGTTAATCAGAGCCACAATTCAGAATGTAGATATCCACCCTTCATTTTCTTTCCCTACTGCAACAACACAAAGCATTCACACATGCAAGTGCGGATGCTCTTGCATCATTGGACAGGGAAAGAAAAGGACAGGGAGGATTCCCAGCTGAGCAGAAACATCCTGTGATACAACATCTCACACTCTGCATCCAGAAGCTAGTGATCCTCCTCACTTCCACCAGCCCAACCCATTCCAAGTCTGGGGTTTTCTCCATCATCTTTGCACTCAAAGACTTCACATATTTCTTCCATGTATCACTGCCAAGCAGAAGGAACCCCAGTCCCTGAGGACTGATGAGCTGGGGATTGCCTTCAGCTGCTTCTGGGACATGGCTTGAGTCTAGATTTTCTGATTCAGCACTGGGCATTCAAATGCCTGGGTACACCCCTGCCCCAGTGAAGAAGGAAGATAATTTGGTCAGAAAAAGAGAGGGATGTTACAAAAGATCATCCCTACACCCGAGAAACTTTCAGGATTTCATATAACAGATCAGAAGAGTATGTTAATATTCCCCTTAGCATAGGTTAAACGTGTATTATGCTGATTTCCATTACATTCATTGCAGGCACAGATAATCACTGCATTTCTCTTTGTGTCATGCTGCAGGATGTTCTTGCATCAGAAGCACTCATAATTCTCATGCTTAATGGAACATACAGCCTTAAATCTAGTTGGTGTAATTTCAGGCAGGCAACTTACATATAAACTGTGCAATAAGTACAAAATATCCAGATGAGTTAGTGTTGAGCAGAATTCCTGCTGAATTTAGAAACTGACAGTAATTTTGTACTAAAGTAGAAAGAAACAACTGAGTTTAAACAGTTTTCTGTGAAACTCATGATAACCTTGCCTTTGAAAGATCACTTCACAGATAATGTGGCATTTTGATCTCTATTCAGTTGTGGAGTACTTTGTGGACTTCAATATACACCTGTGGTAAAGCTTCCGTGTCCTACTGAAGCCAGTTTTTTACCCTGCATACAGGTGAATATAGGCTATGAGCCCTGCTCTATAAACCCTACAGGGCTGTACAGTAACCTCCCTTAGCATCAGCAGAAAGGAGACCAAAAGGCTTTTTTGCTGAACCTCTGGACCAGTTTGACTGACCTACATTGAACCAGAAATGGAGCAAACTACTGCTTCTTTGATCTCTGCTACATAAGTGGAGTTATTAAGGCATTTTATCTTCCTCACTGTGTAAAAAAGTGGAAAGAAATAAGAAGCTAGGATTTTTAATTTTTTTTAACCTCCAAGTGTTTTTAAATCTCCAGTGGGGAAAATCAGGAAGTGTGAGGAAATACATTGCTAACAATGGGTTATTATGAGTGGAACACTAAAAATGGTGTGAGGCAATATTGCAGAAGTGAATCAAAATTTCAGCTTCCTACAGAAGATTGCAGCTAGTCTAAAACAATCTGTCCAGAGCTGTGTTAAGTATCCAAAAACATTTCTGAAGAGAAAAGAATACCTGTTTGTTGGACTATTTTCCATACATTTTTAATTCTTCCTATTTCTTGAATTTGGGTGCTTGACTTTATAGTCTTAAAACACTCTTTTAATTAATGTGTATAATATGTTTTATTTCTTTATTAAGAACAAAAACTTTATAAATTGGATAAACTGCTTCAGAAAGACTGTACAGATGGTAGTTTGCCTGTGCTAAACTTTACGTAAACAAACACATAATCTCTTTTTCCGGTCTGAACTGTAGGTGTTTTTAAGCACCTACTTCAGGGGAGGCTTTGCTGAGGTTGCACAGATCCCACAGTATCACTAGGTCCAACAAAAATAGTTCAGGCTGAATGAGCCAGTCATTGACATGATGGGCTTTTTAAGCTGTCCACACAGAGCCTAACCACATAAGGGACCAGAAACCACCAGCATAGCCACCTGTAGAGTTCATTAATGAGCCAGATGTTCCAGAAAGAGAAATGCTTCCTCTACCCTGGCCTCTAAGTCATGCAGGTCTCTGTCAGAGGTGGGATATTAATGTAACAGAGTTGGGTGGCTGTTGTCCTGCCATGACCACCTCATGCCACTTTGATTTTTGTCATAAAATAGATATCAGTGCACTAAGTTCATATCAGTATTCAGCACATAAACGTGGATGTGCATATAGCAAGTATGTAATACAGAGTGATCAGACATCAGCTGGATTTGTGCACACATTTCATTCCACAATTCACACGATCACAGAATTTGTATGGTAAATAATGTGTAAATTATTCACTCATATCCATTCTGGAAAATAGGAAATTGCCTCCGTTCCCCATGTGACGAGATTATGTTTACATGATTCAAAAGTGCACTTGGAATAGGCAAAAGAGACAACTGAACATCAGTCACCAACTGAGAAAAGTCCATAACTGTGTTTATATTCTAGATGATCCAACACTCATCTGTAGTTATGTTTATGGTTTCCTTCACACTTTTCAAAAATATTTGGAAAATGGTACTTGAAGACATTGATTTCCACCTTTAAATCAACTTGCTTCTGTCTAGATAAAAAATATTTTTGGGGAAACTTCACTTATTTCTTACATTTTTCTCTGAATTCTGCTATTTGTTTCTCCTTTTTGCTCCCAACACAGGCTTTTTATCATTCCTGTTAAGTTATTATATGTCCCTCCTTTTTTCTGCATGTTTCAACATCCCAGATCAAGTATGGTGATAAATCTTAATGATCAGCATATGATGCCAGCTTCGATAGTTCCAAGGATGGTTTTTACAGCAGACACTTCAGCAGGCTCTTTTGTTCTCAAACATCTCATGTCTGAGATAGGTAGAACAGTGACTCTTTGAACACACATTTTATTTCAGATATATGGTTAAATAGGTGTGCAAAGGTGCATAAATCAAAGGTGCATAAATTTAATTCCTACTTTGCTGCTTTTAGGGACTGAGCAGATAAATGGGATGCTCATGCTGCTATCCCTACAGGGAGTGTCCATACAGGTGGTCACTGTTTGGCCTTGCTAATACAGCCATGAATTTTTCCTGGATCACCTCTTCATAGTTCATAGAATTGCAAGTACACTTCAGTGTTCATAAATGAACCCACTCTGTTAAAAAACTACCCAATGTGCCCAAACCAAGGTATGGTGTCTCATACATGTGGTTCAAAGTCCCTCCCCCAACCTCTAGAACAAAAATGCTTGAGCTTCCTGTATGCTGGCTGCTCAGAATGTGAGCACAATGGAACCAAAGCTAGCTAAGAGTGACATTTATGTCTTCATGGCAGTCACAACATCATACAGACATTTCTGAATTAATTCCATGACCAGAAGCCATCGGGACCTGGGGTTCTTTAGGGCAGAAACAACACTGGCTCTCTCTGTTAGGCTTTGACTCCCACGCCAGGTCAGGTACATGGATATGAAATTGTACTGCATGGTCTTGATACATCCTCAGTCTCTCTGTGCCTCAGTTCCTCCCTGATTCACAGAGAAGCAAACTGAGAGTCTCTTGGATACAGAGGTAGGAAGTTCCCAGTGTACTAAATGTTATTAGGGACTTTGTTGTAAGCAGAGGTTTAAAGTGTGCACCATCCCCTGCTGACTGAGATGTGAGGGGGGCAGAAGGGCAGATACCAGCAGGCATTTGGGCAGTTTAGTGCCTTGAATCACTTCTGTGGTGCATTTCAGCTCTGCAGTGACTGAAGAGCACTGTGCTGGGCTACGCTGCTGCTGATGTGGCACCAGAATTTCCAAGTTCGTCAAGTAGAAGGTATTCCTGCTACCTCCGCCTCCTTTTGTGCGCTGGAGCCCTACAGACGTGGCAGCTTCCTGAACCGCTTCCCAATTATATGGTATGCATGTTGTATGTCTCCTGTGACCGTCAGGACAAGAAGGGAGTCAACAATTCCAAATTAAGAGCCACAGAGAACAAAAAACCCCAAACGAAAACAAAATAACACGCAAAAAACCCCAAAAAACCCCGAAAAACCAAAACCCCA
>VWYO01023850.1:34626-113180 GCA_013400275.1 Rhadina sibilatrix | reverse complement strand
CCCCAAAAAAAAAAACACAAAAAAAACCCAAACCAAAAAACCCCCAAACCACACAACCAAAAACTGAGCAATCAGGAAGAAAAACAAATACTTTCTCTCCTTATTTTCCTTTGCACAGAAAATTTTTGTAGTGGCACAGCCTGATACAGCGAGGCTGAGAATTGCTAGATCTCGGGATCTGAGTTTTGTTTACTGCAGTTCCTCAGTAACTTTAAAAAAAATGCTATTATGATTTGACTAAAGCTTACAAGATCGAAACATTTGCAGGGGAAATTTTCGGCTTTTTTTTTTGCCTACTCTTTCTGAAAGGGGAGAAGCTGGGAGGCAAGATGACTCACTCCGTGGGACTTTTAATTTTGAAGTGTCTAGAGCTGCTGTGAGTGAGGCCAGGCTGTGGAACACCCGGCGACTCGGAGGGTTTTATTACCCCTTTCCACGTCATCCTGCAGTTCTCAAATCCCTGGAAGAAATATTCAAGCAGAGCAGGGGGGAAGGGAATCTTTTGCTTTCTGACCTGCTACTTTTCTTGTTGAAGCACTTGCATCATTAACCCACAAGCATAAATTTTGTCAACGTTCTTTTCCCCATGATAATTCTGCATCCTATGAGTTTGGAACACCAGAGAATTTAACATTTTCTTTCTTACTACTCTCTCCTCTCTGCCTGTGCATTACTATTGTGGGTTAGAAGTTGCCCTATCACTTCTGAAGCTTTCCATTTTTAAATGCAAAGATACTAGTTGTAAAAAGCAATGCTGGGGAGGTACCAGTAATTCTGAAAAATCACAAAGAGATAACATAAAGGGGGAGGAGAGTTCTCAGTTCCATACCTTGAATAGGATGCAGTTTGCCACTGAGCTCTGAATAACAAACAATTTGCAGCTAAGCATAGGGGTGCTTGCATTTCTGTTCAGAAAGCACATGGAGTCTGAGCTACATTCTCCTTGGCAGAGCAGTTTTAATGAAAGGCAAATGTCTAAACTTCTCTGCTCTCACCCTTGATGCTTAAAAGTTTCCCTGCTCCTTGCCACAACATAAACCCTGTATGCTGCATTATTTTTTTAACTTAATCTGAGCTGATTCACATATCTGCAACAAAAGAGTGAAATAATAAACTATGGAACACATGGAGGACAGAGGCAGGGCTTCAAACAGTCTGTGCAGAGTGAGATAAAAATAATCTTGTGGGGAATCTCTGCTAGGAGAAGCTGGCTTGTTTCACTTCATGGCGTGTCAGGAAGATACAGATGACAGACCATATCCAGGCTGAGCACAAAGCCTGGGCAAAATCTAGGAATAGCCTTTATTAAACTGCCCCCTGGATCTTGAGGAGGAGGTGCACCAGGGCTCCAGATCATGTAAACTAAGGAGGAATCGAACGTTTATGTGCAAAAGTGCCTTAAATTATTGAGATTTTAGAAAATATGAGGTCACCAATGAAAAGAGAGAGAACAATATTGTAAAATAAGTTTTTAAACTACTTTGTAAATTAAAAGAATGCTGAAGAGTTTTCTACTTTTTGAAAGTTTAATAAATGCCATTTTACATAGCTTGAAAAGTTTTTCGTACTGCTTTTTTTTCTGATAGTTTTGGTGATCAACATTTTTACTAAAAACACCTAATTTACTTAAAAAGGAAGTATTTTATTTTTTTAATTGCTCTTTTTTTACAAAAACCTTTCNAGATAAAGAAAAACATCTCCCCAACTGCTTTTAAGAAATGAAATAGAATACACAACCCAAGACAAGTATATAGTATGATATATAGGGGGAGGGTGTTGATAAACAATAATATTTTAAATCTGTAAGCAAAACCATTACTGAAATGTTTAAAAATACCCAGCATTACAGTAAAATTGATTTATCATCAGGAAACTTTTTTGATTTGAAACAATTTACTAAAAAGAAAGTTTACATGAAAATTTTTGAAAAACACTTTCCAGTAGTAGCAAGTATCACTTCACGGAGTCAGGTATGCTGATCAGGCTCTCTGGAAGTCAGTTAATTCAGTTTCCTGTTTGAACCAGCAGAGTTGCTAATGCTGTATCAGGTCAGCTATGAGTGAAAAGGTAACTCATATCCTGGGGCTGTTACTTTTTTGTCTCTGGCATGAGATTTCTCATTAGGCCCTTCCCAAAGAAAGGGCAAATGAATAGAGAGTGAAGATGTTAAGAAAAATTTTGCAAGAACACCTGCCAAAAATAAATCTGCATGAAATAAACAATTATCCCTCTACATCTAGTGTAAATTATGTCACTGCACTTAATTCTTACAGTTTTAGGGAGGGGGAACCTTATTCATTAGAAATCACAGAAGGTAGACTTCATAAAGGATGAAGAAAAAAGAAGTTGGAGACAAGTTTTAGAAATTAGGTTTGGATAAGCAGCCTTGCAGAGGGACAATCTTAGACAATCTTATAAATATGGTGTCCTATAAATAATCTTACATTATAAATGCTTGATTCAGGGCATTTTTATAATGTTGAAAGAGCTCTATATGAGTTCTGCTCTGCCCAAGATTCTCAGGGCATATTTCAACAGAATAGGAAAATACGTAAGTGTGACACCCCAGTGGGGGCATGGGCTGAAAGCCATTATCATTAGGATTCAGAGTGAGAAAGGGAGCAAACTCATGGAATTCAATAAAAACAAACACTGGCAAAATAAGTTTAGGAAGGAAAGCAAACAGATACACAAATATAAAATAAATAGTTGACCTAGGTGGGTGATAACCTAGAAGGATCTGGAGAATACAAAGGAGGTTAAACTGGGTCAATGGCACAGTCTCTTTGCAGCTTTGCCCATGTCATTCAGAAGTATATTAATAAAAATATTGTGTGCAAGCAGTTAAATAGCATTTTTCCACACACATGAGCTTTTTTTGCTCTTGAAATGCATGGGGGACAAATTGGAGAGTCCAAGAGTGAGAGCAAGAAAAGGAGAAAGCAGTCATTCAATAAGATAGAGAAGAGGTTTAACAAATTAATTTTGAGGAAATTAATATTGAATGGACATATAATCTGCATTCTTACAACATATGAAAAGTTACTCACATTTCATTTGGGGCAGAACAAGCAATTTCTTCTTTCTTCAGAAGACAGAATCTTGGATTATCTATTAGAGAAAAACTTTTTGCTAATGGTAATTGTGTACTGCCACTCTTGAGACAGAAATAATTTCCTTAGATGTTTTAAATGGATATTAAGTATGAGTCAGCATTCATCTAGAAATATTTGCCCTTGGTTAGAAGTAAAGCAATAGATTAAGCTGACTTTTTGATTTCTCAGCCCTAAATTTCTGTTATATTTAATAGATTGAGTTAAATGTTAATAGATTGAGTTAATTCTTAAATTTTAAATGGTCTTGCTATTAAAAGAATGATGGCAATGTCTGCCCAAACAGCCCAGCATTGCACAACTTTGGCAGGAGCTGGGAACTTTTCATGACAATGGTAATGTTGGTCATCAAGGATTGAAGAATATGCCCAAGAAGAGTGAATCTTAGAATCACCTGTCCAAAGTGATTTTGTACTTATGCATATCAAAGGGCATGGTATGGATTTTCTGATGTGAAACTTCTGATTTTGCCTCAAAGCTGTCTGAAACTTTTCTGCCAAGGGTTACTCTGGATGTGCATGACATTCCTATAATCCCCTTCACATCTGGGCTATGCTGGCTATGACCACAGTGGTGAAATTAAACAGGGGGTCTATCTGGGCACTATACATGGTCTGTTTTGTCAGAATGGTCCCTGGGCTGCTTTTGGCCCATGCCACCTCAAACAGTTGTGAGGTACTGTGCCTATTCCAGGTATCAGCACCAAAATCATCCTCGTATGTAACACAGTGCTCAAAAAAGGTTTTCTGGCAGTAAACCAGTACCTGACAGCTCACCTCTGTGTATAGAATCCTTCGGGGCACTTCTGGTGTTCTGGTATAGACACATTGTGTCTTCACAGTGAATCCAAAGGTGTATCCTCATTTCTATTTCTATGGGCAAAAAGAATGTTTTTGCTTCCTAGATGTGGAGAGACTGTAGGAGACAGTAAAATACAGGTTTCAAGTCTTGTAATTTAAATATAACCAAGAGTATATTTTACTAGAAATTATTAAATCAATTCCTCAGGAAAGACCTGTGCCTTTCACCTAGATTTCATTTTAAGTCTAAATTAGTGCTAGCAGTTGCAGAGGGAGGCAATGTTCTTTTCTTCTTACCGATTAAAATTAGTAATGCTCTCTGTACCATTTTAGATATTTTCATGGCAGAGAAATACAAGTAATTTTAATGTTGCTTTTATTAATAAATGATTTATTTAATAAAGAACTGCCACAGATCTCCTCTGTCTAATATAAACTCATTAACTGATGAAAAAGAAGGCATAAATCAAAATTGTTTTTGTTACCATTGATTTTGTTGTCCTGCTGAGAATTATTGGTCTTTGACTTGCACTTGGTTAGTGTGCTGAATACTGAAGTAGATTCTTTCTCAGTATCTCATAACAGACAGATTCACCTATCCTACTACAAGTCCTAAAATTAAGAAAAAATTGCGTTGCAAAATTCCTTAGCTCAGTCTAATTCTTGCCAATACCTTAAAAGTTTTTTAGAGGCAGCTTTCCCAAGTACTCCCCTTCTCACAGCTTATCAGGAGCAGCTGGTTTTACTTTTACATAAAATAATGTTGTGCAAGAATTTATAATCAAGAAGGTTGATTCTCAAAATGTGCTTGCTGCTTGGAGACCATCTAGGCTACTACTGCTTAAAGTATCTCTGAAACACAAAGCAATTAGCCTCAGGGTAATTGTGTATCTCCAAGAGTAGGCCAATGTGAACTTCATGAAGTTCAACAAAGCCAAGTCAAGGTGCTGCTCCTGGGCTGGGGTAACCCCCAGTATCAACACAGGCTGGGGGATGAAGGGATTGAGAGCAGCCCTGCCCAGAAGGACCTGGGGGTGCTGGTGGGTGAGAGGCTGGATATGGCCTGGCCATGTGCACTCACAGCCCAGAAAGCCAAAAGTGTCCTGGGCTGCAACCAAAGCAGTGTGGGAAGGAGGGAGAGGGAGGTTTTGCCCCCTCTGCTCTGCTCTGGTGAGAGAGACCCCACCTGGAACACAACACCCAGCTCTGGTGTCCCAGCACAGGAAAGACAGGGACTTGGAGCAGATTCAGAGGCCAACAAGATGATCAGAGGGATGGAGCACCTCTTCTATAAGGAAAGGCTGAGAGAATTGGGATTGTTCATCCCAGACAAGGGAAGGGTCTGGAATGACCTTATTGTGGCCTTCCAAAACTTAAAGGAGGTTTGAAAGATTGAGACAGACTTTTCAGCAGGGCCTGTAGTGAGAGAAGGGAAAATGGTTGTAAAGTAAAAGAGGGTATACTCAGATTAGATAGAAGGATGAAACTTTTTATGATGAGAGTGAGGGAACACTGGAACAAGGGTGCCCAGAGGAGTGGTGGATGCCCTATCCCTGGGAATATTCAAGGTCAAGTTGGATGGATGAGCAACTTGATCTAGGTTGAAGGTGTCCCTGCTCAGTACAGAAACTTCATGGGGTTTTTGGTAGCCAATGAATTTCTACTGGTGAAGAAGATACCAGCATCTATAAGGAAAGGCTGAGAAGGGTTGATCTCAAGAAGTCCTGGTTGACCAGGACTGATGAAAGGATATCTTCTTCACAAGATGTAGCAATACCTCTTCTTCTCTTGTCATGGATGGGAGGGCTGGAAGACACAGTAACTATGGGGGTGGGCATTTTGATGTGGACAACATGATAGGAGAAAAAAGAACATCTGAGTAGAGGAATGGTGGAATTCTCTTAAAAGATACGTAATAATGCATCATGCCTAAGGAGGAGGCAGTTTTGCTGTCTTTCAGAGACAGAAGTTCTTAGCTCTAATATGTTGTTTTGTTCCAAAGGGAATAGAGTACCTTATGAATACAGTACTTGGCAGCCTTGCATGGGCATCAAACACACCACTGCAGAGGAGACTGCTGTTTTGCTCTCCAGCTTAGCAAATGCATCATAACTCTCGTGTCACCCCCTAGATGTGCTAGAGGGTGCTTTGATCTTACAAGGTGATTTCCATCTACAGATCATAGAAATTTTTGATACGGTGGCTAAGCACCATTGTCTCCATTTCACATGGGGGAAACTGAGGCATTAAGAGGCAAGATGATTTGCTTTAGACAGCTCAAGAGGGCAGAGACAGCAGCATACAAACTATATTGTGGTGGGGAGATTTATGTTTGTAGAGTTAATATTTTTTAGTTTATTCAGCTTCATGATATTTACGTAAATATCAATAGTTTCTATTGGAATCTGCTTTCAACTCTTTCCCTGAAAGGAGTATTTTCCTTTCACTTCATATCAGAAATTTTCCTGGAGATTGAAGAGAGAAAGCAACAGGCATTTTAATTCTCCAGCTCATCACACATTTATATAACCAGAGTGAAATCTGTTTTCTGTTAGAAGAGAGGGGAGGGCAGAGTTTTTCCTCCTTTTCTCTCTCTTTTTTTTTTTTTTTTTTTTTTTTTTTTTTTTTTTGGTAACAGACCCAAAAGTTGTCTGGAAACTGTGTCAAAACAATAGCATAAAAAGAATGCATCTGGAAGTCATTAGGGAAGCTCAGAGCAGGCAGTGATTAAAGCAGGATGGAATTTCTACTTTTTTTTTCTCCCGTTACAGTTTCTAAGCCGATCAAACACAGCACAACTTTAGAGCCAATCAAACCCCAACACTTTTTAAGTCTTATGAATATGCAACCAAGAAAACTCTCCCCCCACTTCCCTCCTGAAGGCAATTCCAATAAAGCTTTCTGTATTACCTCTGAACACAGTTCTCTGCACTATTTAGGAGAGTTCAAACAGCTTTACTTTTTCCCTGCCTATTTTTCCCACCATAGTTTTCACTGGAACATTCTAACTTCTTCCTTACATTAAAAACAACTGCTAGAATATTATACTGGCATTGTAAAATACAGGGCTATAATCTGGCATTAAATGCAAATCTCTGTAGAGAATTAGAAGAATCAAATTATGAATGAAGATCTGTCTTCTGTTGAACTTCTGCTGACAGATCTCTTTGCCTGTGGATGGCCATTTTCCTCCTGCAGACATCAGTACTGGGGGCCGGGCTGTTACAGTCTCCTCCCAGTAACTTCTGCCAATTTATGCCTTGAATGCAGTGATTATAGCCAGGTAAATAATGCCAGGGTCCTCCTTTCTTAACTAGCTGCAAACCCCTCCTAGGACCTCCTTCTGCTTAGCATACCTGGTGATGAAAAAGCTGAAGACTTCATCCTTTACTATTCTGCCTAAACTCCATTTTTTTTCCCCTTGCATCTTTAACTGTGTCTAGCAGGGAATCTAATCTACTGTAAGGTTAGAATCAGCTGCAGTCAAAAATATGAGAACCCACTTTTCCTAACCAATTTTCAAGATAGGTGACATCATACAGAAACATTAATGGATCCCATTTCATCATCACAAACAGTGAATCATTAGACACTGTTACTGGCACCTGAAAAGACCATGAAGAAAAGATCTCTCACTGCATATTTTTGTACACAGTGTTTGTACCAACTGATGGAGGGGCTATACCGGCGAGCTTGTGGTGCTCCACGTTGTCTGTAAAAAGAGAGGTGATATTGTTTTCAATGCTCTTGAATCTAAGAGATGGAAACCAGTGAGAAACTGGAGTGACTGCACATCAACTGGTGTCAGTAATGGCTCTGTTCTGCTACTGGAGAGTCCTGTGGACTTGGCCAGACATTTAGCCCTTCATTCTGCAGGTGTTTGTGGTCAGACAAGTATGTAGCAGAGCAGAGTATTGTGAGGTCCTTTTTTAACACTTGGATGAGGCTTACACAAACTGAAGTGTTGCACATGTGGATATATAAATATTACAGCTGTAAGAATGCTATACTACTAAGGCATATGCTGCCTGAAATGATTGCAGAACATTAAAATGAACAAATAAGTACAGGTCAAATTTTGCACTGAAATTTATCTGTTAGTGTATAGCATAGTTTTATACTTCTTGTGGAGTAATTAATTTTCCTGTACCCTTTAACACTTTAGAACTGTATACCTGAAAAGGGTATACCTGTAGGAGCCCTATAGAGTGCAGAAGGACAGTAGGCTGTGGCCACCAGCCAAGCCACCAGCCTGTGCTTTGCCCTGTGCCTGCAGTAACACAAAGGTGTTGCCTGAACACAGATGACCATTTTGCTTTTCATCCTGTGTCTCTTCCATGAGTATGGGAAAATCATATATGGGGATTTTGCCTGGCATTTCTGTTAAAGGAACAAGTACTTTCAGCCTCCTACTGCCTTGGCACAAGTCAGTAAATTGTTGCTAACAGGAATTAACCTGTTTGTTATTTTGGACTTGACAACTCCCTATATAAATGTACATATTTAGCATAAGATCAGTGCTCTCCACTTTACAGTCCCCAACTTCTTTTCTTATTTGAACTTTGGAGCTGTTTATGTCTCATTTTCTTCTCCTAGTACTTTCTTTCTGTTTGGCAGTTCTCAATTTTATGCAGAAACAGTGATGGTACCAAGGGGTTGGCTGTCAAACTATTGCTTCCTGCTGTGAGCAGCGTTAAAAATTGACCATCTGGGGCTGAAGAGGTGCAGGTGCAGATGCAGCAGAAAAATAAATATTTCCCAGTGCTTGCAGTAACACTGGGAAAAGCGTTTGTAAGGGCCTGTTTCTGTAACATTTCTCTTAATTTTCCAACAAAGCTCAAAAAGCAAGCAAAAGAATCCAGATGGAAAGAGATGTGAGTGGTAAAACAGTGGGAGAAACCTGAAAACTCAGGGAAGAAAATTAACTCCAGCCACATGGGACCAGCTCCGGATGTCTTTCTGCAAGGCAGAGTGTTGGATTCCTCTCTCCTGTGACTAGCTCCACTGAAATCAATAAGTTACTTAGGTGAGCAGAGCATGGGAATGGGTGAAGGAGGTAAGCCTCCCAAGACAATCACAGGTAAACTAACATTAATGATCCTTACTCTGATCAAAGTAGCTTCCCAAAGAAAAATATTAGGAATAGCTGTTTTCAGTTATTTGGCAAAATCTCTAAGAGCAGAAGTCATTAGCAGCACTTAAATTGTAATGGATGAAAAGACTAGGTTTTCCAGACATTGATATAGAGACACAGCCTGAGGTGGGTGTGGGGATGTCAGATATTAGAAGAAAACCATAAACATCTCCCATTTTGCTGCTCTGTAACTGTAGAGATTTATTTATTCCAACTTTCTTTTCTAATCCTTCTCATATAACACTCATGTTATTACTTATAGAGGTGAAATTCCCTGTGAAATTCATGTCTTTCTGTTAGCATACCCAAAGGAGGCAGAGAGAACATATGATTAATGTAAATGATAGCTCCAGGAAGCTTATTAGCATAGTGTTCATTCTCTGTGCTTTGACCTTTCCCAAAGGAGTATGTTCTGAGGAAATAGAAAACATCTTTAAAACAGCTTCATGTGTATTGCTTTGATGGTATCATCCTGAACTTTGTAATCAGGTATTGGTGATCAAGGAAGAAAATGACTACACATTTTCTTCCATTTGAGCAGAGTTATCCAATTCCTTGGGGTCAGACATGGAAACCACAAGAGACAATGGCCATGTGCCAATATAACCAGCAGTTCTGCCACCAGTTCAGAAATTAGGTTACTACTAGGTTACCCGCTTTTTCACAGATGTAAGATTTTCATGTCAGGAAAGAGACACAGTGGATGTGGGGACTGCTTTTCCAGTCCTGAAGAATCAGGGGGGTTCATGCCCTTCAAAGCTTGCAGACCAAAAGTGGGAGGGAGAAATAGAAAAAGGTGATGCAGGAATAGATGTGCAATCCAAAATAATTCTGTGGAGCTGGACATTTAGCTGTGATGTGGGAAGGAAAGACCCAGATTCTTGCCCAGGGTCAAAACAAAGACTTGGATATTGGAATCCATCACCTCAAACTCTTGTTTTTCTCTGTTAAATCATCCCTTTTCAGAAGGAAATGGCAGATTAAGGACACAGCCCTTAATCTTCCCTCCTGTCACAGGATACAGGAAATAAGGAAATAAGGGAAAAGAAAATCAAGATGTTGAGACAAAGTGATAGAAAATTTCTCTTCTGTGCATGTTTCTATTACAAATATAACCCTAAATTTCTAAGCAAAAATATTTTTACAGAAAGGTATTGGGAGAAATTCTAAGAGTTTGGGAAGGTGCTTGATGCACAGGAGAGGATATTTCATCCTAGATATTAGCAAGAGACTTTATGGATAAAAAGAAGTTATGCGAAAAAGTAACCTCTATCCTGAAAAGAAGGAGAAGGAAAATGGAAGGGACAAAAATGAATACTTGATCTTCCATATTGTGAATGAACTGGAGGGAAAAAAAAACCCCAAACCCTGAGACATATCTGAAGAATCTTTAAGTTAAAGCACTTTATTTAAAACTGCAAGAGAGAGATCTGCGGAAGTCATGATGTCACAGGGTTTCTAATTTAAACCTCAAAGATGACCTAAAAGTACTGAGAGGAGTGGAGTGGAAAGGGAAATAGAAAATGAGTTAGATCCAAAAACCTGGAAAAATGTCCTCCAGCCATACAAATGAGTGACAGTGGCACAAAAGAAGAAATGAACTAGTGAGTAGTGAGAATGAGGTAAAAGAAGAAAGGCAGAGAATTACTTGTAAATCAGTATCTAGCTAAGTACTTTGCTCCATTTTTAGTTAAGAAGGTCATGCTTTTAATTACTGAGAATTCATAAAAAATTCACAATTACACTAAAACTTAAAAAAACCCCAACAAAACCCCAAGAAATTAATACAATCCAGGTTATTTGCACTATTCAATTTACTGGGCCTATCTTGTCATGACACCTAATCTCATAGTGAAGCTTCCCAGTTCTGTACAGACCATCCCATAACACTGCTGCCAATATTTTATTTGAATTGAATATAACCCAGCACTTGGTAAGGAAGAAATATTCACAGACCATATCTGAAGAATGTTTTAAAAAGAGTTAAAAGTACACTTGATGAACTATGACCTGGATTTAGCCAGGAGTCTGTTAACAAAGCTTTGAGAGTTTTCTGGAATCAGCCATTTAAAATAAAGGTGGCATAGATACAGAAAGCACAACAGGAGCCTTACCCTTTCACATAACCCCTTCACACCCCTGAAGGTGTCCACTTGTTTAAACAAAACATATCCCCAGATCCTTGTTTAAAATGTGGACTTCACCACAGTGTGTGGGCAACACTGATGAACAGATACAAGAAGAGGCCTTGTCTGTAACAATTTGTTTTCCCTATGGCAATATTCTCCCTTTGACAGCAGACCTTCATGTAATTTCAAGCAGCATCCTTCTGTCTTGATAATAAATGCACTCTGCTCTTTCTGGAGAGGACCTGCTGTTGCTCTCACCACCCTATATATATACACACAAGACCCCTTGGGTAAGTCTTGGTGGCCAAAGTGAAAAGGATGCCCTGTTGAGAGTATTGCCAGTAAGCATTGTAGTATGCTGATTTTGGCTCACTCATTTCCCATTCCACCCTAACATTTGTAAATTAAACTCTTATTTTCAGATTTCCAGAGACTGTTCCAAAGTTTGATTCCTTTAATTATGGCTTGAAGTAGAAGGTAGTACATTCCAAGAAACCAATAATTACCTGCAACATGTTATTACAGAGAGACTTGTGGAGAGCTGCAGCTTTTGTGAAACTCCATGAGACACAACAAGAAGAAACTGCTGAAGATGGATCCAACTAGGCTGCAAATAAAGAAGTCTCAGAATAGGAGACTTCTTTCAGTAGCATAGCTGATACAATAGAATTAAACTGCAGATAGAACTGCCATTTGAAAGCCCCACAAGGTAAATGAGGAGTGATTTTCATCAATGAAAAGAAGACAAGGAACTATTTTTGAGACTATCACATATATACTTGTCAGCTATATTGCGTTTGACAGAGAAAGATATTTTCAACAGTCAAACAAACCTGAAAATTCAATAGGAAATACTTTCCTTAGAAGGGTCATGTGGGATGACTGTTCTGCAGATCTTCCTGAAATAGAAATCTGCTACACTACAATTTATGTTTGGCAACTGGGCTCATTGAACCTGATGATCCCTTCCTATGCTCTGTTACCCCATATAAAACTCAGAACACTTTCTGATTTGGAATTCCCAGGGTAGAGTGGGTTTCTCTAAAGGTAGACATCAACAACAAATGAATTTGTGCCTGAACTAGGCCTCCAGCTATAATAGGAGATCCAAATAGTCATCTGGGGCCGGTATTCTGACATTTCACTGCAGCATGTTATCAGTACATCATCAGTCAGAATTAGAGTATGGACTATGACAGGACCACATCTGCAGTGGCTTCAGATTTGTCTACATTAGCAAAGCTGTAAAGTGAATGTCATAGCTGGTAAAAAATAAAATAGATCTTAGTGTTTATCCCAGAACATCAGAGAAGGAATATAGAGATGAGGGCTACTTAAGCAAAAACTGTAGAGACAGGGACAGGAAGAGAGGTTCCTGTTTCACAGCAACAGGTTGCCGCATTAGCTGAGATGGTTCTAGCCTTTTTTTGTCTTTTTAGCAAACTGTTTTCTTTTGTAGAGTAGAAGTAAATATTATTATATTTCCAAAGTACAATTGATTTTTAGCATTGGTCAAATTGGGACAAACTCCATATTTAAGACTAAGTTTATAATTCAACAGAAGTCTCAAGAAAGAGAGAATTTTGTTTGGGGACTACTTCCTGAAGGAACCCATTGCAACAGAGGTACTGTTACAGATCTGTAGTAGTAGAAGTGATCTTTGCTCTTTGCAAGTGCTTCAAGACATTTAGACTTAGGATTTAGATCTGTGTAGATCACACCTTCTCTTACCCCATGGGCAGATGGGTGTGCTGGCCTTGTGGAGCACATTTAAAGAACATTAGTTTTGGCACATGACTGGGAATTCTCTGTTGCTGGCAGAACTGCCTCATTAAATCACTATAAAATATGGACACTGTTGGATCTTGCTGATCCATCAGGATTCATGAGTTTTGAATTTGGTTGTGAGCACCTCGCTGTGTTTGCTGCCTTCCTTTGTCAGACTGCAGGCAAGAGCAGTGGAAACATGGTTGTGCATCTACCACACCTGAGTGCTGCAAAGGAGAGGGGATTTGTGGCTCTCTGCCAGCAACAATGGAAACATGGCACACATAAAATGCCTTTGATGGGAAACCCAAAGATGAAACACATGCAGTTCCCTAGAGAATTTTGTACTTTGTCTGGTTCCCTAAACACCCTTACAGAGCATTGTCACAGGCACCAAGAAAGGGCTGTTCATAAAATAGTATGAACTCAGAAAAGCAAGTACAGGAACATACATCAGCCTGTGGGAGAGTATTTTCAAAATGCAGGTGATCTATTTTTGAACTATCAGTTCTGATCATTGAGAGGGGCTGATGGGAAGGTTTACAAAAGTCTCTTTGAATGACAAGACTGGGAAATGCAGTCTGTGAGGGTGTTGTCTGTCACAGTCAAGAACTCCAGTAAGAGATATTGACTTTGCAGCATATTATAATTTCTCTTGTGCCTCACACATATTTGACTGTTCATTGAAACACAATTACCTTTTCCTCTCAGTTCTCCATGTGTGTAGGTAAAAGGCTCCTATTTCATCTTGTGGTAACATCCTCTCTCCATAGCTAGCAGTTATCCCTCTTTCCTCAAATTGTCTTATTGAGTAAATGAACATTTCCCAACCTATATTTACCATTGGTAGGCTAATAAAAGATATTAACTCTTCTATAAACCTTGCTTCATAGATGGCTGCATAACAATACTTTTAGATCTAAGCAATTGCTATCAGTCAGCTGATCTGTCAGCCTCACCTGAAATTTGGAAGTAGAAACACTGGAAAAACCAAGAAGAAAAAATTATCAGGGATGCTTGGAATTCTTTCCATCCCAAGAGTTACCAATAGACTGTGTTTAAAGTAACAATAATAACCTGAGGCTATGTTATTTTTTATAATGACAGTTTTTAAAATTTTCACACATTAAAATTCAAATTAATATCTATAGAGTTACCTGCAGCCTTTTTAACAACAGAAGAATTTTGTTCAATATTATAAGATGGAAATCATTTTTATTCCTATCTGGGACCTGAAGAATGAGAATTTGCTTGCCAGCTTTCCACCAATGTATCATCTTAAATGTTCTAAACAATCAATCAAATTGCATTAGAGATAATATTTAATGCCTAGATCACTCAGTCAAAATATTTGATTATTATGTTCCCATAGCAGTATCATCACTAACAGTTCAGTCTTGTACATTTTTCTATTCCATCTCCCTACAGCCTTTTCTCTATTATTTTCTTCCTTTTTTTGTTTGGGGTTTTTTGTTTGTTAGTTTCTCTTTTTTTTGTTTTGTTTTGTTTGTAATGGCTCTCAGATTTAAAATAAAATAATTTCCAGTCACTACTTTTCCTAACAGTGCCAAAAACCTGTCTTGAATTCTTTGTTGTCCTCTTGCTGCCATGAAGCACTTTCACATCTATTGATGTTAGTACAAGGTACTAACCTTGTGGTAATTCTACCACTTCAGTAACAAGCTCTAAGTTCTTACAGAAAGAAGTAATGGTAGCACTGAAAAAAAAAAAAAAAAAATCTGCTGCTTCAGGGAGACTAAATTTTTCCTGTAGAGTGACTGAGCTGAACTCTAGAATGAAGTCCTAGCTTAGAGAGTCGATTAAATCCAGCTAAAATCAATGTTAAGAAATTAGTTTTCCCATGTTTCTATTGTCTCAGTACATAGAATAATCAATCCATTGTATGTATAACTCAAGCCAGCAATGAAAATCATATTTTCAATTGTGTTATCAATTAGTTCCTCTGACATTTTAAATGTGAAGGAAGTACAATCTCTCCTACCCTATATCTACAGAGAAATGCATCTTCATTAGGTTTTTCTTTATCAAGTAGCTATTCTTTAGAGCACTAACAACTGAAAATGAAATGAAATGAAATGAAATGAAATGAAATGAAATGAAATGAAATGAAATGAAAGTGCTTCTATTTGCCTGATCCCCTTCCCTGGTGGTAACTGCATCACTGCATGTGTAAAGCTCAGGGTAAACCTGGAGACCAACAAAAAGTCAGACACTTAGCTGTAGGACAGACTGTGGATACCAGATGAGCAGAGCACAAAAAGGAATCTACAAAAATATGACCTTAACAGAAAGAAGTTTTGAGGAGCCTCCCTCTATAGGTTGTAGGACTGTGATTGTGGAGCTCTGCACAAGCCATTTCGCCTTCTGATGGGAGGGAAAATGAGATGATGCAGCTGGTATTTGGATTAAAGATGAATGAGCAAGATGCTTGGTCTTAGTACTTTTTGCACAAAACTACTGCCAGAGACACTGTAAGAAGGGGGTACCGTTCACCCTTGCTGCATTTGAAAACTTCAGAGCCCTTTTCTACCTGAGTCACTTCACCTCTTATAACATGGGAGGGACTGCTGACTACTGCAATAGACAGAAGAGTTTATTTCCCCCAATTTTTTGCTTTTCTCCAATTTCCTTGCATTTTTTCATGCATGCTAAAATTCATTTGAACCAGAGAGGGGAAGAAATGAAACTTAGAGGCAGTTATGCAAAGCTCTGTTTTAAAGTTCTCCACATTCTCTCCATAGGCCAATATCTCTGCATTTGCTTCACTTTATATGAAATTGATGGAATTCATGTGTAGCTCTTCTAGTTTGGTAAGTATTTCCATAAATGCAACAGTAATTAAATTCAGCTATTGGCAGAAGTATAGAAAGTGTAATGCTGCCAGAATAACTGGGTGTGCTATACTGAAAATTTAACCTTTTGCAAAGGACCACTTTGAAAGTTTATGTAATAGCTTCAAATTTCACAACTTGAAAAGCACTTTTATTTTAGTCTGGGAGGATCATTCATCTCCTATTGTATATATATTCCTTGTGCACAGTTCTTTCTTTAACAGTTCTTTCCAAAGCAGCTCCAGGACTGTCTTCCATGCTAACGTAGTTTAGACTATAGGCTGTTTAGAACAGAAGTTGCTACAGTGCCTTTAAAGCAAAAACAACTGCAAAATCAAGCTAACATCTAATTTAGAGATGTGACTTTTGTCTAATGAAAACAGACCTATAAGGAAAATATTTCCTAAGTGTTTTGCTGAAGCAAGGCAATGATCTGTGGGATGAAGATGACAGGGAATTTTCTGAAATTGAAAAATGCAGGCTGAGGTAGGAGACATGACGTGGCTGTCAGTAGCAACAGCTATTTAGGATCGACCAGAGGAGTTCAGGCCTCAACCTCTGCATGCCAAATAAAGCTCTTCTAAATGACAGAGTGGGAATTGCAAATAGGCTCTGGCCAGTCTGCTCGGATCTCACTGGACTGCAGTGGCAATTAGACTCAGCCAAGAACAGCAGCTGTGGGGGGCTCTCTCTTGCCCAAACCTTCCTTTGTCCATCTGTGGGTAAGGGGCCTGTTCCATTCACTCCATCTGCCTTCCAACACATGTTGCTTCAATCATGCAACAAGGTGCCCCTGTATCATACCAGTCTCTTGTAGCTGGTTTTCCAGAAGCCCTAAGGAGTTACTGCTTTTTAATTCCTCAGCAGCCAATATGGTATGTACCTCATATGAACCCACTAAGTCCACACCAAGGATTTGTACCAAATCCTCTGCTGCACAACTTCTGCAGCAAGATCAGTTTCCTTTCAGGATTAAAAAATCAGGTAATTAGTCACAAATAGTAATAAGGAGGGCAGACTTGCTCATTTTAGCAGCATTTTGTTTTAAAGCTCAGTACATCAGTCTTTCAATTTTCTCTTTCTCCGCGTGGAGAATACACATTCAAATAATTTAAATATAGTTTAAGGGTTGAAGTGAGCTTTATGTGAGAATTTGTGTGAACAATAAAAATAGATGGAAAGCAAAAGAAATGGGAAAAAAGCAGCTGAATCTAATTGAAACAGAATTTAAGATCAATGTATTATCCTCCAGCTTCTCTGGCAGAAAGAAAATAAAATTAGCGGGGATTGGAAAAGGTGTAACAGACAATGATAACTCTGCTTCCTTCTCCTCTGCCCGCCTTCTTCTAAGAAGTGGCTAGTTTTTAGTCCTGTGCCATGAAACTAGGGTAAGAACAGATTTCTCCTTCAACACAAGGACAGATCAAGCATTGAGTCCTTTGACCCTGGTTGCAAGGATATATGGCTTACATGCCATCCTTGAACTTGCAGATGTTTTATGACAGTTATTTCTGTTATTTTGGCCCATATCCCAACAACTATGTTCTGTCAGCTAGAATGACCTTTGTCTAAAGTGCTAAGAACAACTGAGAAACCTAATTTTTATGAGGGCACGTCCTAGGTATTTGCATGGTCCTACAAATACATGTGTGTCCCTACCTATAATTATGTGGGTGCATGTCTGCTTTGTGCCAGTCCCTACTGATTATGACTACGGAATAGCCTCTTTTCCATAGGTGACTCTATTTAAGATGTTAGAAAAAGAACTGCATCCTCAATAGCAACCACTTGAACCTTGAAGAATCATGAAGTGGTTTCCTGTCCAACCAAAATCAATTGACAAGGCAAGAAGCAGGAGGGCAATGTAGCCTATATAAACTATTCCAGGTAAAAATAATGACTGCACCAGAAGCAGGTCAATTCAGTGGCCAGAACATTTCCTGTGCCATGAGATTATCTAGAATCAGACTGGATCATTAAGTTACAGATAATTTTTCTGCCAATTGTTTCAATTTACCACATTTTGAATATGTGGTCAGTGTTTTCCTCCCAAGACTCCCCAGCTGCTGCTTACTTATCCACTCCTATTTTCCTTCCACATTCCCTAGCAAGAGGCACAGAGCAGAGAGATCTGAGAGCTGCTTTGAGGTGAGCTACAGTGGCAGAAGGGTTGCAGAGTGAGCAGGTGCCACATACATGTCTGCTGAGCTCTAGAGAACTCTGCATTGTACAGGTTCTACTGGGAAGAAAACTTTGCTGAACGGAAAAGAAACATCTGCAAAACAGTTTGGACTTTAATGGCAAAGAAGAACTTTCTGATGAGTAGGGGAGTGGAGAGAAATCTTGGTTACACCTGCCTTCCTGCCTGAACCCCAACAATTCTACCTCCAGGATGTCTATTACAGTTTTTGCTGGTCTAGGCCTGAAGCAGAAATTTTTTTAAAAAAAGTTTCCTTCTTCCTAGACTTCTGGATTTGGCTTCTATTCAAAGGGCAATGGCCCACCCAATCAGCCTGCTGGGACCTTTCCCAATGAAAACACCTCTCTGCCGCAAGCCTGTATTCACTTGCAAGTGAGTAATGGCTAAGGAAGCAGGGGGAGAAAGGAATTCCTCCAGATTTGTCCTTTTGCAGCTTTTCCTTTAACTGCAACTATATGTGCTCCATTTCTTCAAACATTTTTTGTTTCATGCAGCAGGAGAGGGCTAGCTGTGTGTCTATGGTGGAAGTAGTTTATCACAACAGCAACATGCACTCTTTTTTTTCCCCTTTTACTAAAATAAAAATCATGAGGCTCTTTGCAGTCAGTCATCATCCCAGACGATGAGAATGAGAAGTTAATCCAGAAGCAGGAGCTGTACAGCCAGCACCATTCCTCCACGGCACAAAGGGGAAAAAAAAAAAAAATAAAGCCACAGCTCTGGAAACAGAATTTGGAATTGCTTTCCCAGCTATCCATACCCCTCTTCCTCCCCTGCTTCCAGGCTGTCTTCCTCCCAGGGGCTGGGATTGCTCAGCAGAGCCTGTGGCCACGCTGGTGCTGGTGTCTGGCCTGCTGCTAGAACCGCGACCAGAGAGAAGTGAGGATGACTGAAAGGAATTAGTCCTGCTTCATGCAGCCTTTCCTGGATTGATTTTCCTGTCCTTAGAATGGGGTGAAGAAAAATTATGCCTCAAAGTAACTGTCTGGTTGGGCTCCTCCCTCAGTCCTTCTCCCTTCCCCTCCCCTTCCTTCTCCCCCCCTCCCCTTTCTTTTCTTTGGTGTGCAGCCCGCTGACTACGTGGACTCTGTGGCAAGGCGCAGAGGACACAGAGGCAGGGCAAGAGACACAGAAAGACACGTCCTCTGTCAGAGCTCTTCTCTCTTTTCAAAAAGCTATCTCAGATCTAGTAATTCTTGCAGCTCTGCATTTATCAGGGAAAGAAGGATAATTTAAGGAATAAAGATTCAAATTAATGCAAATCACACCGAAGCTCCAGTGATTTCCCACATCTTCAGCCTCAGTTAATTTCAGTCTGACTGTATGGCAGGAACATTTTCTTAGCACCATTTTTCACGGTTTTTCTTTAGCACTTAATCTCCTAGACAATATTTTTGGAAAACTCAAATCATGTCCCAGGGCTGAAAAACTCTGCTGATTATTTGATATGTAGTTTGATATAGTTCACTTCACCCAAGGTGAGAGTTTGGGAATCAGCCCTGGGAATCAGCCTGGCCTTAATTATAAACACACACACAAATCACTGTGGAAGTTTTTATGCAGATGTTGTATTGCACTAAAAGAAATTTTAATTTTTAGTGTCTGTTCTTTTGTCTTAGTCTCATCACCAAAAAATATATATGTGCTGCATGCTGAGGTAAGAAATGCATGTAATGTGCATAGGAGTCTCAGAGGGCTTGGAAACTGTATTTGGAAAACCAGAATATGAGTGGGAGTGGACTATGGATGATTGTTGGGCATTGGGGTATGAATCTGTGATCTGGTGGTGTGGAAGAACAACAGAGCCCTCCAGCCTGCTGAACATTTGTCACAATGGGGGTTATTGTCTTCAGGATGTTTGGTGAAATATTTAAGAGGTTGCCAAGAAGGAAGAATGTAATGGTTTGACAAGTAACACGGAGAGAATTGATAAAACGCTATCAGATGCAGGGGCCTTTCGGCACAACTCCGCGAATATCACCAGAAACTGCAAAAAAAAGTGATTACCAAATAACAGCAGAAGTTTCTCAGAAATTCTGAGAAGAGGCGAAAGCAGGTAGAGGGAAAGAAAGATGCTTTAAAACATTAAATTGTTTGTCTCTGTTGGATATCCCTTCAGCAATGAAAATAAGAAGCAACCAGCCCTGTTGCTATGGCTGCTTTGTTTTTTATGGGAAAGCAAAACCAACAAGGTATCTTCATCAGGGACCAATTTTGTTCTAACATAATAAGTATTTGTTCCTTAAACTGGAGGTACCTCGGGATTTAAGGCCATCTAATTTTCCTGAAATATTCCTAACCAATATGGTTGGTGGAATTATGTGAACTTCTGGCTCCACATTGCTCCTGCAGCTGTTCCTCCATGTTCATCTCAGGTCACTTCTCTTTGCAGCTGGGGTAAGCTACCTCAGGAAGCATTTTCCTTCAAAACAACTGGTGCCTTTTCCACTGGGGAAGGGGGACACCCACACCAAATGGATCTAGTCCTTGCAAAGTTCCTACTCACCTTAGTTTCCTATGAGGAGAGAGGAGGGAGGGATGGATGAAATTACCTGGGCTGTTGATAAATAAAGACTATAATTAAATAAGTGCTTGAGGAAAGCAAGAGGGTGAGAGAGCACATAATCGAGATAACAGAACCCAAACTGAGAAGAGTAGGCGGTGGAAGGGAAGGGAAGAGAAAATGCTGGAAAAATGCAGAGGCCAGTATTGGGGAAGACCAGTTACGTTACAGAGCTGCTCCTGGGAAGTCAGCCAGAGTATCTCTGTAGGAGTCTTCATCTTTCTCTCTGACAGTAAAACAGTGCTAAGGCCTCACACAGCATCCAATTAATGAGCTTAACCAGTGGTAAGGGGAGCATCAACTCAGATTTGATTGGATACCAGCAAATCAGTTCCCCTAACTGTGCCAGAATGGAAAATACTATTTAGAGACTCAGAAATTTCCATCTCCTTTCCTATAAAGCCTAATGGCTTTAATTAACCCCAAATTGTCCCTAGTATTTTTTCTTTGTGCTTCAATAGCACTCTGAGAGTCCACCTACATCCCCAAACTCTTGTTATTGCTTTTTGAGTTTATAGTCCTGTTTCAAATTTTGACATTTATTTTTATAACAATTTCTCTGAACTTTGAGAAGTCAAAGAAATCATGTAAATTATTTATTTTGTCAAATATAAATTTATTTATTTTTCACAAAATGTGAAAAATTTTATGTATTTTTTCACCACAGCTCTTCTTCCTTAGAGGAAGTTCCTGCTCGCTTTCATTTGAGTTTTACCTGCAACGATTGAAGAACACTGATGAGCAAATTGGCCCACAGAGGGGTAACACTGGTGAAATGATCCAGAGTCTTCAGATGTCTGAGTTACACTCTGCAAATACAGCTTTGCAGTCTGAAGACCTGTACTTTTTTACTCTTGTAAGCCTTGGGGCAAGACAGAATGGAAAATCAGGATGTCATCTAGATTCAAGAAGAGGACACCAACATTTTCTTTGCCTGAATTTTCTTAATCTATAAATCCATGGACACATTCTTGAAGCATTTTGAAATTTCTAGTATATTGATGGAAAATATAAATATTGTTATTTAAATAAGTTTTGAGTTGAGTGCCACAAATCAGGAAGAAGTATTTTATTTGTATTTATTTATGTATTTATCTATTTATTTGTGTATCTTGAAACTTTTTCTGATTTTCAACATGGACCTGTCAGCTGATTCTTAAACTAATTTTTGATTTTTTTCTCAATGCCACACACTTGTTTTAATACCTTGTAATCTTGAGACAGATCATCTGGTAGGACCAACAGAATGGTTTAGTGCACTGGGTCCTCTCTAGGTCCTCTGGATAACATTCTGCAAGTGTTACAGTATTACAACCATGAGGCTTTTCAGCATTCAACAGATTCCTGTTCAACATCCATGCATTCATTTCCAGATAGAATAAATAAAGAGAGCTGGCAAAAAGAACATGCCTTTAAAACCAGGACATTGCAATACAGAGGTGCAGGTGTGTTGTCTTCTGGGGACTAGGAGCTGTAATGTCCTGAGGGAGTGCACAGCTGGAGGCAACATCTATGCTCAGGTTGCAAAGCCTTTGGCAAGCCCTGTGATGCCTGAGCATCTCCTTGGATGACTGAACCAGTCTTTTCTGCTCCCTCCATTGCATAGACTCTGGCGATGAGGGTCCAGCAGTCACCTGGATTGCAACAACGTCAGAACTTAATAGCTACATACAGACAGATTTGAGGCCATGACTGACTAAATAGGAAGCTTTTACCCCAAAAATGTGGCTGTTTTAATTTTGTATAAAGTGTGTTGGCATATGCCTGCTATGGGTTTGCAAGAAATGTTTTATGATTTTTAGTTATGAATATAGTATAGGTTTTTTAAGTTTAGTGTAGCTTAAACACCTTGAAAGGGCCTCTTGCCCTAGAATGTATTCTTATCATAGTTTGATAAGGGTTTCTAAGACAACCTGAGTCTCTGCCTGGAGACTCTTCTTTATTGGTTCTTTTCTTTGTTCCATTTCTGTTTGATGTATAATTGTTCTTTCTGTCCATCACAGAATTTTATCTTTAAGGTCCAAGAGCTTTGGCCACTGGTTGGCAAAATCTCCTGAGACCACTCCCAAACTTCTTTTGGATTTGATGAAACTTAAGTAACTTAGTTGGCATGTATTGTTTAGATTGTTTTATTGGTTTGTATGTTTTGTATCCACCCCTTGAACTGTCCTGAACAAAAACGCCCTGCAGCCCTAGGTTCGGGGTCTCTCTGAGAGCACTTACCTGAGGCTGGGGGATCCCCTGACCCCCCCAAATAAAACCTTTGTCTCCTGAAAGTCTGGGAGAGACCCCTCTTTTTACCACAGTCATGACAGTGTGAGCCAAACTGCCTGTGAGCCAAGACCCCACCAACAAGTGTCGTGGTAGCGTGTCCGAGCTACCGGGAGCCCAAGCTGGGCCAGAACCAGATACGCAACGCGACAGCCTGCGTGTGTGTGTGTCTGTGAGTGTATGGTGTGTGTATGTACATGAGAGACAGAGCTGAGCACCCCTAGAAAGATGTTTGAGACTACACATACTCTACTGTGTGTCAACAAAACCTCTAAAATTTAGCCTAGAAATGCTTTTTTGTTGTCTTTAATGATGCTCTAGCAATTTCCCTGTCAGAGGAAAAAAAATATCTACAGATACACATAAAAGCATCTATGTTTTCTTAGGTACTACCTGTGGGAAAGTGTATTTGCATGGTAGTGTTTGTGTCCTAAATAAATGCAAGTGGTGATGTACTTAAGAACAAAATGTAGATTTAGAGGATAAAGACTTGATGTGAATATGTGAAGATCTGGCAACTATATTAAATATTAATGGTGGTTCAGCTCTTGTGTACTTTCTGAAATACCATGTACCACCTGAGCTTCCACTATGCTTAATTATCCTATGCCCCACCTGAAATTCTTGTACTGGACCTGAGATATGCAGCTTATGTGTCTTCTCCCTGGCCTTCCCAAGCTCCTACCCAACGAGCAGTGCAGACAACCTACAGACCAAGCAAAGCATCCTCAAGCAGGATATGCAGAGTGCTGTGCCTCCTAGCTGGATGTGCTCACTAGATGGTGATGAGAAACTGGAGATGTTCAATGCCAGGGCAGTCAGGACTAGGACAAGGCAGGTGGGAGAACCCAACAAAAATCAGCACACCTGGAGGATCAAGAATTACCTAAGCAGGGTAAGATGATGGTGGCATGATTCAGGGAAAGAAGGGGTCACAGACAGCTCCTTAGCAAAGGAGAACAGTGAGCTGGCAAGAGGCATGACCAGTGTGTAGGGAGAGGTCTTATGCAGAAGAGGCTTTCATGTAGTGTGAGAGGAAAAAATCAGAGGAGAAGTGACATGGGCTAAGGAAGAAACAGGTCACAATTTTAGGGTTGTAACATTAAAAAATGTTGCATCTAATATGACCAAAATTGTTAGCTGGAGAAGATCTCCCAGATGTGGGTTATACTTTCTGACTGAGCTACTTGTGAAGATGGAGCATAAAAGGGGTGGCAGGACGTAGCCTATATTTTCCAGCTCTCCAGACTCAGAGACATAATGCTGACCAAGGCAATTTCTCCTCTCCCAAGTTCAAAGGGATGTTCCTGTTGTTTGTGAGGAAATCTCAGTCATTCTTGGTACTTGTACAGTACAAGGTACCCATCACCTTTGGTGGGATGCAGGTGCTCCATCTGGGATCTCTCTGGTGACTGTCAGTAAGGCTATGGATGTTGTGGCAGAAGGGTGCAGCTGTTCCAGTCAAGACTTTTCCCTGTCTGCAGTGCTCACGTCAAATTCATCCACGCTGGCCACAGTCTGCACCAGAGGAAATACAAAATTTTGGAGACAGCTCCTGGAGCTGGTGCCCAGCCCTCCTCCCTTTCAGGCAGAGGAGCAGCAGCATGTCTATGGTGTGCAGGGCTGGTTTCAAGCAGGAGGAATGGGGCTGACAGGGAGGTAGGAAAACTGGAGAGGGACAGATTGCAGGAACTGACAACGTTGTTTGCCATCCTTCTTGAGTTTTGATACTCACACCACATGGAAATAGAAGTAATTCCTTACATTTTCAGACTCCCCTCACTCCCAAGAAAGCTCAAGGGGGGACACTTGCTTTCATAGCCAATCCTTTTTTTCATCAATAAAATCAGTCTGGCTCCTTTGCTTTCACAGTAGCAAGGCAGCAGGCTTTTTCACCTCTTTCCAGGCTCCTCCTGCCTGACTTTTTCTGTTAAATTTGATGATGACCCATTTAACAGAACTCACTTTGGTATAGCTGGAAAATTTCAGTAAGGGTTGACTTAGGATATATATTCCTCATTAACCCTTGAAAGACATTTAAAGTGTCTGAACATACAGTGCAATTGAGATCAAGAATTACTTTGAATGGAAATTTATCTGATTATTACAAGGACTATAGCTTTGAAAAATAACAATCTTTTATGACTTCTCATATGGCAAAAACCAGGTGATATTAGAAAAAAAGTGTTTTAAAGCTTGAGTGGGATCTCTGCAAATAAATCTGACTTGAAAACATGGCCAAAAGATTGTTTGTACAATAAATTAGGCTCAAGTGATTTTTTAATTCATTCTGTGGCTTTAATTCTGAAAATAAGATGGGCAACTGTTGCTTTTTTAATTAAATCCTTGCCTTCTGCTGCAGAACCTTAAACTTACTCAACTGAGAGTCGAGAAAAAAACCCCCACATACCATTACTTTCAAAACCTCTCTATTGTATTTTTATATTCTCTTTTTTCATCTAGTCTTTTTCAGTCTAACTGCCACTCTGTATTATAGGGTGTATCCAAATTCAGAGAAAACCTCTGGCCAATTGTTTTTGAGGAACTTTCCGAAGGACTGCACTGCTGTGTTTGGGAGACTGAGAGTGCCACGTCGCTCCCTCGTTGTAAAGGCTGAGAAAACCATCATGGTTACTTTTGCAGTTCTTGATGTGGTTCTGGGTGGTAACTTCCGATGGCCAACATTGTGTTTTTTCCCCTTGGCTGCAAGGATATGGCATGACTTGCTGAGAAAACTGTGGAGGCTCTGAAGTGTAAAACTGGATCACAGGGACCATCTAGTGTTCTTAGCCTGCACCACCACAGTAGCAATGCCTTGTATCTGCATACCACAGCTATTAACATTCTGCAGTCTTCTGGATTAAATATGTAATATTTCAGGGAAAGAAATCAAATTGAACACTGTAGGTCAGCACAACTAGTTTTCAGCTGTTCTAATTGAGAAAATGAGAAAAGTACTTTTGAGTGGTCTTTTTAGGTGTCCTGCTTTAAACAAAATGAAGGCTGTGTTTTTCAACATATTCACAGAGAATCTATCTCTATTTTTCAGCTAATACTTTTTTAAAAGCAGGATAGAAAAGATTTTGAGGGTGGAAGGGACAAAAGAATCTGGCTTTAGAAAGTCTGAAGTTTTCATCTTTGACACATTCACGGTATCAGGCACCACAGCCCAAGCTCCACTCTGCACGAGGCGCTTGGAGAGCAGCAGCTGAGATGCCTGGGCAGGAGGATCAGGACATGCATTGACAGAAAGCTGAGCTGGACACCAGTGGGAGAGACATGGGATTGCCATGAGATTTAGGAGCGACAAAATAGAGAATTGAGATGCTCCTGGGTCAGCTGAGGGATGGAGGAGAGGGGTTTCCAACATCCTGGAGCAGAGATGGGGAGGAGCATATCATGACTGCAGGCTGGCTACTGAAAGGGAAAATGAGGGTGGGACAGAAGCTGTGAGGCAGGGCTGAGGGGGTCAAGGCTGTGCTGGCTACAAACCTCATTCCCACCCACACCAGCCAGGGTGAAGCATATCCTGCTGCCTGTCCTCTCCACCACAGGGTACTGCCTTTCCTCTCCAACTTTTATGCTGCAGACAGAAATTTGGCCCCTCAGAGTGTCAGGCTTTTTCAGAGGACAGCAAGTTCGGGAATAATACCTGTTCTAAGAATATAATTATCATCTGTGGCTTGATCCCAAGCAGAAGTGCAGAAGTGTCCCTTTCCATGTTTGAACACCTGATCATTTACAGAATTTAAAAGGTGAGCGGGTCAGAAGACTTTAGTGAATCGTGATAACATGCCACAATCCCAGGACTATTTCATCCCACTTGAAAAGAAAAAATAAGAGGCAGAAGGCCTTAAGGAGGTAGAGGTGTTTGCTTTATTTTGGTTTGGAGATAAGAAATTCCTCACAAGAACATCTAGAGGCAATGGAGGGAGGGAGAGGGGGAGGGAAAAAAGGAACACACTCCCCACAAGTCTGATTTGTGGGATTCTGCTGCACAACAATTAATTTGGGGGATTTTTTTTTTTTTACAAGCAAGAAGACTTTGCACAATCCAAAAAGTTTGTGAAAGCATTTTGTTTCTCAAAAAGGTTCAGCCTGCCAAAAAAAGGAGGAAAGAACTGGCAGAATATATAAGAAAATAGAAAAAAAAATCAGTACTTCAAAACAAAATGTATTTTAAAAGGTATTTCCACCTGCACTTCAACATTATTCATTTTAAGGGAATTTTAAAAATGTCCAAAACCTAAATAAATATTTTATTTCATATAAATTCAAACATTTGTTCAAATTAAGAGGAATTTTATGCAGTATTTTTCATCTTATACACCTATAAGATGCACCTCATATTCGTGGACTAGATGTAAGCCATCATGTGTTGATTCTCTGACAGAATGGAAGTCTGGATATGTCCTAAACCCCCATATTTTGCTGTAAAAGAGTCTCAATGAAATAGGACAGCAAGGCATAACATTTATCCTGTGTGATATGAAATCAATGGAAGGAATACTTTAATATTTTTCTAAAGTGTTAAAATCCTGCCAGAATACTCAAAGTCTATTCTTTTACTTTAGCTTTGTGAAGTTGAACTTTTTTGAACCTTCACCATGCTAGCACATGCTCCTGAACTGGGAAACTTACTCTAATTAATTAAGATTAAGATACAATTTTTATTCTTAGTTAAAATGTTTGTGTTTGATAATAATGGGCAGGAAATATATTAAACTCAACAGCAAACACATTAAGGTGTGATATATTCTTACTGTAGACATTGTCAGTGTCTCCACTATATGCATTTAGCAAGCCATAAATTATGATCTTTAATTACAACACAAAAATGAATTAAACCTCCTTAGTGATGTGTGGGCTAATAGAAAAACTTGAGAGTTTGTTGTTTTTTTTTTTTAAAAATGGGAAAATCAGCTTTTTTTTTTTTTTTTTCTCCAAGACATAAGAAAAAGGGAGGAAATTAAAGGAACTTCAGTAAAATGTAAAGTAAAAATGCTAAAAAACAACAACCCCATGTTGGGACTGGCACAACAACAACAACAACCCTGCAGTTGGGACTGGCACCGTTCAACAACTTTGTTGTCAACGTGGACACGGAGAGTGGGATGGAGAGCACCCCCAGTATGGTCACTGACCACACCCAGCTGTGTGGTTGGGCTGACACTGTGGAGGGAAGGGATGCCATCCAGAGGGACCGTCATGGGCTTGAGAGATGGGTCATGTGAGTCTCCTGAAGTTAACAAGGCCAAGTGCAAGGTCCTGCACCTGGGGAGAGGCAATGCCAAGCACAAATGCAGGCTGGGAGGAGACTGGATCGAGACTGGATCCCTGAGGAGAAAGACCTGGGGATGTCTGTGGACAAAAAACTCAATTATGACTTGTCAGTGTGTGCTTGCAGCCCAGAAGGCCAGCTGCATCACGGGCTGCATCAAGAGAGGAATGGCCAGTAGGTCAAGGGAAGGGATTCTGCCTCTCTACTCTGCTCTTGTGAGACCCCACCTGCAGAGCTGTATCCAGCTCTGGGGCCCTCAACACAAGAAAAGCATGGGTCTGTTGGAGCAAGTCCAGAGAAGGGCTGGAGAGGCCTGTCAGACAGGCTGAGAGAGTTGGGGCTTTTCAGCCTGGAGAAGACAAAGCACTGGGGACCCTCTACAAGCAGCTTTCCAGCACCTAAAAGATCCCACATGAGAGCTAAAGAGGGACTTTTCAGAAAGGCACATAATGATAGGACAAGGGGAAATGGAATTAGGCTGAAGGAGACAGTAGGTTTAGATTAGATATTAGGAAAGTATTTTCTACTTGGAGGGTAGTGAGGCACTGGAACTGTCTGCCCCAGAGAAGTTGTGGATGCCCCATCTCTGAAAGTGTTCAAGGCCAGGCTGGATGGGGCTCTGAGTAACCTAGTCTAGTGAAAATATCCCAGCCCACATCAGAGGGATTGGAACTAAAGGTCCAATTGGGATTGGAACTTTAAGGTCCCTTCCATCCAAAACCATTCTAAATTACTTTTCTTTAGAATGAAAAACAAACTTATTTGGAGAGTAATATTTAATAGCTAAAAACTATTTCTCTGGTGACTTATTTCTTAAATTATGACCTTTGGTTTTGCTGTATTTAGCACTGATAGGCCATCTACTCTTGGTTTTGAGCTGGTGTGCATCCATCACATTATAATTAATAGGTGTGACTGTGTTCTGTTCACTTGATCTATGCCCATGTTCTCCCTCTTCCAACACCACAACTCTCCCTCCACATCCTTTATTAGATAAGAAGCAAAGTAGTCTTCAAAGCATACAGGTAGCCTGTATTGACTGGCTCTCCTGGGGCAAATACCTCCATGAAGTCACTCATTTAAGTCTTCTTCCTCCAGGTGCTTTTTCTGTTGTTTTCAGGAGCTGTCTTTCTAACATAGCTGCTATTCCTTCAGATCTTGCAGAGATTAGTTACTAGTTCAGGAGTCATTGGAGGTAGACTCAGTTGCATGAAAAAGCCATTACACCAACCCATAATTTAAGGAAAATAGATCTAGGATGGATGCGAGGGCAAGCCCAGTGCAGATGTTCAAGTGCTCTGGCACACTGTGTTGGTGTCCAGATCCCACAGTCACTGCTCTCTGTCCAGAGGTCTCTACAATTACCTGAAAGTGGGTTGTATTAGGTGAGAGTCTGTCTCTTCTCTCATGTAACAAATGATAGGACAAGAGGAAATGGCCCCAGGCTGCACTAGGAAAATTTTAGATTGGCTCTTAGGAAATATTTCTTCACAAAGAGTTGTCAAGCTCTGGAACAGGCTGCCCAAGAAGGTGGCTGAGTCACCATTGATGGAGGTGTTTAAAAGACCTGTAGATGTGGCACCTGGAGACATGGACTAGTGCTGAATTTAGCAGTGCTGGGTTAAACTGTTGGGCTCAATGATCTTAGAGGTCTTTTTCAACCTAAACAGTTCTATGATTCTGTGATTTCTCACCTCACCTCCTCTTCCTTTTGTCTGCTGGCACCAGCACTCCTTTCACACCTCTGTGAAGGAGGTCACAGAGGTGTGAAAGCTGAAAACAAACTTGTGGTGTGCTGAGTTAGATGCCCAACGCTCTCTAATCAGCCTGAATTTATTTCAAAAGAGCTGTTTTCCCTTTAGTGGCCATGTTCTCCCAGACCAAATAACTTGAATTCTTTAGTAACATGGCACAAGGGGCATTTCTGGACTATGAAGTTCAGACACCTCCATTCATGTCAGACCTCTATGATACTTCAGGAAAATCTCTGCGGCCTGTGTTGAAGGAAGAAGGAAGGAGCAGGGATGCATCTTGAGGAGGGAAGCTCTGCTGAAGGGAGGTTGGATACACCTCCTGCTGCCTGTGTGCAGTTTTGCTGCAATCTTGCCTTTGGAGCTTATGCTGTACCCCTGAAGGCCATGGCAGCAGCCCTCTTCAGCCTGTAATGATTGTAACCGCAGATGAGGCTATCTGATTAACTAGATAATAAACACAAGGAAATTTGTCCTTCAGTACTGCTGTTCCTTCACTTTCCAAGCCAGCAGACTTCCAAAGGCCAGATTTGAAACAACTGGACTAGTATTTCCTAGCAGGGATTTTTTTTCTCTGTCTTCAGACTGCAATGGAACTGAAGTCCAAACTGCTGTGCTTTAAAATGCACAACTTTTAGCATAGCTGCTGTTGGGATATTTGTGTTTTAAGACTGTTTTTTAAAAACAAACACAATGCTTTGTGGCTGTGACTGCTGATACCTTAATGTACCTTCAAAGGAAACCAATCTGTCTATCTTCAAGAAGAAAAGACATTACACACATTAAAGTCTCTATTAATGTTTGTTTTTCTGGTTTGTTTTTTTTTATAAATTTTGTAATCTTTTTCCTTTTCATCATATAAAATTGTGATAAATGAGAATGAAGCATATGGTTTTCCTCTGTATATGATGATTATAAAGTAAAGTAGAAAGCATTAGTCTCACAGGTAATGGCCTAGTGAAAATCACAGGGATTTAAATAAGGAACTAGTTGCAGCAAGTATTGCAACTAGAATATTTTCCCGTTTATCTCCATATCTGAGTCATTTAACACAAATCACACATGAACCATTTAACACAAATCAAGGAAGTTATTCCAGATTTTAACTCATATTATGAAGATCTAGATGTTATCCAGCATCAAGTTATAATGGTAGAGTTATAAGCACTTGCAGTAATGAAAATTATAGAATATTCTTTTGTTGTTAAAATACATAGCTTTCCTCTGTGACTTTGTTCTTTGCAAAACATCTAAAGAAATTATATATGTGAAACTCTGCTGGCTTTAGAGCTTAAATGTCAGAGAAAAATGCATTTTTTAAAAGAAAGGACTGACTGGACTGCTGGCCAGGTAACTAATGAAGCTCAGAATAACAAAGAATACTTACTTAACCCTCCTGGCAAACACAATGATCTACCTTTGATTCTCTTTCCATTTTTACTTGGTTACTGGAAGAATTTCCTTTCCTGACATGCAGAAATATACATAAAATATATCTGCACAGCTTCACCAGTTTTAATCTTGCCATAATGTATTCCTAACAGGGAAGTGCTAGGAGAGTTTGTGTAGTTATCAGCAGCACCACATGGTGTCTGTAGTGCTAAAGAAAAGAATTCATATGAAATACAGCTTGAAATATTTTAGCAGTGGATTTGTTTTGTTTTGTTTTGTTTTGTTTTGTTTTGGAAGCTGACCCCACTCACACAGTGAGAAAGAGGAAGAAAGTAGTGAAAGTAATACAACATTTGCTGTTTTTTAACAGGTGCATTATAGGAAAGTGTCCAGGGATGAGAATCTAGAAACATGGAAATACAGGGCTTGGCGGGATCTCAAAGGGTCATCTGCAGCTGTATCTATGTCATTCTTGGCAAGTATTTGAGAAAAATGTATGACTGATGAGAGAAGAAGACATAAAAGTAAGATTTCCCTATCTCTTCAAGGAATTTCTTCCAGAGTATCACTAGAATTAGCACTGGATTTTTTTTTTTTTATTTTTAAACTCAGTCTTTCTTTCTCAATGTTCCACCACTATGGACTTTGAGACCACATCTTTCCTTTACTCTTTCACTATGCTCCTGTGAATTTTGTCCAGTTGGTCCACATCTTTCTTGAAATACAGTGCCTCAGACTGAACTCAGCTCTTCAAAGGAGACCTTACCAGCTCTGAGCAGAGTAGAAGTAATGACTTTTGTTCTTTGCTGGCTCAAATGATATGTTTCATCTTAGGGTAGTATTTGTATTTCTTTAATATTTTTAATTTTTATTCAGCTTTCCACTTGTAAAAAATCTCCCTTCTTTTTTTCTTTGTAACAGACAAAATTTTGTTTCTTGTCCAATTAATTTTTCTGGATCAAATGAAGTACCTCGTTGTCCTTCAACCATGACTTGCCAGAGTTTTACCTCCAAATTTCAAGGATATGATTAACTCTAATCTTCACAATGACTGATGCTACTCTCAAAGCAGTCATATCTTCAGATCCTGAGCACTAGTGATGATACTAAAGATGTCTGAATGCAGCTGAGATCCCTGCAGGACTTCACTCAATGCAGTCTTCCCTTCTTAATCACTCACAGTTGCTCTCAGGGGATGACTCTCCACTCACTCTCCAGTAGTTCAACCTCGGCAATTCTTACCTACTCTAATGGTGGATTAATTAATGCTGATTGCAATTTGTTTCCTGGATTGCTTGTTTGTTTGGGTTTGGGGTTTTTTTGGTGGGGTGTTTGTTTGTTTGTTTGTTTTGTTGTGGTTTTTTTTCCTTTCTTTTTTTTCCTAGAGATTTACAAATAGTTTGTTGGATCATGACTGGCATTTTTTTCAGGTTAACTGAAAAGTTTTGATACTGGGGTTTTTGGTTTTCTGCCTCTTCCTTTTTAATTTTTTTAAGATAAGCATGTTTTATGTTGATGAATACTACATTTTTCCTTGAATAACTAAAAAAGAATTGTTAGCTGTGCAGAGAATTATCCAACCATTTTTACATGGTGGATGGGATGAAGTCATCAGAATCAGACAAAACAGGTATATTAAATACTTGAAGATGAGGTCTTTCTTTCCTGCCACATATAAATTATGCTACCTCACTTAACAGTGCTCTTTTTAGTGAAGACTATCTTAGTGAAAATCATTATCTTATTCTTCCCTTTAACTTTATTTGGATTTTTTTTGTCATGCTTTATGTTAATTGCAGCTCATTCTACCTTTGCCTTTCCAAGCAGTGGTGACATAACTCTGTTATTAATGCCTGGTAGCTCAGCCTTTCTTTTTTTTCTTGCCTTATAACTGAACTCCATGATGGTTAATTTTTTGTCAAAATTATCTTATACTGTACTGCCTATGCCCCTCCACGACTGGATAATTAACACCTGCCCTTATTAAAATTTTCTTATTATTGTTCCCTTCTAACTTTTTCTTTTAGCACTGAGAGAAGGTGTTATAAAGAAATCCATGGATTTTAATGGTGCTTACCTTTCTGAAATCTCTAACTTGGGCTTTTGTTTCATTTCTTCTACCCTAACAATCATGAACTTCTTCATTTAATGGCCATTCTCACCTCAGTTACCTTCTACTTTGAGAGTTATTTTCTACTTTTTATCAGAATTGTACCTGACAAACCATCCCTTCTGGTTACTCTCTCCACCTGCTGATTATGAGCTGGATGGAAAGTCTGTGCTGCATGTCTAGTTTGTAGCTGAGAGATATCCACTAACGTTAACATGTAACATGAGAGATATTTCTCTAAGCGCTTACAAAAAACACTTTCATGCATATTATCCTCTTTATGTGTTCATCGTCATCATGAAGTCTCTATTTTTCTCTTTATTAATCATCACTGAGAAACTTCCAGCAGAATGCACTAATAGCTACATCAAAGCATTTGTCTCTATCCTTAACTTAAAGGGCAAAGTTTGCTTCCTTTTTGCCTTGTGTCTAATTTCTGAACAAGGTAGTCCCTTGTGGAAAAATATTTGTTCACATAGGTCAGTTCACCAATTCTCTGCCAAGCCATGGCTGTACACAAGTTCAGGCACAAATGACTAAACCTGACACAGGCTGAAGGTCTGTTACAAAATATATGTCTTAATCCCGGGTTAGATTTTGCCTCAGTCTCTGTTCATGGTTTGGTATCCTAATTCTCCTCTAGATTTCTGATTTGTGTTGGCACTTTAACCGTGTTTACACATTTCCCCTATTTAACAAGACTCTCAGTATAACTGTTATTCAAAAATAAATTAATCCCTCATTTGGAAATACACTTGCACTTAGTGGACAAATTATTTGCATGGATAGTTCACACATTATTTAAGGCCTGTGCAAGTCTATTTGAGGTGTGCAATCATTTAAATTAGAAGTAAGGGATAAAAATTAAGTGAAACCCAATCCTTCCATTCTTAACTCCTGTAAATAGCATGTATATCCTCTCAATCCATGCTAAGAGATGCAGAGCAGGGTCTGCAGATTTACAGCAGGATTTTTGCTCCTTCATGAATAATAATAAAAGTGTTTTATTAGTGAGTTGGTGGTTGAATGATTTTCTTGCTGATCCTTTTAAGATACACATTTTCTTTTGGGGTTTTTCTGTCTTTTGGGGATCCTTCTCTGATACCTGGAAGATAAAGTTTCAAGATTTATTAGAAAATTTTTTGTAAAAATAGATTATTTAATCAGCCACCCACAACACATTTAAAGCTGAAAGCTTGATTTTGAAGTGGTGTGAAAATAATAATGAGAATTACAATAAGAAAAGAAATCACTGACATTAAAGGTCTACTAAAAATTCTGCAAAAGTCAAGCTACTAAGTTCTTCCTGTCATACTCCACTGCCTTTCTATGGAGACTTTTAGTCTTCAAGGTATTTTCAAGAGTTGAAATTAAAGAGTAGGCCAGTGTCCTTTATGATGTCAGACACAGTATGTACCAAGCCATTGGCTGACTGGGTGTTTGGTCAGGATATGAGTTGGGTATAGTAATGACTTTCAAGTTCTGGGGTTTTTTAAGAAGCACTGAAATCACCTAGAGAGGGAGGGACTGCTACCCTTGGAATATGTCTGCATATCCCATAGTTTTTGATTAGATCAAAGTGTATGGCCTTTATTCGTTTATTGCAAGTTTATTACTTTACCCATGGGTAGAAGTGATGAATATAAAGTGACACATTGTACATTTTGTCTCCAACATAAGCTCATACTTAACAAACAAAAGGTGAAACAGAAAGATACTATGCCTATTTTCTTCCTGTCACTTGAAAACAACTACCCTAATCTCAGTGGTGAACTCTGAGAAACAAAAACCACATTGCAAGTATTAGTGATGAAAATCTGACTTCTCTGCCCTTGACTAATTCCTATGGGCCATCAACACACCAGACAGCAGTTGCTGGGAATAGAAGTCCTGGCAGCAGCAGCGGGCAAGAAGGACATTTCTGTAATGGGTATGGCACGAAATGGCTGGGCTTTGACTACTTTGAAACTACTTTGAGATGCTTTTCTATGTCTGAACTGAGGCACTGGAAGACTGAAGGCTCTATTGAGCAGTCACTGTTTTATGCCTTTATAGATCTTGTAGTGCAGCAGGGCTGTTGTAAAATATTTGATGGTTGGGGCACATTTATGAAACTAAGCCATCAACCAGACACAACTATCAGTGTGTGGTGGCCCAGGATGTCTGAATCAAAGTACTTCAAAGAAGGAGGAAAAGGAGAAAAGGAGAAAAGGAGAAAAGGAGAAAAGGAGAAAAGGAGAAAAGGAGAAAAGGAGAAAAGGAGAAAAGGAGANAGGGGAGGGGAGGAGAGGAGAGGAGAGGAGAGGAGAGGAGAGAAAAAAAAGAAAGAAAACATTTTCAGACTGAGATGATGCCCAAATCCTTGTTTTGATAAGGTCTCTGAAGTTCTGAGTAATAGAAACAGAAGATCTTGAGTCTGGGAGCATCAAGATAATTATATACTCACCCCAAATCAGTTATGCAGCTTGGAAATGTTTTAATTGCATGAGTATAACATACAAAATAAGGTCTATTTCTATTCTTATATAAATGAAAGCAATACATTAAAAAAATTAAAAATCAACACAGCACTCACAGAAATCAAATGGAGCTGGCTTATATCTCTTGATTTCTCAGTGTGTTATGTTTATGTTGTTTATGCCAATAGAATCTCACTACTTTTCAGAGCTGCATTAACCTGCTGTAAAATTTGTAGTCTGGTGTATCTCTCACTACATTAAGCATAGTATATTTTCCATAAATTCAAATGCTTTTTAATTGTTGAATTAAATGAAGGTCTCATATAAAACAACACAGTGGCAAAATAATGCCAGGGTATTTTTAACTTTCATATTTTATGAACAGTTATTCCACATTTCTCCTTGAATGGTATTACTCTACTTTCTAAAGGCAAATAGACACTGGTGGAACTTTGCTTGGGACCTATCTTCACACAGCTTGAATGGAAAAATGGCACACTCTGCTGGCAGCACTCTTCCCAGGATTTTAAAATAACACTGTGAGGAACAAAGCAATTTCAAAATTACAAGGTTGTTCAGAATTCATTGCTCATTGTCACCATCATAGTGATTCAGAAATTGTTTATAGCTCTTCCTCAAAAATTTTAATGAGATTAACTTACAGGTACAAAACACATTTTTAAAACACTTGAGGTATTTAAGACACATGGTTAAAACGCGTAGTTTTGCATAGTTGCGAATCTTTCAGGATTTTGGGGAATACAATGCAGTCAGCAGAAAGACTCCTCTTACTGTTATAATGTTCAAATCTGGGTCACTTGGGAAATTTAACTCCAAAGTGACTGGATGTAGCTCACATATAGTTCTATGAGAGTTTTAACTGCCTTCCTGAGGCTGAGAAGATTGATTTTTATCAGGACTTTATCTTGCCTGTACAGGATATGCTCTGCTTGAACCACAAAGAAATAAAAGTAGAGCCACCTACACTTCAGAATCCCCCCGCATAAAGATTGGCTCCATCAAAAAGTGGCCAAGTGGATTAGGATAGTAATTTAAACTTCATGAGACAAGATAAAAATGACTGCACTAAGAAGAATTCAAGGTACTCCAATCAGCAGATTGGAGTCTTTTGGTCCTGGTGTAACTCATGATTGATTAAATTTATTTAAGCTGCATACACTCCAGTCTTTTATCTTGCTTAATCTGCTGTGGACTGGTCTGTGCTTAATCTTTATCCTGCAACTTGGTCTGAGTTTGCCCTTGGATGTGGGAGCATTTTAAGGATGCTGTCATGGAAGCACTGACCCTCTCTACATAACAGATCACATTTTGCTTCAAGAACCTTCCCCTCCTTCCCCTTCCCCTGCTGTCTTTGTTGTTCAGTCTTCTGAAAACCAGCTTTAGCCCAGGATGCTTTGGGAGACAGCTCTAGAAAAAAGTCCACCAGTTTTAAGCAATTGTTCTAAGCAAGTCCATTGTTCTAAGCAGTGAAATCCACAGACACCACAAATTTAGCCATAGGTATCTGAAAAATAATTCTTCTGCCACCATTGGCTGCATTTTTCTATAATCATGGGCCAAAAAATGTTTTATTTTTTTAATTTCAAAAAGGTTTCTCTTGGGTGAGGGAAGTTTTGCTTTGGTTCCTCGGAAAGATACCCTTTCCCTCAGAAGATACTGAGGTGAATAAGTGGAACTATTCTGTGGCACATTTTTCTGTCTCCTGATGTCCTCCAGTTGATCATTTTGCTCATGAGATAGTGATATGCACCTCAGGGTGACAAGCTGTCTTCTTCATGGACATGTGTATATTTTGTTTCTTTACAAAAATCTTAACATCTGAGACCTATTGCAGTGAGCCACAGAATGCCACACCCATGACAAATTTGAAACTCCATTCTGGTTTCCTGGTGGGTTTTACTTTTATTTCTAGGACACATCACTTGGAAATCTACTTCAGACTAGCTACTATGTCATACCTCTATAAGCAATCAGTAAAAAAAAAATGAATCATAGATATAACCAGTAATTGCCACGTGATATTAAATGACAAAATATCTCTGTCTTATGAAGTAAATATTAAAAAGAAACCTACATGTTTTGAAGTTGAAATTCATGTTTTGCTTTTGAACTTTTAACCTTTTTTGCTGATTTTCAGCCTTCTCAATGCAACAGCACCTGGACTTTATCAGACTCTAGGTTGTGCTGCTGCACTCAAACACTTTCGTCTTTTGCTCTAGCTTAATCCCATCATGAGTTATATCTTACCCTTGTTGTAAAATGTAACAGAATAAATTCTATTCTTAACTAAAATGTTAACTTTTTCTCAAGCCATCTTGAAAATTTGGACCTATAGCATAAAAAATTTCACAGCAGACATCATGCAGTCAAATATTAATTCTGCTTAATGATGCACAGCTGGTCTTTGAAATATTTGTGTGGGGTTTTTTTCCAGTGAACATTATTTATATCATAAATACCACCAACATATATATTTTTGATTGGATAATTGGCACTTTTATTGATGAGAGTTTTCTCTACTCTTGCCACAGGATTTTTTTTTCTCACATGAATCTCAGACAAGTTCTGTAAGAAACAAAGAGGTATCACTGGCTTGATGTTGTGATGTGCTGAGCACCTAATTTCAATGAGAATTGCAAGCCCTTACCCCTCTGGAAGAGGGGAAGTGAAATGGATTTTGGCAGACCTTGGCCTGCTAGGAAGACAGACAGGCAAAGTCCCTTGGGACTGATTCCTGAGGGGAAAAAGAGGCTGGGCATTCTTCAAGAAGGAAATCCTAGAAGCACAGGAGTGGACTGAACCCATGTGTTGAAAGTTGAGTCATCAGGGAAGAAACCCAACTCAGCTGAACAGAGAATTCTGACTGGAACTCTTCCTGAGTTGAAAGACAGGTACGAGTAAAAGAATGGAGCATAATCCAAGGAGAAATGGTCAGAGACATGCTGCAGCATGCAGACACACACAGATGTCTGGATGGGACTGGATGGGATCCACCCAAAGATGCTGAGGGAGCTGGCAAAAGTGCTCACTGAGCTACTTTCCATCATTTACCAGCAATCGTGGCTAATTGGGGAGGTCCCATGACACCCATCTACAAGAGGGGTCAGGAGGAGGATCTAGGAAACTACAGACTTCTCAGCCTGACTTAATCTCTGGGAAAGGTCATGGAGCAGATCATCTTGAGTGCCTTTACATGGCATGTACAGGAGAATTAGGGGATCAAACCCCACCGGCATGAGTTTGTGAAAGCCCTGCTTGACCAATCTGTTCTTCTATGCCAAGTGACCTTCTTAGCGGATGAGGGAAGATCTGCAAATGTGTCTACTTGGACTTCAGTAAAAGCTTTGATGCCATCTCCCACAGTTTTCTCCTGGAGAAACTAGTCTGGAGAACAGGAGGCTCAAGAGTCACCTTATTGCTGTGAAGGAGGTTGTTGCAAGGTAGTGGTTGGTTTCTTGTCCCAAGTAACCAGTGACAGCACAAGAGGAAATAGCCTTAAGTTGCATGGGAGGAGGCCTAGATTGGATGTTAAGAAAAATTTCTTCATGGAAAGGGTTGTTAGGCATCAGAATAAGCTGCTCAGGGAAATAGTGGAATCACCATCCCTGGAGGTATTCCAAAGATGTGTAGATGTGGCACCTAGGTTCATGGATTATTAAACTTGGCAGTGTTAGGTTTGCTTGATGATCTTAGAGGTCCTTTCCATTCTAAGTAATTCTATGATTCTACTTTTGTCTGCCGCTAGCTGGAATGCATAAGACATTTTAATATGAAAGAAACAAATTTTGCAGGTTGAGAGGAGTTAGAAAAGTTAATTGCATCCTTCAGTTTGTAGCATCCATGCAGGTCCTAATTAAGCAAACAATCTTCTTTCTGGAAGTTATATTGTGAGGGCTGGTCTCATGTGATACTTTGAGTAAAATGGTTAAATAGTTTGAAGACTTTTGTACTAGTGGTTGGAGATCAGCTCATTTTCACCTGCAGATCTCCCCACTAAATATGAAGGCCACTGGAGTCTCTGAGGTGAGGGTAGTTTTCACAGTCATATTCAAATGTGAATATTTAATAAGACCTTAGGAATACTTAAAAAGAATCACAGCAGAAGCAGGGACATGCTGTCTTTCTTTCCAAGGGACAGTAATCCCATCTAGAAGAGACCCCATGCAGTGCATGTGCCTCATCCATGCCCTCAACTAACCTTGGAAGGTGGCCTTGTAAAAAATCGACGTTTACTGCACTCTCTTAGTTGTCACTTTTCTGACATATTTAAGTGAAATTAATATGCTAAGTCTTTTTTGCACTGGAAGTTGCTGTTGCTTAGTTTTTGCTAGAAATATAATGTGCTGGTTGTGCTTTGTTCAGTTAGCATAATATCTGGTCTCCTGTGCATAGCCTATTTAATATTCTAGACCACACTGATTTGACATTTCTCACACAGAAGTCATAAATACAGTTATTTTCTCACACAAAAGTCCTACATTAATTTTATTTGCAGTAAGGTATATATAGACCTTTCAGGAGGAGCTACTTTGCCCAATGTGATTTGTTTGATCTTCCTGTAGGACAAGATGAAACCAAGCTACACTAACTATGTGTGCAACTGAGAAAATGATAGGGTCTGTTAAACAGAAGGATTTAAAGCAGTAATCATAATTTTTACCTTCTAATAATCAATTGGAAAATAATGGTGATATATTTAACAATATGTTTCATATGTGAAGGAAATTAATTACTATGCTGACAGTGATTTAAAGCAATGACTTATGCAAAGAAATTTCTTTAACTACAGCTAAAGAAAAGATATGGGTCTGGCTGCCTTATCCTCTCTTTTCAGTCTTGCTGCTCAAAGAAGGCTGATGCTCCCCTTCAACCTTCCAGCTGGGATCACCTATGGCCTTTCATCCCAACACAGCTGTGTTGCCACTCCAAACTGTGAGACCCAGTGTTTTACTGAACCCATATCCTTGGGTAACCTGACAAAGCATCCTGACAAAGTCATGTCAGAAGTCAGGACTGGAGGCATTGGTTATCCAGATGACAATTTATGAGGCTGTAGAGTTGCCATTCATGTATCAGATGTTTAACACATGGAACTTAGGGGGACGTAATGCCTCAGCCCCCTGCATCCTGCTCTCTGACCAAACATCCAAAATGCTTCTTTAGATTTGGAAAGCCAGAATTAAAATTTGCTTGTGTTTAAAGACTAAATTTTGTTTCTTTTAGAAAAGGAACATTCAAATGGTCTCCATTGCTGTTATTGACATCCACATTACACTAGTCACCTCTTTTAACGCTAAAATGTGAACAATCTAAACAGGTAAAAAACTTCTTCAGAATAAATGAATCACCTCAAACACCTATGGTTTTATCTCTGTGGTTTTGTCTTTTTCTCTGACACAGAGGAACCTGAAGTTATTCGTTTGTAAAAAGCAGCTTATTAAAATGTAACATTGAAAATGTAATTTGCCACTAAGAAGAAAATCAAAGAGAAGGGAAACAAAGCACAGAGGAACATAAAACTGTGATGTACTTATTGAACCGTTAAAAGCAAGTCCTCTGAAACTGCCTGCAATGTTAAATGTTTTCCCTGACAGTGTTAATTTGCTGCAGAGATAATGAGGTGTGAGACCCGTTATGGAGCACTTGTGTACTGGTATGGGCTGCATAAAAGGATGGTGGTGAGAAGATTGAGGGAAGTGATCTTACCCTGTGTTGGCAATGGTCCCCCTTCATGTCAAGATTTGAACTAAAAACCCTCTCCAGTCAGTACTTCTGTTAGTGCATGTGTGTGTATGTTATACTGTATATGTGTATATGTATGTACAGCACAGCACATCCTCACTTGTGCTGCCCTGCCTTCACTGGACCCAGCTGGAATGGTCAGCCAGTGCAAAACACTTGAAATGCTTTCACAAGCTGGTCTGTGATACCAGGCTTACATATACACAAAAACCTTAATTTTTAATGCCAGAATATATTTTTCATCAAATTTCTATTTTGTTCTAAATTCAACTCAGAATAAAAAAGCAGTTTTGAAAAGCTGATATGGAATGGAACCAATATCCTAAGGTTAGTGTTCATCTTCTCGTCTGATTAGTAGCTCTGGAATACTGGATTTCAGCATTTGGTTGTTGTGTTAATTCTTGTTTTTTGTTCCTTCTTTTCTTTGCATTATCTTACTTTGCAAGGTTTTGTAGCAAACACTACTGGTTTACAAAGCATGAAGCAAAGTTGTGTTGCTATAGAGATGTTGTTATAATGATAATATTATGTATTAAGATAATGGAATATTACACTCCCAGAGAGGAAGACACATACAAATTCTGACAAATTCAAAGGGCAGTGCAACATGAATATTTAAACAGAGACATAAAACATAAAAAATATCCAACAACATCTGTTTCAGAAGAATTTTAGGTATACAGAGTGAGACACTGAACATCAAAGAAACATTGCTGATGATGCTATTTCAAAATTTAGGTAATTTATGTACAATGAACATTGATGTTACGGTTATGATGGCATGAAATTAAAAAGTGGGAGAGAAAAAGTAAAGGATACATTTAGGATACACAACCAGCATCTGCAATGAACCTCAGCATTTTAAGCATTAAGCATCTTTATCCTCAGAGCTTCTGTGGATAGGTGAGCACCTCAGGATAGATGCTGAAAAACTTGGATATTCTGAGCTGCAAGGACCTCTAATGACATGGCAGGCAACTGTATGAAATGGAAGACCTGGAACTGGCATAACAAAGGGCAGATGGGGACAGAAAACATCCTGTACCCTAAATCTGGTCCAAAATTAGCAGTTTCACACAGCTGAGACTGGCAGCTTCAGTGCTCACCACATCTTTCACCTGTCTGAAGATTTGTGCTGGAAAAGGAAGGTGGGAAGCCTTTCCCAAATCATAACACTAATGCATCACACCACCCTGCCTCTCTGAATTTATCTGGCCCACCCAAATGTTAGAAGAATAAAATCTTTAGGACCTGTGCACATCTGTGGGACAGACAAACCCTATTTTTATTTATCCCTTTTCCTTGATTTCCTGGAGTGCAGTACTTAGTAAAACTCTTTGTCACCATGTTGCTTTTATGGCTTCTGGGCCATCATGGCATATGTCATCCTGGCAGAAAATCTGTCATTTTTTGAAAGCTATTTTTGAAAGTTGTTTCACAGCACAATTCATATACCAAGTATTTAAATTAATTTTAGAGGAAATGTGAAGGAATGAAGCAAAATCACTGACAATATTTGAGATACAGAATGGTACAGATAGTTTTAATTATGAGTTTGTGTGAATTTACAATAAAGCCATTGCCTTTTTCAATGAGGAACAGGGGAACAGAGGTCTTCCTAATTGTTAGCCCTTCATGAGTCTTGGGTATCTGGCTCTTCAGCAGCTAGCTTAGGTGACTCAGTCTGGAAAGCACAGGAGCAGTGCCACTGGGAAATTACACTGCAGCTGAGGGTTGGTATCCAGAGCACTCTAGCCTACAGAGTGTGACAGCCTCCTTGTCAGCAATGGTTTATTGTATTCTCTAATCACCAGACAAGTTCTGTTCAGTAGGTCAGTAAAAGGCAAGAAAGGCATAATTTTCCAATAAAAGTCAACACAGTGTCAGACTATAAGCTCTTCAAAGCAGGGGCACTGTCACACACTTGAAGGGTCATTTTGGCTGGAGCCATGCCTCAAACTGTAGTCCAAATAATGGAAATATAAAATGTACAGTGCTGCCCAGATGAAGAGGCCAAGAACAATGCAGATGCATTTTCACTCTCCAGATGAATGAGATTGCTGTGCAAAAATCCAAACTGGATGTGAATCCTGCCTTTCTTCTTCTTCCACTTTGGGACATCTGTTCATACATGTAACCAATGTTATTGTATAGCACTCATCCCTTGCTTCTAGCAGTGCCATGTGAAAAACCCCACAACTGGAGGGCACTGTTTAAGTAATGATCAGCCCAGGTCCTCTTCCATATGACTGCACTGAAGGATCAAGCTGAATGGTGTATTGGTTCTTGTTCAAAAGTTTCCTAGCAACAAAACAGATAATGAAGAAAGCAGCAAGTCAAGCTGTGTACTGTCAGCATCTGCAGTGATGAGTTGTACACAAAAAGTAGTACTTTTTATGTAACAGTTATGTGTTCTAAGACTGAAAGTTGCCTGCAGGACTACTTTGTGGAAGTGAAGTCAGGAATAAAAAAGATTGTGGCCCTCCACACTCTTGTTATAGCATTGTTATCATCCCTAATCAATAGTTTACAATTTTTGCATAAGAAAATAGGGGACATTTGAACCAGAAGCACTAGCAGCTTCTGGGTCTTTTGTTAATGTGTTTGCTATAAAGAGAGATACCCATACTGTTAATGGAGTATGAAGAGCAAATAGATGTTATGGACAGGTATTAATAACATAGGTATTCACAAAATGGGTGTTAAAGTCTAGTCACTGCCATACTTAAAAATGATCATTAGACCATGATCACGAGTAATGTCCTGTTGTTCTGAGTCACATACCAAAAAAACATCAGCTTTGCTTTGGAATTTTAGAGATTGTGATATTTTTTCCAGCTGGCAGTACTTTGGGAGCAGGACTCTTTTGGTTTTAGAGTGTACAGCACCAGTCCAGTGGCAGCCTCTGGGCAGGCATTGTAGTCAGCTAGTTGCCTAGGTGCCTTGGAAGTGCAGATAGAAAAAGCTTCACCTTAGTCACCTCCTGCCTCCTCCAGGCATTTTTCCCCTCTGCAGGTTGCCTTCCCCTCTGCTGCATGTGCTTATGTGCCTGTTTAGCTCTCTGACATCCCATCTATGTTTTCCTTCTATTTAAACAGCATCGTGTGAAAGTCTGGTTCAGGAAGGGGGTCACAGAGAGATGTGACTGGATGTGACTGAGGAGGCAGTAAGGATCCAGGAATGAGGAGCTTCAAATAAAGCAGGAAGGGCTTTTATGTGGCCATGCAACCCAGAAGTGCCCCTGAGCAGAGGGCGAACTGCCTCCATCAACAGTGCCAGAAGAAATAAAGCTCCTTGTTTAATGTGGATCCTGTGGCTGTGTTCAGCAGGTGACCTCTCTCTGAAGCTCCAGTGCTGGCTGCTGCCCAGGCAGCTTAATGTGCCACTGGGTCATCCACACCACAGCCATCCTTGTCAAGGATTAGTTGCTACTTCACCTCACCAGCATCACTGACAGACAACGTTTTATGAAAACCTGAAGTGCAGCTGTGAAATGGGAAGGAAGTTGCCATGGCTATTTATCACCTTCTCTGACCCCTTCATATAACTTTATGTAACTACTTCAGAGAACTTTATTATTAACTTTCAGGGCTATTCAGTGGCTTCTGCTTTTCCGTGTTTCATGTGTGAGATTAATTTTTATATTTAATTACCTAATGTATTATTCACCTTCTAAGCCTTAGAGCAACTGTGTTTCATTTTATTAATCTCCCTCCAAGACTACTCTCTTGCCTCCAGCTTGGAGTTTGAGTTTCGCAGTGATTCTACCCTAAATAAGTCAGTTCCTTACACTCACACTGAAGCCATTTTTTGTTCCTATCATGTTCTGCTCTGTTTTGACAAAGTCGGTGTACTTCTTTGTATGCTCAACTTTCTTGAGGCTTTTTGTCTTTAGCACTGTCTCTTGAAGTTATTGGGATATGTTTTATGGGGGAAGAGATGGCTTTGCTTCTGTTGTTGCTGTTGTTTGATTTTCTGAGTATTGGATATGCTGGGGAGTTTCCAGCAGTTGGTTGTACTGGCTGAGCAGGGACACCAAGGCAAGAATCTTTTCCTGCCTAACTTTGGGCTCCCAGGAACGCTTCTCTCATTACCCATGAAGGCGCATTACCTTGACAACTAGGGTGGTGAGGATGCTTAATTTCACAAATAGTTATTAATCAGCCACTCATGCTCGAGAAGACAACAGCATGATACATCCTTGAGGTGACTTGTCTCCTGGTGAGAGTCCTCAATGAAAGGGGTCTCCTGCTGGTCCATTTGCACCCCAGTCCTCCATAATGTTCTCCTTTGTGTAACTGGATGGGGTTTTCTCACACCAGTCCCATGGAAAATTGAGAGGCTTATGAGTCTAGAAATAGAAAAATGTTTTGCAATTTCAGATGGTGAATTTGCAGGTGGAATGGGATTTGGTCTCAGGATTTTTGTGAGAACTGTGTTGTTAGGCATTAGCCCCAAACATCAGCGAAAATACCAGGATTTCTAAGTGCAGCAGAAATAGCCCTGCCCAATCAAGGGAAAAGAGGACAATCAGAAATGCAACTGCTTCCTAAAAATGGCATAGTGAAACCACAGCATCAAAGAAAAGTCCTTTGGCAGCTTTAAATTTTACTGAGTGCTGAAATGGCTGTTCCTCGTTGACAGTGATACTGATTTAGAAACACAAGCACATTGTAAACCACTACATTTTGACTATGGAATCAGTCAGCTGTATCCTAATGGCATTTTGTCCTTTATTCTTCAAATCAACTAGCATTCAAATATGTGCCCTGAGGAGGCAGCAAGCAATTTCAGACTTCTAAGTTTTTGCAGATTTTGCACTCAGATTTTTATTGCAGGGGATGGGGGGGGGGTCATACTTTGGGAAGTTCACATTGGAAATGTTAAATTTAATACACACATGGCATATAATAGAACAAGTCATAGCTTTGGGAAGACTTAGGTACCTGGCATTGCAGAGGGTGGGTCTTTTGGGTCAGAACAATCTGATTCTTCAGCAGATTGTTCTCTTTTGAATCAGCCCACATGAATTAGTAACGAAATCCTGTAACTCCTACCTCTATATTTTTCAGGGTTGCTCCTAGATTTTCAACATGAGCAGTCGCAGTGAGGGTTTGGCTACTAGGACACAGAGTCCAACGGACTCTGAAAGGCAAAATAAGCTAAAGGGCATGGTGAAGTCTGGGGGAAGGGGCAAGGGTTATGTCAGTCAGTGATTTTATGCATTTGCTGAGGTAGGCTGAAATCAGGGCACTTTTCTCTGACAGACCTATGAGCCTATTACTCAGCGTTGCAACTAGTATTCTTGTTACTCTTCTCACCTCCCTTCTGATCTGAAACTTTTTCAGACGGTGTACCCAGGGCACCAGAGCAGGCTAGGGGCTGACCTGCTGGAAAGCAGCTCTGTGGAGAAGGACCAGGGTGTCCTAGTGGAACATGAGATGTCCATGAGCCAGCTGTGCCCCTGTGGTCAAGAAGACAAATGGTATCTTGGTGCATTAGCAAGGTGAAGGAGGTGATCCTGCCCCTCTACTCAGTGAGGCTGTGCCTGAAGTGTGGAGCACGTCCAGGGAAGAGCTACAAAGATGATTGAGGGACTGGAGCATCTTTCTCACAAAGAAAGGTGTGTTAAGTGTCGGGAAGAGATGACTGAGAGGGGACCTCATCCATGTTTATTTGTATCTGAAGGGAGGGTGCCAAGAGGATGGACCAGGCTCCTCTTGATGGTGCCAAGAAACAGGACAAGAGGCAATGGGCAGAAACTGATGCACAGGAAGTTCCTCTTGAATATGAGGGTGAACTGCTTTGCTGTGTAGGCGACCACACACTGGAATAGATTGTCCAGAGAGGGTGTGGAGTGTCCCTCACTGGAGATATTCAAGAACCATCTGGACACAAATCTGTGCAATGTGTGCTGGGATGACCCTGTTTGAGTCAGGGGGTTGGACCACTGTGGTCCCTTCCAACCTGACCCACTCTGTGACCCTGTGGTTCTGTATCTAGGCCCTCTCTGCAGTACAGCCCAGCTCCACGATAACCACCGGTGAGGAACACACTGCTCCATCTTGCAACCTGGGAGAAAAAACAGCTTTTAATGTCTGTGGCTCACATGCACATGTTCACATGTGGTTCACTTAGAAAAGAAGTCAGAGTTACACCTTCCAGTGATGCTATCTGTACAAATAAAGGTACCCAGAGCATCTGGAAGACCATAGGTCTCTGTTTTCTCTGCTGAGGTCAAAGGAAGAGAGGTGATGCTAGTGGCGGATGGACATCAAGTCAAGCTGATAAAAATTCAGGAGTGTACTGTAGTCCAAGCACAGGATGGCAACAGTCAGACATGGCACTCACACTAAAGATATCACCAGGCTTTGCAAGCAATGGTAAAGGATGACATTAAACACACTAAAGAGAGCTTGAAATATAAGGAAACATGGTCATTGAGAATGAGGGCTCCCCATTCAACAGTGTTTGAGGTTTACCATCCATCAGCTGGAACAAGAAAATTAAATTTGAAGAAAATTAAGATATTGAAGATATTCCTGAGATAAATGTTTTTCAGTTGACTAGAACTATATTTAGTTATTTAATACCAAATACCATTGGTATTTAAGCAACTTATAGGCTTAAAATGTGGCTTTTAAAGTATAAATCAACTGTACTGTATAAGCAAGTAATTTTTAAGTGGAAAATGAGAATTTTCCCTTATAAAAGGGTCAGTACATTACATTCTGATGTTTTCTCTATTTTATTAGATTACAGGATTCTCAGGAACAATTTAGTTTTCAGTAAATGTACATTTTGCTAGGAAAAAAATCATAGTCAAGAAATTGCTAGTCACATCCTGAGACAATTATACAACCACAAAATTAAAACATGACGCATTACCATTTTATTAAACAAATTAAAAGCCAGAGGCAAACAGACAGTACCATATTATAATGTAGGAATATTAGCATTAGAAGGCAGTGTGGGACCCTTTACAGCATACTGATGAAGATCAGCAGGTGCTAATCATTCACAAGATACACAGAGAGGAAATGTGGGCTTATGTTCAAGGTTGTATAACCTGTCAGATGCAAGATTCAGTCTTACCTTAGAAAATACTTTATGCCTAATTAAATTTAAGATGCAAGTACAGGGGCTTAGCAAGTGAAGAGGAGTGGTGTACTGGAAGAGGAGAAAGTATGAAATGAAATGCCACAGCTTCCTCTGAACCCTGACTGATGGGATCAGATTTGTAATTTTGAGAACAGACATCAAAGGTGCATAGCTGCCAATAAAATGATCATCTGGATATTTTATAATCTATAATGATGCTATTTTCAGGGTGATTGCTCAGGAAGGAATCACATCCATTTGCTAATAATGTATGCTATTGCCCTTTACTATATACACACTGTATTTTACTATATTTTCATATTTACATGCAAGCATTGAAGCTACACATATTTGAAATTATTACTGACTCCAAGGAAGAATATCTTTGCAATATAATTTTAATTATTTCAAAATCAGAATGTAGCTGAAATGAAAGTCTTAGAAGTTATTGTAATGGAAAGAGAAGTCCTTCACATATGAATTGATATGGATTATAAAAATTCAAGCTTCTTCCTTCTTTAACAGCTGCCTTCAGCTTTCTTCTAGAAGTACGAAATCTGCAATTTAATTCACTTGCTGCAGAAGTTTAGTTCAGCTGCTGAGGTATTTCAGTACGTGGCAACAAAAACTTAAAAATAAAAATTCCATTTATCAACACAAATTTGGCAAAGAGCTATCTGGAGAACTTGTGTGATTGCTCTATGACACCTTTGTTTTTTTTTTTTTAGATTTTGTTTGCAATGCAGCTTAGTGTGAATAGCAACAGTCCGTTCCATTTTGCTTTTATTTATCTTCCCTCCTCACCAAAACAGGTGAAAGTGAGATGCAGGATGGAAGCAGTTCTTTCCCTTCACAGTTTCAGAGAATAGTTTTATGGTTTGTTTCCTACCACTAAAAGATTTGATACAGAGTAAAATTCTGTCCAAAGGTGGTGGGAAAATGTTTTCCCCATCTGATCAGTTTTAACTGAGAGATCCCTATCATAGCACAAGGTTGCTTCTTTTTTAACATTTCTTTGTTGCTTTCTAATACTTTTATGGCTTTTCAAAATCACTGATTGCTATTTTTTTTCTTCATTTTCTTCTTCCATTCTTCCTTTGTTATTTTATGTTTTCTGGCTTAAGAAAATATAAACACAGTTGACATTTTGTGAACATGTAAGTGCATATAAGATAAATGGTACTAGTGAATTTTTGTAAAATACAACCTTGACCATTTGTTTTCTAGTTCATGGAATACAGCTGTTTCTGAATGTACATGTAAATACCATTAGCACATCCAGGAGCTATCATGTACATCAGGGAAAATTACATTCTTTCCTGTGTTCTTCTCTTCTGAGTATTAGTGTTATTTATTCTGTTGCATTGAAGAGTCAGGAGGCTGTAATACCCAAAAGTAAGCTTTTCCTAGTAGAGGTGAGTAACCCATCTTCCAATCAATGTTTTATTATTTTCAGTTTCAGTATTTCATTTAGATGAGAAACTTTGTGACATTAACAATACAGACACCTTTGCAGTTAATTTGGCACTCAGTAGAAACATGATGATACAGGGTTGGACCACTGTGGTCCCCAATGAAGCCTGAACAAGTGAATTACAGCAGAAATCATTGCCACAGTCAAACAAGGGGTGCTCTCACCAGACAGAAATGTGTAATATTATTGTATCATTCTATTCTTGGCTCCTAAAGTGGTATGTGTAAGATGAAGGAAGATATCTATATAAATGACAAAACAAATCTAAAATGGTACTAACAATGAATGAAACTGATGGAGGGACTCCATAGCTTATTTGAAAGATTATGAAAGCAGAATCATCTTTTGAAGTAACCTTGCTTTCTTTTCTGTTGGAATACCTCATTCTCCATATATACTTCTGCAGTTACCTCTGGCTCTGCACCTCTTCACTGTTGCCACACTGTCTGGCTGCTGGAAGCAGTTGAACCCCTTTGACGAGTTCCAGCAGATGCCAAGATTATTCACTCCAGAGGACACATACAGCATATGTGACCTCCAGAGTCCATAGGATTTAAGAGGCTGGGTCTGCCTCTCAGAAATATGTTGCATACACAAGGAGGATTTAACAGGAAAGCCCCTGAGAAATGCAAAGTTTGATTCAAGGAACAAGAACAATGGAGCAAAGAGACTGGCAGATTTCCTGGGTCTTCCAAAACTGAGAAAACGCATTTAGGATACAGGTGGTGAATAAATGAAATTCTCCCAAGAGAAAGAACTCTGCAGTTTCCTTGTAACTAAATCAAGAAAGATTTGTCTCATAAATTCTTATTAGTGGCTGGTTACAGACAGTGTGATTGAGCAGGAAAATGTTAATGGTTACAATGGCTGGCTGTGCACTAAACATAATTGAATGTTGATGCTGCTTAGAAAACTGGTTCATGCACTTAAAATCAACATTAAAGATATTGCATTTTTAAATCAGTTGATAATTCCTTCTCTTAGCCCAAAGTTCTTTTACATCTTAACAGAATAATTCTAATCAAAAGCATACTGCTTTCTTTTGATGATGGAAAGCATTCCTTGTCTACTAACTCGAGTTTGTGCCATTATTTCCACTTGCATAATATGGATGTTCTTTTAGTAATTTGTATGTCCATCAGCTCCTGTATTTTTTTTTCAATCTTTTGAACCTGCTGGCCATTTTCAATCAGCTGTGGCAGCAGGATAATATTGTTCCTAAACGTTTTGTGAAAATAGGTATCCTTTACACTTTCAAAGCCACGTGAGGTCACCAGGCTTATGTGCACTGCCTGGTCAGGCATCAAGGCACCACTTGGGACAGGCAGGAGTGGGCACCACCACTTTTTGAGTTCAGCATTAAAGCAAGAAGAGGAATCTGACGTGTCATGAAGGGCATAGAGAAAATGGGAAGGAGAGGTAGCAAGTAGAAAGGGTGTGTGCTAGGACTTAGAACAGACACATACAAAAAAGAGACTTTGTCCTATTATATCCACAGTAAATAGAATTGCTTGGTTTTCTCTGGCTGGAGTATTGCAAATAAATGTCAAAGTATAAAATAGCATATATAAGAAAAGAATTTCTCAATATCCACAACACATGCACACCTCATTTTCCCAGTTATTGTCCTTTTCCTCTATTGCCTCTTCCAAAGCCATTTTCAGTATAGATTAATGTCACTGAATTAGCTTTTCCAAAAGTAGAGCAAAGTGTGGTATAAGTATATAGTATCTAGCAGCAAATAAGACCAAAAAGAATTTGGATTCAGGGGCTTCTTGGTCAAACAGCTAAATTAATCAGGAAACACAAGGAGACTTTATAGAAGTCCTCAGTAATTTCCGAGATAATGCTTTGTGCAACTATTATCAACTTTTTAAATAAACAGCATCATAATAACAAATATTTACCCAGAATTTCATAATGTAAATTCAGGAAACGCAGCTCTCCCTGACTGGGCTCAGCAATGGTTAGTGCTTCACTGCACCAAGATCTCCTCATCTGTTGAACATAGAGAATAAAGAACAATGGTCATCAGCTCCCAAGGGCTTCTTCCTTGTGCAGCTGACTAGAGATCAGAAGCAGAACTAAAGCCCCATGGTCACAGCTGGATTCAGGGAGTTTTCTCTTGTTCCCAATCCCTCACATTCAAGGACAGGATCTGAAGATATGTTTCAGGTTCCTTTCTCTTTTTTCAAGCATGAAATGATGATAGCTGGACCTAGGCCCACTGGAGCACTTCTGTGCTTTAAATAATTCCTTCTGAACAGCTGTTGTCCTCAATACAGAATTAAGGCTATGAACCAACTCCTTTTTGGTATAGTGATATGAATCAAACTCTATCAATGAATTAACTCTGCTGTGTTGGAGAATTGTGGGTTACATATTACTGTGATTTTTTTTCTTTTCTCAGAATATACAGCTAGTTACCTTTTAATTGCATGCCTGCATTACTTTTGGATTTTTTTTTATTTTTTTTTCCTTCATCAGTCACATTCTCTTGGCCTACCAGCAGAGTGTGCTGATTCACAAGAACAGCATTTTTCAAGCAAAGGTTAGGCTGAGAGGAGTTTTGAAATAGAAAAAGAATTAGGCTAATAAAGGGAGGCAGGAAAGCTTCTCGTTAGGGTCAGTGTTTTACCTCTGATGGCCTGATAAATTTTTTTTTTTAATCACTCAAACTGACTGGGTGATGATAAAATTCAGAATAAATATCTGTGTTGGTTTAGCACAGTATCCTAACTTTTAAATTTGAGTTTAAATTTCAGGATAAATAGAAAATAAATAAGCTTTCGATTGAGTGAAACTCTTTCCAAGTGTTTCTCACGTTTTGTTTCCTCCAAGCATTTTGTTCCAAAGGTTCTAATTTTTTCTCCATAACTGTTCAGAAATCCTCTGCTTGTTCAGAAGTGCTTCTTTATTTCATAATGTGATGATATATTACTACAGTGCAAATACAAACCATTAATCAGTTTGTGATTTACTAACTGGAGTAAATTACTTCCTGCTTTCAGAAAACCACCCTTAGATGAAATGTCACTGTAGATCCTCTAGGACTTCTTGTGGTAGGGCAGATCTGGAGAGAGCTGTAGAGTGCAGCTGGCCTTGCTGTGTGCATGTAACATATGGGAGTCTGGGAAGAAGCTGGTTAGCCACATGTTGCCACCTCAGTGATAAATCTTTAGTTAGAAATACATAAGCAGAACTGGATGCAGGGACAACCTCTGGTTGCAACAGCAACTGGGTAGAAATCATACCTCCCTGCACTTAAAGCTAAGGGGTTGTTCCTGCTTTATGGTGGTCCCTGTGGCACAGTTCAAAATTTTCAAGTGTTTTCTAAGTTTGAGGCTTACTAAATGTGCACGTGTGCTCGTGTGGTTTTCTGGAACAAAATAAAATTAGCATAGCATTTTATCTCAGCTCTTTCTACCTAAGACTGGAATCCTCTTGGCCCTGAATTATAAGGTGTGGGCTGTTTTATCCAACTAAGAAGCTTTAAGCTTAACCACCGAATCCTCTTCCTCTACTGCTTCTAGGCAACAGCTTACTCCAAAGAAAAATCAGTGCAGTTATAGCCCACAAGATGTACACCCACATGAATACGAGAGGTTGCTTGAGGGTTTTCAAACCACGGAAAAGAAAGCTAAGTGACTTGAGAAAGAATTAGAATTGCATATTATTTCAGCTTATTGACACTTTCAAGTATTTTTCTATTCCTAAACTTCTGAACGCTGACTGTGAATAATATGTTTCAGAATACCATCCTAAGACAAATTTATAAACTCTTAGATATCTGATGATTTACTTGAAATGTCAAAGATGTCTTATGCACTGATTTTTATACAAATTATTTTCTTTAGACCCCAGATTGTCACCAGAAAAGCTGTCCCAGATATTTGTACTTGATATCTTCTTGTACTTGATATCATCTTGTATCAAGATGTACTTGACATCTTCTGACATGGGCCAAGACTTACTCCATCAGACTGAAGAACAGTGACATCCCATTCTCTTTTATTGTCATAGAACCACAGAATCATGAAATCTCCTGAGCTGCAAGGATCATCTTGCAGAGGTCCAGCTGCAGCTCTTGTACAAGACCACCTTAAGAATCATACCATGAGTTATTGTAAATCACATTCACACTGTGTATTACACAGTGGGCAAAAGTTAGGGTTTACCCTCTAAAGCAGCTTACATTTAAGCTTAAAAGCCTTAAATTGAGGCTTGTAATCTTACTGCAACTGGTGATATAATAAGAACATTACTAGTTTGCCCTGTGGCCCTCTAATTCAAGAATCAGCTGGAGAGCAGGAGAATTAATCAGCTGGTCTCTACCCTGACTTATATATCAGACATATTGATTGGTACATCAGCACCTGCTTGAATTTCTGTATTTGAAAGCTGATACCTGACAAAAAGATAGCTAAGGGTCATACACAAAACATGAAGAAATCCACACAGAACACTTGCCTGGATGTGTTCCAAACTTACTTTGAGACATCCAAAGCTCGGGTGGACTGGAATCCCCTTGCATCTTTGTCAATTATAGAGGTGGAAGTGTTATACTTAACTATCCTGACTAAACTCATAAAGTTGTGAGGGCTGAAACAAGGCAGAATCTAGGTAATCTTCCTTTTTGCTGTGTAAAGGATTCACTGGCACTGCTGATTGTGGTTGTCTATTGGAGAATATAGTCATAATCCAATCTCAAACCAAAAAAACCCAAAAGTTTATGTGTTCATACATGTCTGCATATTTTTTTCTAGTTTCAGGCTAAATCTAAACCTAATACCCAGCATCTTAAATGATATGTTATTCACAGTTGAAAAGGTAGATTTTTATTAGGAATGTCACACATTACAGAATCTATCAGGACCCCAGGGCCACCAATAGGCCTTAATGGCCTTGACCAGAGCTCATTGGCAACATCCTACCACACTCTCTGCTGCTCCAAGAGCTTCTTTTAGGTTCACCTGGAGCCCTTAGATCAGGTTATCAGGGCCCTGTTCATCCAATATCTAATATTTTCAATGGAGGGAAATTTCACAGCTTCTCTGGGTAACTTTTTCCAATGTTAAATTACTCTAATGATGAAGAGTTTTTTTCTTACATCTCACAACAGAGTAGAATGGTAGAACAGTAGAAACCAAACTCTTAAAATAAACTTTTTCAGCAGCGAACATTTGTTTATTACTAGGTGTTTTCCAATGGGTCCAGCTGTGTAGTTTATGTGCTGAACCAGATGCACAAGTGACAAGATCCTGACTACCACTGCATCAATGCTTCTTATTTTTCTGCTTTGCTGTCTGCAACTGGAACCTTCATTTGCCAATAATGATTGGCTCAAGGTATGCCTAAACTTCTGGGGAAGAAGCCATCAACAAAAATCAATTACATTTTTTTAGGAAAACACTAAAGAAAGCCATCAGGCTACTACCGCTGCTGCTATAACACAACAACTGTATCAAGTTATGGAGGTCAGGTCAAAACACAGATCAGTCTTTCCATCCAGGCTGTTGGTTGTAAAACCCCCCCTTGAAAAACACTCAATTTTCAGACCTGAGAACATGTTAAAACCAATTGTTATTGCTGAGGTGACTGAGAATGTATTTGTATTCACCAACTGTTTTGCAAATTTTCTCTTCCTTTTTTTTTGTATTGTTTTTTATTTTTATTTTAGATGAGTACTAATATAACACAGAAAACCCATCACTTCTGACAATAAGCTATTCATGTTGCACTGTGCTGTTTTTACATGCTTAGATGAAAAGAGCCATAATTAGCCAGACCTTACTTTTAGACATATTTCCTGGTAGGCCAGGGTGAAAATACCCCATTAACTTGGCCTGATTCAGAAGGCCTTCAGTGATGCAGAAAATGATTTTATGGCACCTTTACTTTTCCAGATCTCAACATATATAAGCAATGCCTATTGAGCTGTTCAAAAAAAGAGGAAGCATTCATTGATGACTCTCATTTGCCTTCATCCATAGAATTCTACTTTTATTTTGTTTGTCATAGTTCTTTAGATCTATTTGGTAGTTATGCTCAGATTACTCAAAGAAAACCCTATATTAACAATAATGTTTAAAATATTTGCTTAGCTAGAGTCACTGACTATGAGAGGACTGATGAGCCATTTTATCTTTTCAGATCAAATGGTAATAGAATAAAGAGTGTGTTCAAAAATCAGAACTTTCCTATATTTAGCCTATAAGTGAGACAAGTAAAAATACAGAAACTGAAAATAATTCAAATCAGCCTCTCAGTTTTGAATTTAGGGGACAGATCTTAGGGGGATCCTAGGGGATGGATCAGTAGAGTCACAGTTCAGCTAGAGAGCTGGGAAAGAAATGTTAATTGTTAGAAATATGTATTTGATTATTCTCAGTCTATCTCCTTTCTCCCAAAGAGAAAGTTTTGTGCAAAATTTTCAGTAAGCCTGTCCATTTCCACTCACAGGGAGGAGCTCAGCTGAATTCCTAATTTCAGTCCCTTCCATTTTACTCTTCTTACTCTGCTGGGTCAACTATATTGTTTTGGTTGGTTAAGTACTTTTCTGTCCTGAAAGAATTTTACTTTCCTCTTCTTTAGCCTCAAGTGCCACTTTCTTCTTGACTTAGTGTTGTTGTGCCCAAGACCATTGATATCTCATCTCATTTCAATTTTTTTCATGTGCTCATCAAAATTTCTTCCCTTTATACAGCACTTCTATGAGACATATTCTCATAAGATTTCTCCAAGTCCACTCCGAATCTTTGAAAGTATTGAAAGGGCAATATGAAAAATTTTCAGCCCTTTTGAAAGGATAAGTGAAATATTACCAACGCCCTGACTCTTCTAGTCTGGGTAGCTGAAAATCTTGTCACATTCACACAATGTTCTTTGGCAGAAATCCCAAAGAACAGCATCCCAATCTAAAGTCCTGTGGCTTTTGTGGGAAAGAATCAGTGAAAAAAAAATGGGAATGTTGACATCAGTGACACAAACTTACAGCAATAATATTCACATACTGAACACTGGAAATGCCAGCCCTTGACTTCTAAAATCAGAATTTGCTAATAATGCACTGAGAGGAAGTTATGGATGGCTCCTTTTCCAAAGCAAAGATGGAGTTGGCAGCACTCCTCTGACAAAGTTCATCTGTGAGGTTTCCCCAGTACTTTAAAGGAGTGAATGGTTTATCTTTTATAAGCAACAGACTCTCTCAAGTAGCAGAGATGAAAAATATAATATTCTCCCAGGGGAAATAGGCAGGTGGGCTAGCCACATTTTCCCACCTGAAAAGGCCCAAGGTCTCTCCTCTGTACCACCTCAGTCAGGAACAGGGGTCCTCACTCAATTTTTGTTCTCTGAAGTGCCCAAATCAGCTCAAAGTCCAGTTTGTCTACAAAAATTACAACTTCACAGAGGCCAAAAATCCATTAATGGTTTGTCCAGTAATAAGTTTAATATATATAAATATATACATATATACATATATACATATACACAATGTTTATCAATAAATTTCCCCAAAATGCTGATGTTACGGAGTTCCAAGTAGTGGCAAGTTGTATTATTAGAATTTATCCATTTTTATTTAAAAAAGAAGTCTCAATAGTATTTGTTCTCCTATATAGAGGCATTTTTTTTTCCAGAGAAAAAGAATTTCTTTGGACACAAGACTGAATTCTGATGGAGAAAGAGTCTGGGAAATAAGACTTATGTCCATCAATGAATCATTAGAGCATTAAGAACAGAATAAGAAGGATGCCTCACTTTGATGAATGCTCTTGTGGATTTTGTAAGTAATCACTTCTCCTAACCTTCATTAATTCTCTTTCTTTGAACTCAAAACCGGACTAAAGCCTTTTCTGTCTCAATTTCTCTGCTCAGTAAGCAGGAAAAACACAAGACATGGTGCAGGCTGCTGCTCTGGTGTGTGGTCTTGCCAGGGTTCAGCTTAGCTGAGGAATGAAACAGCCCATGTGTCTAACACTGCAGACCTTTGGTTGACTTTAGCTGACAGATAAATATTAATTCTTTTAGGAGAAAACATTTCCAGCATCATCTGTGCTGTAGGCTGGTGCTACAAATGGACTCTTTCCTCACTCATCCTTTCTACTTTGCTAGGAAGTGGCAAACTCCTAAAAAATTGAGGGTGGTATCTGCAGCACTGGTGTGAGCCAATGACAAACAAGGCAGCCCTATAGCTGAAAACTTATGTCCTGCCGTTGTACCTGAGCTGGTTTTGGCAGTGATACAGTTAATTTTCTCTACCACAGTTGGCGTGTGGCTGTTTTGTATTTGTGCTGGAACAGTGTTGATAATCCAGCAATGCTTCAGCTGTTGCTGACCAGGGCTTGCACAGAGTCAAGGTCTCTTCTGCTTCTCACGCTGCCACACAGGGAAGTGGGACAGGGGTGCAGGGTGAGCTGGGAGAGAGCACAGCCAGGACAACTGACCCAAATTGACCCAAGAGACATCCCAGACCATATGGCATCATTCTCAACATATTAAGCGGTGGAAGAAGGAGGGGAATGTTTGGAGGGGTGGCATTTATGTTCTAAATGTAACTGTTATCCATGCTGGAGCCCTGATGTCGTGGACATAGCTGAACCTTTGCCTACCATGGGAAGTAGTGAATGAATTCTTTTATTTGTTTTGTTTGCATGCACAACTTTTGATATAACTATTAAAATGTCTTTATCCCAAACAGGAGTTTCCTATTTTCACCCTTCTGATTCTGTATCCCACACGACCTGGGGAGGAGTGAGGAAGCAGCTCTGTGGGGCTGAGTTGCCAACTAGGCTTAAACCATGATAGTACCTCAAAGCCATCAGGGAAGTGATGGCCCAGTTTCTCTGTATGTCAATACCAAATGACAATCCCTTGGTATGAAGAGTTTGCACTCAAAATAGAGAAAGATAGAATAAATTCTGCTGTTTTCTCCGTTCTGCCAGAAAGGAGTACATTTTCTGAGAATGGCACACAGATCATTTGTAGCCTGTGCTGAAATCACCTAAATCTGCACCTCTTCATCTTCCAGCAAATGCAAGCTACATCCTTGCCCCAGTGGCAGGTGCCAGTTGTTCTCTCATACAATATGAGAGAACAAAGAAGCTTTGTCAGACGAAATCTCATGAAATTAATTTTTTTTAGATCAGATGTCTGAACTAAGATACCAGTGCTGCAAATAATTCAGAAATGTGTCAAAAGTTTATCACATGTTTGAGAAATAGATGAGGGTAATATTTTCTTTATACATGTGTCTGTTACATAATCACTTCCAGCTTTGAATGTTCATGCTGGATTTCTTTCCAGTATCCTGTCAAGCAGCCAAACTCATAATTATTTATCAATAAATGGCAACATTTTCTACACTGTGTATTTTCCTGTTTAAATGTCTCCCTGAGTCCACATGCTTCATCCAGCTACATAAGCTCTTTCTTGTCTTCACAAAAAAATTTATGCATTACTTTCCTTGTCTTCTTGAGAGTCTCCTTATTTTGCAGTAATTATCAAGGCTAAATCATGATGGTTTGTTTGGGGGATTCTTATATTTATTTATTTTCCTCATTAATGGTCATATATGACAACAAATTGCCAATTTATTGTAGTGGAAGTGGGATTATATAAATATTTCTGCCTCCTTCCTGGAAGCTTTATTCCAGTTTGTAATAATAAAGTCTCCTAATATGAGGATGGCAGAAATACTACAATTTATTAGCAGTGGAAGGACATGTCCTTCAGAAGGCACATACAGACATTTCACAGTATTCTTCCAAATAAAAATACTGAGCATTGAATGGAAAACTGCAATGCTCAGATCCCTGGAAACTACTAAAATCTACTGCGACCATTTCCAGGCCTTTTTTTTAACATGTTAAGATAATGCAAACTTAATTAATATCCTTCTTAAGGGTGGGAGTTTTATTCTCAAGATATCCATATATGCTAATTTGAATTGAACAGTACATTTATTCACCTTTAGGAGAATCTTACTCTGTAAGCATTTCCAAGAAAGTCTGTAATTACTTGCTCCAAAAGCACCATCTAAAAGGGATAAAGGTAAAAGGACTGGAACTTCATTAGAAAGATTTGAATTCCCTAAAGGTGGCTGGCAGTCTTTCACTCTTTAATAGGTTTTCATGGCACTGGGTTGTCTAACTAGGTTAGACTTTATACAGAAGTCATGTCATTCATAAAGTAAAAAATAGAAGCTGTTTTTCTCTAATAATATTTCTTCAAATAGTATTACTGCAGCACAACAATATGAGATTATATTTTGTATGCTGAGTTTCAATTAATTAGATCAGCATCTTTTTAAAATTATTGCACATTTCTAGAGATCAGCTCTTATATTACTGTTCAGAAAAAGTTTTTTGGGGTCAGAAATTGTACTGCTTGTTTCATGTATTGTTTGCTCCCCAAGTCCTGTCAGAATATTCATTACATGCCTTAAATTGGGTGGATTAATTTGGTTTCCTTACACAGTTTGTTCTTTTTTAGTGCTGCCAGCAAACACTTGATCTATAGCTGGCATAATGTTCAGAATGGGTATTTAATTTGCATTAGGCTGAGCAGCAAGTGATGCTCTTTTTCCCTTAACTGCAGTAAAACCTCAAAGAAAATAGTGTTCTTATGTCTGTGTCAGGGTATAACTGTCCAGTGACTAAATGTAGGTATTAATGGTATCATTATGTAGAACAGAATTATGAAAAACACATCAGGCAATTTTCAGCATCCAAGTCTATCTTCTGACTGGCTTTTTAGTGCTGGACAAGCATAGCTATAGCTGGAATTCTAGGGAATCTGGTAATCCTGTGGTCAACGATAAAGATACCCTTCCTGTTATTCTCCCAGAATCAGAGAGCTGATGAAAAAGCAGTTAACCTCTTGTTTGCCTTGGCTGTGGACTCTGTCATTCGATCATGCATGAATTGTGTGGCTTCAGCACCAACTGGAAGCATAATTTCTGAAGTGTCATTGCTGTCATGTTTTAGAGACACTGTTCTACCCAAAGATCTGAACATATTTGAGCACATGCATAGTGGTGGCCAGTGTGCCCTGTACACTCCACACAGCACCTGGACAGCCTTGCTGTGACACCCCTACACCCTGTGTGGAGTCATGAACCAGCACTGGGCAAAACTCAGAGCAAAACCCAAATCACCAAGGTTGCCCGGGTTGCTTAGAACTTAAAGCAAGGACCTTCTGATGTGACTCAGCATAAGCTGGACAAAGACTAAAAGTCAGTCTTTTTCCTGTGAGTTTTAAGAACACAAGGCTTCTTCCTAGCAAAATATTTGGCACCTTCTTTGGTAAGAAAAGAAAATGCCAGACGGATCCACTGTGGTAAATATCAGAGCATAAAATGTTGCTGCAGGCACTGGGCAATGTTCCCATTGCTCTCTGCATGATTCAGAGGGAAGGATGCATGACAAAGGCTATATAAAGATATTTTTATCTTTTTTGATTGATGGATACTAGTGACACTTTGGTCTCTGGGATAATTTAGAATACTTTGACAGAAATGTTTCAAAAAGATATCCTTACCTGCTGTATTCAGCTGTTTCTTTCTGTATGATGGTGCATGACACTTTACTGATTTTTCCATACCTCAGGTGAAATAAAACACCTTCAGTAAGTAAATTAAATTTAGATATAAAGGACTGGCTTTTGTTGTCCTTATGGAAAACACACAATTCTCACAAAGTCAGAGGAGTAACATTACAGAAAAAAATTCAAAGAAGAAAGCCAGGTACCAAAGAAGAAAAGGATTTGTCAAAACACTACTGAGCATATTTGAAACTGTTGCCAGGAGGCAATTAGCATGGTTGCTATTGAAGCAAGCAGATAGGCTTGACCCAGAGTAATAATACTTTTGAATATGATAACTATTTTTTCTGAAAAAAACCAAGATATTCCAAGTTTCCTGTTTTAGTATAACCTTATTTTTCGCTCTTGAAGGTTTCTGATTTTTTCAGAATTTTATCTTCCTTGAATGCATGAATTACCCTAGGAATAAGTTTGAAATTAAATGATTAAATGAAGAAAAGAGAGTAAGTACATATTTTAGTTATCAAATATTCACTTCTTTTTATTTAGAATTCATATTTTTACAGCTATTTTTTCTATGAGATGTGAGAGCCCCCACCAGAATTCCAACTTTTGTTACTTATGAACTTGTCAAAAAATCCTTGGCTTCAAAGGTGTGTTGGTATTTATATATTTTCTATAGAAAAAACACCTATGTTTTCTCTCAGTGTAAACACAGCATGTTGATTGCTATTTTGCTTAGAATTTTTAAGGCATATAGTTAGATTTGAACTGAAGGAATACTGTTGTAGTCTTATTAGTGTCTACATGGAACTGACATGCCCTTTAAAGTTGTTCTGTCCAAATAATTTTCTAAGTATTGTGACCTCTTTTCCAGTCTTCATTGCAATATGTTGCTTGATGACTTGAATTGCATAAAAGTGGAAAAAAATCTTTTGAAATATTTCATTTTGCTCATCCAATGAAAATGAACCATGCCCTGAGCATTATTTTCCTTTAATGGTAAAAAAATCATATTATGTATATCACATGAGTCCTCTGAAGAAATAATATTAATTGACATGCCATATACAGAAATCTGATAAAATATCGTCATCCAGAAAGCAAGCGTTTATGTAATACACTGGTAATTAGCATGGTGCCTGTCTTGAATTTGTGAGCTGGCACTTGATTTTAAAAGTCATGAGCCAATGTTCTCCAAGAGCATCTGCCTTCACAGCACAGGTAGTAAAAAAATTGTTAAGTCATTGATATTTGATAGTAATAGTAAAAGGTCTATTCCTGCTGCCTTTGTTAATTATCCTTACATGATTCATACATGGCTTTCACTGAATGGCCATTAAAACTGAATATTGCATGTGGGAGCTGTTTAGTGATGTGCATGTCATGTGATGAGACACCAGCAGAAGTGATTTTAGTAGAGCAAGTGTTTCCACAGTTTTTGCCTTCATCCTACACATATAAACAAAGAACTATGTTCATTTTTGTTGCTCCTAAAGTCAGTGAGTATTCTTTCAATAAATTTGGGTACACGTGGGGTCAAGTTGGTCAGAAATGAGTCATAAGAAACTTTTAGAATAACACTAAATATAATTTAATAATTAAATTCAATTCAGTATCATTTTTGGAAATTATATATGATCAAAAGAAAACCTGCAAATCCACAGAAATTTGCTGAAACCTGCCACAGAGCACTGAAGATAGAAGGGAATGATTCACGCCCTATCACTGACCAACACCCTCAAAGGCTAAAAACCTACTCAGGTGTCAAGTAAGGCTCTTCCTGAACCGTATTTTGATTGTCATCCTCTATCACAGTCTCTTACCTCTTCAGAGCTCAGGAGCCTCCAGTCCTGTCTAATACCTTTACTTGAACAGTTTTGTTACTTATAACACCTAATTCCTGTTTGAATTTTTTTCCAAAGTTAAAAAAAAAACATGCAAATAACAACTCTTTAGCTTACAAGTAAGGCTAATTACAGATTCCAGCTACAATTACTTATTTTGAGCTAAAGAAAAATATATTTCCCTCAATAACATGCAGTCAAGCAGCAGAAAAGTTTGAGACTTATCAATCCACTCATTTGTAGTGTCTTCACAAACCATGCATCCCAGCTGATTCTAAAATGTTCCTGGATAGTTTTACAAAGTCTGCAGAACAGATGTGTGGGGAAATGGAAATAGTTGTCTAGAGTTACCTATGGATGTTCTACATTTACATTGACTGGGATGAGGGGAAGTGTCTGGGCAGCCTCTTTTTGTGACAAAAGCACGCACCACATGTGGTGGCATTAACATGTGGGCGGGTAAAGTTGCTGTAGCTTCCCTTCCCAGCATGGTTTTCTCACTGACATTTCTACAAGGACAGTTTGTTGCTGAATCGTGGCAGGCTGAGCTCCTCTAGCCCTGCTGCATCAGTAACAGGAGCGTTACTCATCCCTGCAGAGACATCCCCAACCTGGCAGAGGGCACGGTGCTCTCTTCTTGCCCCAAAACACCAGAAGCTGCCAGGTTTTAAAGCTGGCAATCCCATTTCTCTAACAGGTAGCAAACAATCAGAGTGGAAAATAAGCATATTTTCTTTAGAGGCCTGATAATACCATAGGACATAGGTTTACATTTTAGAACTGCCTAGATTCTACTATTTTTGGTGGCTGAGGCACTTTTACAGAGGTGTTGAGCACAAAGAAATTCCACAGAGTGACTGAGTATAATATGGATGTGCCAATGTTATTCTTTTATCTGCATTGACAGATTGACTCAGCAGTGCTGGATTAACAATTGGACCCAATATATATACACATACACATTAAAACACAGTTAAAAAAAAAAAAAAAAAAAAGAGTAAGGTTGCATGTGAGGCACTAAAATTCAGCATTTTAAAAGAAAAATATTAACATGTTAAATCATTTGTCCCTCTCTGGGCTGAAAGAGGGATGCTAGTGCTCTGAGTTTTGATCTGCCCTTGGTAAACAAACATTAGATTAGATCTAAAAGCAAAAATGGTACTAGATTCTCCAGTGTGCAAACACATGCTGCACATACTGATCTACAGAAAATTATTTTTTTAATTAACTTTCATTTTTAAAACTAATAATATTTCATGTATTTAGCATATGTTCTGATCAGCAGAACTAAATATTGCACATGAGAACCATCTTATGTGGGAAATTCTAAAGCATAAAAACTCAAAATGTCAAATCAAATTATTAGTAATAATTGGTTTTGTTATTTCTGCTTATACAACTATTAATCTGTTACACAGTCTCCATAATTTTCCTTGTGAGGAGCTAGCCAGGCTCTTCATGATGGATTTGAGACATTACTGATTTTTCAAGATAAGATTAATTTAATTCCTTATGAATTAGTGAAGACTACCTTGATATTATGAGGTGGCAAAAGAGCAAATAAAATTGTAAATTAGCATACAAATTATTCTCTGATACCAAAGCCTGCAGAAAAGCCTGTAGACAAGTTGACTGCAAATACTTAACTGCAGACTAGCCATGTCCATTTTTATAATTTTTCTGAAGTGAATTGCTGCTTTTACCAAGGTAACTTAAGATGTAATTTAAAAAATATTTTATTTTCTGAAATCGCTGTACATTAACAGCTACAATCATCCATTCAGTTAGCCATTCAGAATTTGCTAATAAGTATGTACTAAACTGTTCATTCAATTTAAGAGCACCCTATTGATCTAATTCAGATGTCTTGGGAGCTGTTGGCTGCTTTGTAACTGTCAGGAAATAATTGCTAATTTGATCTTTAATCTGATACCTGATGAATTTCTCCATTATGTAACTCTTCCATTGTTTCTATTTAGAAAAATGAAAGAAAATTATAATGGGAAGGAACAGTCAATTACAATAATGAAGTGCAATGTCTTTTGCCTTCTGTCATTCCTCTGCAATGGAATGGAAGACTGTTAGTTCAGCATACAAAAAGCAGCAGGATTTCAGTTATGAACTCCAGGTAAATAAGAAGCAGCTTGTTAATATCTGGCTCAGGTATTGTACCTTAGTGGGATTTTTACAAGAATCTACTTTTACAGTCATATTTTCTTTTTTTCCACCATATCAATTTTTCATTCCTTTTCACTTTAAATTTGTACCTTATACTCACTTTAAAAATGCAATAAACATGCAGAGATTGTAACTACCACAGACCACTATTAACCTCAATCATTTTGCTGAGTAGGTGTTCAGAGCACTCATGCACTTACAGCAGTTTGTGAAGTGCTGTGATAAGTGTGAATCTTCTCTAGACTGAACTGACATGCTAATTACCATGTGAGTCTGCACTACCACCTCTTCATAATTATGTCTGTGGTGAAAAATTACTGGGATATATTATTGCAAACATTCTCTTGTAAATACGTTAATTTCTTTTTTGTAAACTTCTTTTTATTTCTCTCACTTCATGTAACTTGTTTATAGGTATCCTTAATATGACATTCTTCAGCAACATAATTTCATCCTCTCTGTACCATATTTGTACAGCCATGTCTGTGATTGTTTTTCTTGAGTTCCTAATGTTTAAATAAATATATCCAGCATCAAAAGAACTGTTGCAAGAGAAGCTCAAGATCTTGCAGCTAGTGACTTTTTACTTAAATAACCTCATGGTGTTTGCTGTCTAATAACCACAAAAGTTGTGTGTGAAAAAAAAACAAAACAAAAACCCCAACCAAACAAAAAAAAAAACAAAAAAAAAAATCCCAAAGAGAGGAAATAAGCCATTTGTTTAAATCATATTTTGGAGTAAGGAACTGGAAGAAAACTGCAGGAAGCAGCCAACCTCACCACCCCACTTTTACAATGGTGCACCAAGGCCTTTGGGAACTCCATGCCTCTCCTACAGGCTGGCCTTCTAATGCACTCATAAAAAAACCAAAACAAACCTCATCTAGTTTTGTTTTATCTTTACATACAAAGGTCCACTAAGAAGCACTAATTAAACACCTGACTGTTTAGAAAATATCTTCTTTCACTGCAGTCTTCTGAAATTCATATATGCTTCAGAATTTGTCCATTCAACATATATCCAAGACTCCACAGTTAAAGAAACACTCATAATAAATCACTTGGATATAGGAGGAAAAGAGGAGTTCCTTAAAGCATTCATTAGTAAAAGTCTTTACTGGACAGAACACGTTGAGAAATTAAGAAGTTTGTAATCACTCAGACATTCCTCCATTTTTATGTCTACTGCCAGAGCAGGAAATGGTGGATATTTCTTACCTGGGTTTCATCCTTTCTTCCCATCAGGCAAGTGGCAGGAGGGTACTGTGTTCTTCTCCCTGCTCCCTCAGCCATTCCTTCTCAGCAATATTCTGTTGCTCCAGAGCACAGAGCCACAACGTCCACATCAAATAACCAGTGGGATTCCTGATGATGGTAAGGACCAAAATTATCATCAAACCCTAAGAAAATCCTGAAAGGAATGATTTGCCCATGAAACGAATGGCTTTCTGATTTTTTTCCATTTTTTTTTCTAATGTAGCTGTGCAGTTTTACTGCTCTCCAGTGCACTAAACAGACTGTATAAAAGGAGAGACAAATGATCCCTTATCCTCATCACCCTGTGTGGGGTTGTATCTTGAGAATAGACCCTGTACAGTGAGATCTCAGATCCTTTTTTACTCTGGACTCCTCTCATCCCCATCACCTCCCAAATCAGTAAGTGGGCTGGGCTGTCACGCTGACTTTTGGCAGGTCCCCCCGGAGGTCTCAAAACTTTGGTGTGGACTTTCTCTTCCTGCTCTTGCTCACTGAACACAGATGTCAGAGGAGCCCAGTCTGCAGTCAGTGAGGATGCAGAGCAGTGAGTGCACTGCCCCTTCCTTAGTTTCATTCTGTTTTCTCGCTGCTTCGAGAGTGTCAGACAGTCTAATAAATAATTGTCTAATAAATGCTACAAGTGTTTGAAATGTTTGAAATATTACACATGAAAGGGAACATGGGTCTTTCTGAATAGGGTAGAATTGAATCATCTTATTCCTAGTTCAAACAAGATTTTACAGTAGTACAATCACTTCTCTTTATGCTCTTTATGAACCCTTTCTATTTTCTGTATTCGATGCATTGTAAAATGTAAAATTTATTTGCATATAAATTACACTACTGACCATATTCAAACCAAACACCCCATCATTATTGTTACCAAGAGACTGAATAGATTTGAATTTGATAATTTCAGATGGCTCTGCTGGAATTTAGTATTATAAAGCTCATTCATAGAGGCATTAAAAGAAGAATAATAGTTATTTATGCAAATGTGTGAAAAATTCTGTTTTGGATATGAACTGGAATGCGATAGTTAATTTAAAGTCAGATGAAAAGTCAGTTCAAACTGCATTTGCCTATATAAAAAGAAGTAACTACTCATACAATAACAAATTGCTTCATTCAGTATGGTTATGATTTATCAAGGATTTGTATTTCTTTGCCCCCTAGAGCAGAGACCAGACAACTGTATCACTGAAAGGAGGCAGGTAGTTTCTGCTTGATTAGTGATTATATGTCCATGGCAAAACACCAAGAGAAAAATACATTGATTTTTCTTCAAGCAAGCTCTCAGTAATATTAACAGGATGTTGCCAGAGGAAGTATTGTGGTTACACACACACAAACACACACAGTGAAAGCCCACTTAGATGAGGAAACTTTTCACAAGTGTCACTGGCCTTTGATCCTGGCTCTCCCAAAAATATATTTTTGTATTTTTTGTATTTAATCACTATGAAGGAAAAGAATTCAGCAAAGCACTTTTTAAAAATTGATTGCCAAGCAAAAGTAGTCAATAAACTTACTATTTTTGTAAAGATTGCACTCGGTATCTTCTGTAGGAGATTTAACACACACAATGAGACCTTTTGTAAGTAATCAATATCTTACATGAGGCCAAAACTCCAGGAATAGTTTTAAATTTGTTTCAATCTCTGCTGCACTATTCAATCTTATGTCACTAATTTGATTTGGAATTGATGAAATAAAATGCTTCAACAGCTTCTGAAAATCAATCGTGACCAAACAGTCATGCCTAGTCTCTCTGTTCAGACTGGCAGTGTGTCAGGCAGCAGGACTATTCCATCTTCACAGGACTACATGCCAGTTTGTTCTGTGCATGGCCAGAGGCAGTAGGCATGAAACCACTCTCAAGCTTCTCAAGGCAAATGAGCTTTAAGAGTCAATTGACAGAAAATTGGATAAACTGTTCAGGATAAATAAACCTGACAACTTTATTAATATGATATAATGGCTTTGCTATATTTAAAGCCTCTTTATTTTACGTAGCTCCTTTTATTAGCATGATGAATTGGGATTTATTGGATCCATGAGCAGTCTTGGAGTAAAAGCACTCCAAGCCTTTAAATGCTCACTAGAGAGCAATTAAATCTCTCTTCACAAAACTCTACTTAGTTTAGATAGAGAAATCTTTTACAGAAAAAAATGTGCCATGAGATGACCTTTCATCTATTCCTCTCCTCCTCTGTTTTGGTTGCTTTGGTAACTTGCTTCACAATTTGTGGGCAGGAAGGATAGAAAAAGGAATACAGTTTAGGTAAACCTGTGGGGAATACTTGGCAAGGTGGACAAGGACTCATGGTCCTTGGGAAGTGAATACAAGGAAGAGCGGAAGAGATGCACACGTTATGACTTGAGTTTATTGGAAGTGAAAGTTTCAATTTGTAACATTCTAGCCTTGCATTCCCTCATTCTTTCCCTCATATGAGCATCAAGACTTTGCAGCATGCTCAGGCTCCATCTCTTCTCTGTGCCCTACTGTTATTCCACTCCTCTTTTGATTTTAGAAAGGGCTTTTGTAAAGATCCAAGGCATATTGACAGAGAGTTTGGGATAGGCCAGGGCGTGCTGTCACATGGGTGGTACTCTTGCAATCTCTGTGTAGTGTGCCTGCAGTGGTCTCCACTCACATTTCATTTCCCAAATGCCTGTTTGCCTGGACTGCAGGAGCAAAGTGGAGGTTGGCTCAGCTCAACTTCCTCTGCAGATCTTTACAGCTTGGGATAGTTTTCATGACATAACAGCGAGCATTAAATAGAAGAATTAGGCATTCCACCCAAAATACATCTTTCATACAAAACCCAACTTATTTCAAGGTAAAAAAAATATATAAGAACTAGATGATACTTTAAAAATAATTCAATGTATTTGCTTTACACATTTTTCAAAGCTTATCTCTGGCCAATTCAGGTATGACATTTTGAGGTTGGAAACACTTAAATAGCACAGCAAAAAATGTCAGAAGAGTGGTGAGAGACAAGGTAGTGGTGGAAAGTCTGATAAGAGTGAAACAAGGGTAAATGATTACCATTCTGAAATAAATACAGTTTGTAGAAGGAAGTGATGCCTCTAAAACTGGCATCCACCCAGAGGGAACTGAGAATGAACATCCTGTCATGAACCCCCATGAAAACTCTCAGGTCCATATCTTAGAAAGTAATTAGGTCAGGAGCTTCCATTGATTTCCAATTTATACATCCTAAAAACCTCTATGCCTAATTTGGTACAAGGAAAGCTCAGCATGCTGAGGAGCCTGCAGGAAATTACTCTAATTAGAGTTCTGAAGAAATGTTGAAACATAGCTGAGATGCTGCTTTTGTGCAGCAAGCACAACAGTACATGCAAAATAACTGTAATTGCTTTGGCAAGTATTTCTAGGCAATTAAAAACACCAATGCTAATACCTTCTTTAATATCCCTGTGAAGTCTAAATGTAAACATTGCAGTCACAGATAAATACTGAATACAAGCAATCATATAACAAATACAAGGGATACAATTTTCTTGAAGTTTCTGTGCAGATTTTCTACCTCATCTTTATGATATAGGGGTAGTTCATGTGATATTTCTGATATCAATTATCTTTCTCAAAAAGTTTCACAAATATACATTAGGAAATGCTTGTCTATATTTGGATTGTGAAGAGAACATAATAGATCTGCAATGTTCATGGGTTGCCTGAATCAGCAACATGGTATCATAAAGGATACATTCCTCATGGCAGAAATTGCTTCCATTACAAAGCATTTGATATTGTTGTCTAGCAAGCTACTATCTGAGTCTAAGATTTTAAGTTTAAAAAAAATCCTTCCAATGTCTTATTCTTTTGGTTTAAACAAGCATTGATACTTTCATAATTCTCTGATTTTAAAAATAATGAATTATTAAAACAACCTAATAAAACTATTCAGGGCTCCTGATGTTATCATAAGAAGGAGTGTTTTATGGAAAACATATTTATTTACTCTACTGTTTATCAATTTGTAATGGCACTTTCTATACTTTAAAAACTTTATCTGCCATAGACTAATGAATATTTTGAAAGTTATATCTTGAGAACAAAATAATGAAAAAAGGTCTCCAAAATGTGGAATAACTTTAAGATTCTAAAAGTATTAATCCCAGTAAAGACTTACAAAGCTGATAAATTAATATGTCCATGTACATCTGTGTCTGCATCTGGAGTTTCTTCTTTTTAATTGAAAACTTCTGAATTTAGATCCTCAGTCTTACTTACTGAAACTGTATTAAACTAGTGGGAAGTAGAATCCCAAATATTGTTTCTTCCATGATATCCTGTCTAAAAAGAACTTTTTAACCATCTGTTCGGCCATATGAGGAATTCAAACCATCTGGAAGGCACCAGTTTGCAGGCCTTTGAGAGAGCTTCTAGATCATATTAGCCTGACACAATTCATGAAAGTGTCTCTCCAGTCACTCATACCTTTTTGTAAATTTAACTTAATTGCTGAAGATGAGACCAAGCTCACAGGTAGCAAAGTGAATTCACAACCCCTGTGAGAAGCACAGGTTAGAAAAGGGGTTGTGGTGGGACACAAACAAAACACACGGGTGTGATGGATAACCAAATGCCCAGAGTTAACCCTCAAAGGATATGGGTTCCTTCTCTTCTGGCCTGCAAATTCTCTCTTGGAGGAAAGTAGATACAGAGAGCAAATGATACATTGGCTTTTGGACATTTTACTGAACTGTGAACTTGTTCTCAAATTTTATGTCTAAACAGTCCCATTCATATCTTCTGTTACACATCCAAACCCCTTACCTGAAGCAATTTTCTCTCTTGGCATTTTTCATTCAGCTGACAGTTTTGAATGAAGAATCTCAACACACCCCAAAGGAAAAGTGTTCCCAGGAGGTTCAAGATGAAGGCTTTGGGAGATAAATTCTGTGACACAATATGTACTTCCTTGGTTCATAGAAAGCTAGTATCTAGAGGTCCTGAAACAGAGAACAAATCTAATCTCCAGTTCTAATAGTTCCCCCAGCAGTCTTATTTTGCATTTTCCACAGCCAGAGTACAATATCAACTAAAGAATTTCAGAGCTTTTCCATATGTTCAGATTGGGTATATGGAATATCTTGGATATACCACAACCCCTGCAGTACCTAAACCAGTGCAACTTTTAAAACTTTATTAAGCTTATATATTATTATAGATGTCAAAAATATATAAGCTTTATTAAGTTTAGGAGGTTATTTAGTTTTATTTAAATGCAGATTGCCCAATTACTTGCACCCTTAACCATGAACAGTTCACTGTGAATGTGTTGAGAAAGACTTTGGTTTCACTCAAGACTTTGTAATGAAAAATACACAGCAAAACTGCCTGCAAAATCTAGATCAAGCTAGAGTGAAGTGTGAAGTGGTCAACAAACTGTCTAAAGAAAATGAAGTCTTCTAGATTTTGTCAAGTATACTCTCACTAAATAAGGAAGAACTAACAGCAACAACAGATGGCTCAGTCCACTTTGATCAATCTCAATTGCATACCAGGAATGTGTAATTGGGGAAAGCATGGCACTGAATGGATTACTACTCAATGTTTTTTATTTTTATAATGTGCTAAGTAATGTGCTTCAATGAAAACATCTATAAAATTGCTCTAAGAAATGTGCCCAAAGAAAAAGCACTTCAGTTTTGAATGGACCTAAAATCTGTCCTAGAAGAAAAAGAACTAAATCCATGGAGGGAAGAGCAACATGGAAGGATATCACTTTTCTGTCAAAAGACTTAGAAAGGCTCATTTAAAGTAAGAATGATGCAATTAGGCTGCTGATTATACTGAGAAGAGACCTGACCAAACCAGGAGCAGCTCCACCCTGAGCTCTTCCCTTTGCTCATCTATCTGCTCACTCACAGCCAAAAACATCTGGCAGTATTTTCATGCTTGTCCTGTCAGGGGATTCTTTCTGCCTTTATAAATACCTGTTGAAACAATGCTACTGCCCTTTTAGCTTTGTTTTAAATCACTGCAACATACGCCCCTCTTTGCTTTAAGACTTCTTTCTTTTCCTATGTTCTGCACTTGCTGTTCAACTTGGAGTCTGCACCTCTTTTCCCATTTAATCTCTACCCAATATAGATACAACAGCTTTTGTTCCTAACCAAAGTTACATTCTTAGAAAAAGCACTATCATCTGTTATAGCCATAGATTTTTATAATGAAAAACCCTCCCCCTATTGCTGAAATTTTAAAATTAATTTTCTAAATAACTTTCCTCCCTAAAGGCAAAGTTTTTTGCCTGGATGAAAATGGTTTAAAGACACTTTTCATACAACAATAACATTATCAAGTAATTACGTCTGAAAGCAAGCTTAACATCATATCAATAATTTGATTATCAATCAAATTTTTGCTAGATGGCATTCTTGAGAGGAGGTAAGTATTTCCCCAGTTTCAAAGACAAAATTTGAAAACTGTTATCCAAGACCACAAGCTGTGTCTATGGTAGATACTCAAAATCTTTTCCACTCAAGTCCATGTGCTCATGAGGCATCACCAACTCCTAGTGCTGAATAATGATATTTTTAAGGGCAACCTAGAAGGACAAAAATATTTAATGTAGTCCCAAAATATCTTTGAGACCAAGAAGTGGGTGGTTTACATGTATGGTAATGAATGCATATCTACATTTAACTTCTTGCTTGGAAAGGAGAAGAATTTTCCAAATACTGCAACATAAGCACATGTAATGGACTGCTTCCTTTGCTTACTGTTCCAGTTTACTTTAGGGATTGCAATCTTTATAGTAATAAATTTACCACTCTAGTATTCCCTGCATTATCAGTGACCTTCCTTCTGATCGCAAAATGGTCCTTGTGAACCAGTCGTACAAGCTTGTAAAACTTACAAAACTACTGATTTCAGCTTTAAAAATCTTTGGAGAAAATTCAAAAATATCGTAAAAGCAGAGATAAAGGTCTAAGCATCTCTTTTCTTGGTGTGGTGCTCTAGCTGGAGTTAAGATATTTACTTTTTCCAACCTTTTCTTTACCAACCATAAAGCAAATCTCCAATAAAGGTCTCATCTTCAGATTCTGTTATTTTTAAATGTTCACCTGCACTGCAAGGGCTAGTGGAATCACATACCTAAGTCAATTCTGGCAGCACATCTTTACTGGAAACATGCTGTCATCAAACAGAAGGAGATGGCAGGGTACCTTTCAGCCAAAGCAAGGAACCAGTCTTTCTTTCACTAGTTTTTCATTTACCAGGCTCCTTAGGTACTCTGGCAGTACTGTGGGATATGAAGAAAACAGACTCCTCTGTGTGTATGTGGGCACAAATCCTGTCCCTTGGAATGATAAGGCCAACACAAGTTTTGTAGGATCCTGAAAATTTTGGGATGAAGGTTGTGGAAATATGAATAAGTCCATGGTCCTTGTGCGAGTTCTCTCCTTCCAGGCAGTGACTGGTCCCCAGCTATTAATCTGTACTGCTGCATAAACAGATTTCATTGCTTATCTACACACTTTTAACCCATATGTACATTTTAAAGCTTCTGATAAATGTCAATCTCCTTTGATGCACTTTGATTTGTATGTAGTTGCCCACACTCTCCCCAAGGCACAGCAGGAAATCTCTAAGACAAATAATTTGGTGGGGTTTTTACTACGCTCAACGATAATACACAAAAATCAATGCCATAACTTTTCCCTATGGCAGGGACCATGATATACTGCAAATACTTAACCAAATGTCCCTGTGAGGAAGCTCTTCTTGAGTTATTCATACAGAGGCATTACTGTCACCACGGTCTTATAACTTCAGTGTGACCTAGGGTGGAACACCTATAAGCGTAGTGCCCTGAGCTGTATTTTTATCAGTTCTAATTCTCAGTTTTAAAATGTGTTTTCAAGGTCGACGAGGTTTTTCTCTACAGGAGAGAGCCATGGACCTGGCTGGCTGGCTCTTGCTGCTCTGAGACGTTTCAGCCCTCTTTGAGATTATGGACTAGTTATTTTCAGTTATGAAATTTTTCAATGAAGTGAGCTTGCTGTAAGGAGGTTTTTGGCAATGTGGCATTACGTCTCTGAATATATCCCCTACACTCAGGTTCTCAAGGCAACCCAGTTCTGTGACATGGGGACCTCCCTGGACCTGTGGTGGGGAGGCTCGTGGAGGTCATGGGCCCAGGGAGCCCTCAGCCTATGTGCACTCCTGATGTGTACACTAAAAGGAATAAGTATAAATACATGTGAAAAAAGCCCCAAAACAACAAACAGCTGTGAGACTTAGTAGCCTTATAAAAATAATCTGTATATATGTCTCCAAGGATCCTGCCATGGGTTTTCCCTCTGGCATTACACAGAAGAGATGGGGAATTCTCTGTTAGATTTATAAATTCTGCTTGTCTACAGTGAATTTGGGCCATTTTAGCAAGCTAATCACAAGCTGGGATCAAAAGGCTACATAAAAATAAGATACTTCTCCAAAACGCATTTGCAAAGCATATGAGGCTGCACAAAAGCAAAATGCTGTGTAAGAGTTTAGTGTTAGCTTTAAGACTCCATGCTGCTCTGTTCTTCTGAATACCAGGGGATAGAGGATGTTCAGTCCCTTGTGCTTTGTTGTGCCTCTTTCAATCCTAGTAAATGCTCTATCCAGATTATGGGCTCAAGAAAGCCACATGTATCTCAGATGTGCAGTTCCAGTGCACATTCCTACCTAGCCAAAACCTACATCGTTTTTTGTCTTCTCCTCAAGTATTTCCAGATTCCTGGAGTCTTTGAAATCACAGAGAAATTTCCTATGCACTGTGCAAAATACAGAGGAATGAGAAAAGTACCCTTATACCTTTTACATAAAAAGAATAAAACAAAGTTGTTATGAACCGATTTTATTTATAAACTGAAAGGTAATATGCCAACACTGACAACAGTCCTTCCTGATAATCTCTTTCTTCTCTCTTAAAACCTATGGAACTATAGCAGGCCTTTGGCTATCAACTAAGACAAATATGCTAAGAAAGAAAAAATGGGTTTTCTTTAACTGGGCTGGAAAAGAGTAATGATTTAGGATAAATTAAAATAAGTTCTAAATTATGTTTATCCAAGTCAATCATGGAGAAAATTAAGAAGAAAAAAAAAATACCAAAAGCAATAGAAGGGAACTGTGCACCCTAAATATGATGGGTCTTGTATGCAAAAGATGAATACTGATAGCAGAATAACTCCTGTGATCAGTGAATGTTTAGGAACATATTAACTTACAGGCATTGTTGACAGAAACCTTTCCATTAGAGTAGTTTGTGTGGAAAGCAATAAAATGAAAATTTTATGATCAATTTTCTTCTCTTTTTTTTTTTTTTTTTTTTTTTTTTTTTTTTTTTTTTTTGGTTTGAAGCTCAATTTGTGAACATATGAAAGCCAAGCACAGATAAGACAAGTACAATTCTTGTATCCCTTTTTTCCTTTCCCCACCAAGATATCCATGATTAATAAGCTTCAGTGTACAAAACTCTCCCCAGAGAAATGTTTTATATAGAAATAGATTTTAAATTTTTCTTGTGTGAGAAGTTAGGGAAGGTTCATGTAATGACACATAGCTTCATTTTAAGAAGAAATATAAATTGCAAATTTGCTTTTTTTAATTTCTTTTTTTTTAAATTCACTGTAAGGAAAGAAAATAGTCTGTTTCAGAAGTTGCTTATTTCCAATTCTAATATGTTTACTAAGAAAAGTTTGGAGTATGTAAGTATTCTGTTGGTAAATCAGCCCTTTCTAATTTATAACTTTTAAATGTTTTCTAACATTCTCACAAAGCCAGTGGAAAACAAACTTGAAAGAAAATTGAATTAGATGAAACTCAACTACTTTACAGATTTTGAGAGCATTTAGTGACAGGACGAGGGAGAATTTGTGTAGGTTTAAATTAGATATTAGAAATAAATTCTTTGCTGTGAAGGTAGTAAGGCACTGAAACATGTTTCTCAGAGAAGTTGTGGATGCCCCATCCCTGGAATTGTTCAAAGCTAGGTTGGATGGGACTCCACTGAGCAATTTGGTCCGGAGAAAGGTGTCCCTGCCCATGGTAGAGGGGTGGAACTGGACGGTCTTTAAGGTCCCTTCTGACCCAGGCCATTCTAGGATTCTATCATTAGCTCAGATGTGTAGTAACCTAAGAAGCCCTGTGTTTCAGATGGACCTGATGACACAGACATGTGCATGGTCATGTGCTTTCCAGAGTAAGGTTTGCTCACACCCTGTGACTGTCCAGGCCTGAGACTGTGAATAGGCCCCACACTGGTGACAGATCCCCAGGGAGATTCCTTTGGTTTCTGCAGAAACCATGCTGAAAGCTGTGTGAGAAAGGCCAGCTTTAAGCCTGCTATGGGTATTCAGTACTTTTCCATACAACTAATAAAAAAAGGAGCAAGAAAATTGTCGGAAGTGGGAGCTTATGGCTTTAAATTTGCTGTTATCTTTGTTTAGGATTACAGATAAACTTTGCTTTTCTGAAGGTGATGAATGACGTAGAAGAAATTTCAGCTTCCCAAACAAGCTCCCACCACCATTTTGGCTGTTTGTGTCTGGTAAGATTCTGACTCATGACCAGACCAACATGATTTTATTTTGTCTCAGGCTGAATAATTTTTCCTTCTCCCTCAGCCTCCCAAGAACTTTCAAGATAGAGGCATATGCACACATGAATATTCATGACTCATTTAGGAAACATTTATGCAAATAGATATCTACTTTTTGAAAACAAGAACAAAGAGTTCTAAGTGGGAAAGTAAATTTGCATTTTGGTTTCAATAAATAGGTGTGGATTTTTTTTTTTTTTTTTGAGTATTCAATCAATTTGACAAACAGAGGCTGAGACTCAGCCCTGTTGCCTAAATCCTGTGTAGGCAGAGCTTTGCATATTCTGGTTCACAGCTTACTGATAGATCATAGTGGAAGTAAATGGCAAATTGTGAGATCATCTTTGCACCACAGTGACTTCAGTCAAAAGGGCTGAAGAGGGTTCATACAGGTTAATGAGGAAATTTGAAGGGTTAACAGCTGTCCTCTGATGTAAAATTGGTAGAATCCCCTGGCGTGAGAGAAACTGGCACATCAAACCAGCACAACAATGCAGACATGCAATACAGTCCTACTGTTCAGTGCCTCCACTCATCTACACCTTCCCTCATTGCTGGTAACGCTGGGTATAAAGGGTAAACTTAAATTTACCAGGTATCCCACAAGGCAGAGCTATGCCTGCTAAATATCTCAGAGGGAGCTCATTAACTCAAAGCCAATGAAGAATTTGCACAGCAAATAGACCTTTTATGTATTTTATACACAAAGGAAAATTCATGGACTTGCAAGAAACTTTATTCCATTTAATCAGATCTTTTCATAACTGCTTCCTGTCTGAATATATTTCCCTCTCCCATGGAAAAAACCAAAACCAAAAATACCCCAAATCCAAACCAGCAACACAAACCCCCACTTTTAGTAGAATTACATTTCCTTGAATAAAAAACATTTTTAGGAAAATTGAGGTTAAAAATCTTTCTATCATCTCCTTTT
>VWYO01023850.1:4750-34564 GCA_013400275.1 Rhadina sibilatrix | reverse complement strand
TTTTTTTTTTTTTTTTTTTTGTTATGTTTCTGCTTTGGACAATTGAAAAAAAGAGGAAGAATTTCAAAACACAGAACTGATGAAAAAACATTTTTACATCTTCTAAATGAAAGAAAATTGAGAATATATTTAAATTTAAGGAAGTTTTGAAACTGCTTTACAGTTCACATAATCAAGATTCTTTGCTACCACACCATGAGAGCACTGAATAAAATTTTACTTTTCTTTTTTATTCTGCTTTAATAGACGATTATCCGCTATTTGCATAGTTCTTCATTAGTTCTTCCAGCATATTCATATTCAGGCATAACCAGACTTCAGAAGCTTAGCCTGAAAGGTACTTCTGTAAATAGCATTCCTAACTTAGTGGTGGTTTTGTTTTACAGTAGTAAAAAAGAAGAAAAGTCAAAATTTTGGAAAGCAATGTGCATATGTGCTATTCGGAGCTTCCTTCTGTTGACCCTAGGAAGCTATAAAATACAGAAAATATTTATGCTGGTTGATCATCCTTTTATTATCAGGAAAAAATAAACAAAAAAAAAAGTAGTAGTTAAATGTGGCCTTCAATCAGTAAAATGTCAATCCAGGAATGCACTTTAATGAATTGACTTATTAAAAATCATTTTAAAAACTCTTATATTAAATATTCATGACTAATACTTAATACTTAAATTTTGACACTTCTGATGTAAGTATCACTCTTGAGCCTAGATTTTCTTGGAAATCTTATTAGTTTGAAGAGGGGATAAAGTTAGTGTGAAGATAGCAGAACTTCTAGAATGTGACAGAATTTAAACAATGGTTGCCAGTTAATGTCTAATAAAAGTCAGCAGAAATACAAACTGTGGTGGGAGTGGGCTAACACCAACTTAATTTGAGAATTACCTCTTTTCTTTACGGTAATGAAAGGGAAATGTTTTTCCTGATTCAGTTACTCACTTAAAAACATTTACTTCCATTTCGTAGGATTGATTTCATATGCTTTGTGAAGCTGACAATTCTCTTTACAATATCACTTAGGGGCTTTTTTATTTCAGGTTTATACCAGCTTTCATTTTACTTCTTTGTATTTTAGCAAATTTTTTTCAGAAAAATAATATAATGACTACATATCTCTGCACTGGATATAAAGAATAAGACCCCTTAGTGATTTGTTCAGGGGGGTTGTTTTTCAGAGTGCACAAGCATTTGAAACCACTCAGTTTAGGGAAGGTAAGTTCCCTAATAATATAATACAGCAGAAGTAGAATTTAATATGATTTAATCACTTTAATGTGACTTCACACCATCTATTTAAATTAATGATGAATGAAAGTTTTGTTTTAAATAGAGACTAAGACACAGGGATGCAGCTGGGATGTTATGATGTTCTATTTTGGAAGAAACGTGCCTTTGTATGTGAATTTTCTAACAGAAATGAACAAGGTAAAAGCTCTTTTCTTGGCATAAGATGCTGGGATATGCAGAGCAAGACACATGTATATGATCTGATTTTGAATGGGTTCGTAGCTTTCCTGAAAAGCCTTTTCAGGAAAAAAATTCAGACATGGTTCCATAAAAACAAGCTAAACCGATTTGAATGGTGAAGCCAGTAATTCTAGCTTCATTAAACCATAAGAATATGAGAGACTGGATAATGCTAATACAAACAAATGCTGGTACTTTCCATCACAGACCTCAGAATTGTGTCCAGAAGGGCTTCTACCACAAAATATGTGCTCTTCAAAGAAGAATAAAATTAGATGTACTCTGGGCAATTCTACATGTAATGATACTGATTTTACAACATGGTTAATCTTGAGCTACATCAGTGAAAGATGGAAGATAATTAATTATTGTTCACTACAAATCAATTGCTTTATTTGTATCTTTTGTGTTGAAATAGGAACAGATTTGTTTCTTTGGTAAGAGCTGTACTTGTGTTCAAGGCACTCGACCAAATCAACAAATCCATTTCCATTCAGTTCATGTCTGTTGTGTCTTGTGGAGCTTCAACTCATCTGACCTTAGCCACAATATTTTCTGCTACGGTACTGGAAAAATTAAGGGGACAGAACAAATTATTATTATTAACAATAAGTACAGAAACCCACAGCTGTCTTGATCTAGTTTTCAGTAGTTTCACTTTAAGTGGGAGGCTGGATTACAGACATCCAGAGATTATTTCTATGACTCACACTGCTCTTTCACTATGAATAAAAAATGCAATTATTCTTCTTGGATTTTTGCATTATTAAAACCTTTACTATCTAACCATTAATTATTGACTCATAAAAATGGATTTATATGCATAGGAAGCATTGGGGCATAAGACGCTTTTGTCAAATGTTATTTTAAGGACCCTGTGTTTTCAATAATATAACTACAGTCAGTTTCCTTTCTGATATTATTTCCTCAGATTCAAGGTATTTTTGAGAGAATCCTGTTGTCCTTTTTTAGCCTTTTTGCTTCCATTTTAGTAGTACTTGGTAAGTACTGGGATGTTCTAATACTATTAATGCTTCTCGAAGACTTTCTTGCTAATTGCAATGGTTTCAAAAAACCCTATATTTTTATAATCAAGAGTGACCGATGAAGTCATATAGCATGCAATAAAATATAAATTTAAACAAGTTAATTTTTAATAAAATATTGCTTCTTAAAGATCAAGAAATGGCAACTGATGTACTTTCATTGGAATGGTTAAATTTGATAATAATCCAGTGTGTCACTAGGACATAAAAAGAAAGAGGTAGCCAAGATGCAGCATAATAATTTATTTTGGTGATGAGTTATAACAAGTAGGAGGGAGCATAGAGTTGTGTCCTCTGAAATCTATTTGCAGCAATATGTCCAGCCTCATTTACTGTGCGATTAGTTTCAGGAGAATCAAATATCACCGAAATGAGTACTTAAACAGGTTCCATAAATAGCTACACACATACTGTACCAGTGCATTCAAACACATGGTTTGATACACATAGGTAGAGAAATAAAATTATTTCCTGTTAGCATTATTTTTCTGCTCCACAGTTTTGCAACATTCCTCAAAACCAGAGTGGTGTGGTGATCACTTGTGCTTTCAGCATTGTGCCTGTTATCTTGTACACAAACTGTCACATTGCAACTAGTTTCAAAAGGACTGTTGCTTTCTATGTTTCCAGACTCAAAAGAAGCCCTTTATTTTTCATTAATACAGCTCCCAACCTTGGTCTTATTTACTGTTCTCCCATGGCAGCTGATAGCTTCTTCAGGTTCTTCGTTCAAACTGCTGCTTTAGCAAATGGGAATGACACCTTGTCAATAAAAGCTGCCTATGTTTTAAATAAACCTGTCTGGAGACCAATGGCATCTCCTCAAGAAGGGCTTGTGCAAGTATTTCTTTTGTATTTAGTTTAAAAGGACTAGGTGCTTCCCCTGACTCCTGCCATCAGCAATGATAGGAAGTCCTTAAGCTCTATATCAAAATGCAGTTTGAGTAGAACTTCATTCAAAAAGGAAAAAAAAAAATCACTCTGAGGCTCTGGCCTTTTCTGCAACTACAGGAAACTGCTTGTACACCTTTTGTGGCCTCAGCTTCTCTTATAAACATTATAATTAACACCTGTCAGGTTTTCTAGTACCTGTTTCAATATCTGCACAGAAAGCTTCTTACAGATATTTTTTTTTCTTTTTCTAGGAAGAGCATTTAGAGATTTTTAGAAGTGTAGTCCTTACCCAAAGAACTTTTTCCCTGCTCAAAACTTAAGGCCAGCATTTTTTGTTCCCAAGCAGCAATATCTTGAAATTCTTTTTTTTTGTTTTGGAATAAACCGACTATTTCTCATTTGAAAAAAATATCAAACTGATTGCTTTAATAACGAGCTACCTCTTTGACTTCCTGCAGTGGTGTCCTGCTTTGCATTCCTCTCTTGGAGACTTAGTCCCAGCTGGCCTGTCATCTCTCAGACAGTGAGTAAATAATCTCCTCCCCAAACCACTTCCACCTTCTTTTTGCCAAAGATTCTGAACCTAATTACAGAATCACAGGATCATAGAAGAGGATAATTTGTAAGGCACCCACAAGGATCATTGAGCACACCTCCTGGCCTTGCACAGGACTATCCACAATAATCCACACCAAGTGCCTGACAATGTTGTCCAAATGCTTCTTGAACTCTTCCAGGCTTGGTGCTGTGACACTTCCCTGGGGAGCCTGTTCCAGTGCCCAACCATCCTGTGGCTGAAGAACCTCTTTCTAATATCCAACCTAAACCACTCTGACACAACTTCAGGTGTGTTACAACTTCTCTCCGGTCCTGTTGCTGGTCATCAGAGTAAGAGATCAGTGTCTGCCCTCCTCTTCCCTTCATGAGGAAGTCGTAGACTGGAATGAGGTCTCCCTTCAGTCTCCTCCAAGTCTAAAAAGACCAAGTGACCTCAGTTGCTCCTCATACAGCTTCTACTTCAAACCCTTTACTATCTCCTTTGCCCTCCTTTGGATGCTCTAATTGCCCTATGTTCAATTTTTTACCAAAAAAAATTTGAGTATTTATCTGTGTTTTCTTTTATGTACAGGAGGGTTCTTCAACAAAATTTTATGAGCAGTCTTCATTATTTTTACCTTTAAATCTCCCCTTCAATGAATGAAAAAATGTCCAGGAAAAAGAAAAAAGAGGGAGAAAAAGGAAGGAAAAAAATTAAAGAACATAACTTGACGTAAATTTATCCTGCCTTCCTTTGGATGATTATTATTCCAATTAGAAGACCTGTCACAGAGGTTTGTCTTTCTCTGTCAGTGAAGAGAAGCAGTGGTCACCATTACTTCTGCCATAGACAATAATATGAGCCTAGGGCAATAGAAGTGGGTTCCTTTATCATGCCAGACTGTGGTAGGCTTTTGGCCCATGGTGACTACATTGTATTTGCTGTTACAACCATTCCACTCCAACTTGGCCTAACTATCTGTTTGAATCCCAGCTGGTGATTGTCCATAACACTGGGCCATGTCTGGGCCTGTCTTTGTGACTGCTCTGCAGGAGGGGCTGGGAGCTGCTCTTAGAGCAGGAATCTGAATGCCAGAGATCTTCAGCTGTGTTCTGGCACAGGATATACATCTTAAATTGTTTATGTTCTTGTTTCCAAACTTAATGCCACTAAACTCATGAAGTTTAGATCCTTCCTGTGTTATTTGATAACAGTGCAGAGCTAATAAATGCAATGTTTTTTGTCTTGCATAACTCAGAAATTATTGACCGTATAAAAGAAGACGTGATGTTGAAGGAATCATTTTTCATTTCACATGGAAACATCACATTTTTTGCTCAATTTTGGAAAGAAAAAGGATATAAAAATGAATCCAAGTCTCCACTATGCTTTCAAGTGTCTATTAGTTCCAGATCTTTTATGCCTTAGATGTTTGTGTAAGATCTTTGCCTAGAATTTATACTGACCCAAGAGAAGAGCAGGACTAAACTAATAATCATTTTTGTTTGGTGCATTATATGGAAATATAACTAAATATTCCGTATTTTTCTGCTTAGATAGAGAAGGAAAGAATGTGGTTCTCAGACAAATATTACATATATGTTTCTGTGAGAATCTTACAAAGTCTGGAATTGGGAAGGAGCAGATAGGAATGGAAGAAATGCCATGGAAACACCTGCAGTTACAACTACTTACATGTATAACTATGCCATCACTCTACTGGGAAAGATTTTCTTGTCAATTCAAAAAATCCTCATGCTCTATATTTAACCATTGCCCTTGTTTTTCAATTTGTTAGTAGCTGATTAATTTGAATCACAGTAATAATGGGTAGAAAAGCATAATATACAGAAAAGCATCTAGGTTTTGACTGTAGACCTCATTATCTTTATTTCTCTTTATTAACTATTCTTGCCTTTTCAGTGTTTTTGGTTGAAACTTGCTTGATTATTAAATAACACCAAAACCTGATGAAAAAACCTCAAAATTCAGAAATTATTTCAGACTACTAGATACAACCTACATGAATAACGTTTTGTAAAGGACCAGGCTTGAATTACCACTGAGTCAAGGTGGTTTTTTTTCTGTTATGGCTCAGTGAATCAGGATTTCTCTTGAAGCTAATGGTACCTAACAGCAAGTAAGGGTTTTCCGCGTTAGCCAGACAATAAAATATTTAGCCTGACTTTGAAGTTGTAGTGGCATAGGAATGAATGCCACTGCCGTCAGTAAGTTTTTGAGATGTGCTGCACACTCAGCATTGGAAACACTCGTGCTTGGGCAGACTTTTATATTCTTGATGATGCACTCGGCAACAAGTGGAAGGGTTGTGGGTTGGCCAGATCTTTCACTAGATGGCAATAAGCACCAGCCACCTTTAGCTAGTGTTTGTTGTGCATTCCACAGTGCAGAAGTCACTTGATTTTTGACTTACCTACTTGCTGCTGTTTTACAGACACTTCAGCTTTTCTGGGGCAATATTCAGACATCCAGTCCAATGATTTCTGTCTCCCTAAAATTGTCTGAGCTCAGTCAGACAAAAGGCAAGTCCAAAACTGGGAAAACAACCTAAACAGTTTTTTCTAGATGGGCACCAAATTGCATGCAGACAGGAGTAATGCAGACTTCAATTGCTCTTATACCTAAGATTGGCTCAATTTTAATTTTTGGCAACAAGTTTTAAATCTAGGCAGGTTACAGAGGCTGCTACCTGTATCTTTTATACTTGTGTCTTTTTCCTATTGTTTTTACTTTGTGATCTGGTGTCTGAGTGGAGTCTTTTTCAGCGAGGCTTCTGTCTGTTTCTTTTGTCCATTGTTTATGAGGTTGTTGCTGGTGAGATGCATTACTGAGGCTTTTCTCCATTCTGATAACCACAACCTCCTGAGGGGGAGCAGGCAGTACCTAAACATGCAGGAAGATCATAACAATGCAGCAAGCATATCAGCCACTTCACATCATAAAAAAGATGACAACTTCTCCTGGTCTGTGACAGGAAAGCTAGGAAACTGTCGCGTTGCGTATCTGGTTCTGGCCCAGCTTGGGCTCCCGGTAGCTCTGATACACCACTACAATACTTGTTGGTGGGGTCTTGGCTCACAGGCAGTTCGGCTCACGCTGTCATGGCTGTGGTAAAAAGAGGGATCTCTCCAAGGCTTTCAGGAAGCAGGGGGTTTATTTGGGGGGGTCAGGGGATCCCCCAGCCTCAGGTAGGTGCCTCAGAGAGACCCCGAACCCTGGGCTGCAGGGCGTTTTTGTTCAGGACAGTTCAAGGGGTGGATACAAAACATATGAACCAATAAAACAATCTAAACAATACATGCCAGCTAAATTACCTAAACACTAGCAAATCTAAAATAAGTTTGGGAGTGGTCTCCAGGGATTTCGCCAACCAGTGGCCAAAGCCCTTGGACCTTGAAGATAAAAATTCTGTGATGGACAAAGGGAATATATATACATAAACCAGAAATGGGACAGGGAAAAGAACCAATAGGAAGGAATCTCCAAGCAGAGACTCAGGTTGTCTTAGAAACCCTTATCAAACTATGATAAGAATACATTCTAGGGCAAGAGGCCCTTTCAAGGTGTTTAAGCTACACTAAACTTACAATATAAAAAAACTATACTATATTCATAACTAAAGCTTATAAAACAATTCTTGCAAACCCACAGGAAACTGTCTTAACTGTAATTTAAACTATATAATGCAAGTGGCTTTGATGACAGAGGTAAAGTTCTGCAAGGACAGCTGTGACCATGTGTTGCCGTGTAAGGTTCCATTTTACCTATCTGCACTCTAAGCACATGGCTATGTGGAGAACAAACTTTGTACATGCAAATCAACAACCCATTCACTAATCTGAAATTAGAAAGGAAGTAGGATATGAAATAGACTTTTAATACTGGACTAAAAAAGTCTGACAACTCACAGTCCAAAAATAATTGGTTTATCAGACTGCATTATTTTCTCTATGCTGAGGGAAAATCTCCAAGAAATATACTTCGTGTAAGATCTTCCCTGTCTGTGTCAGAAGAAAACCAGAAATAACCTTTCTGGTGTCCTCCCCACTATCTAAAATTGCGCAGACAAACTTATTTAATGATGTCTACACTTACTGTCCACTTTGTAGTTGGAGAAATTCTACTGCTGTTTTTTCACTCTTTTTGGACTTTGCAGGGAGTGCAGTATCTGGAATCATTTATTGTATATAAAGATGTACATAATTTATTTTTTTTAATTAGTTAACCCATTTCCTGTATTTCTGAACATATAATGAACTTTTTATACCTTCTGGGGGGAGATAAAAATATTGCAGAAACATTTGATCCTTTCATTTGATCCTTGATATTGCATCTTTACCCAAAGGAAACACAAATGATAGGACTCCAAGAAAGATAATTTTAATAATTTTTGCTTTGTGAAGCCCAATTAATAAATCTTTAACAGTGGTGGTCTCATTGATATTATTTTAGACCTCCTGCTGTCTCATTAAAATTTTCTCTTTGCAGCTGGTTTCAGGACATTTATTTCATGGTGCTAGTAGGGATGTTGATCAGACCCCAAAATAGAGTGGGAGAATCGCTGATCCTGCTTCAAATGGTTACAGGCAAGAACACACATTCTGTCTGCTGAGATCAGTCCCACTTCCAGAGCAAAGGTAGCTTGTCATACCCTCCTATTCCACACCCTTGAGCTGAATGTAATTACAGTGGACTCTTCCATAGCTCCCAGAAGTTGGAAAAGACAATTATACATAACTAAAGTTTGGTCTCAATGAGCTTTGAATAACTAAGATTCATGAAGTAAACTGACAAAAATCTCAAAGGATTCAGTGCTCACTTTGAATGTTTCCAAATTTAAATTTATTAATTAAAGTAATTAAACTTGAATTAGTAAGCTGTGCTGCAGCAATGCAATTTCCAAAATGAACACAATTTAGTTGTGGTTAAATTAGATGCCACTCTATTGCATTGTATTTATAGTAATGACGTTGGATGGTTTGATTCAAACAATAGCATGTTTATATGAAGGACAATACTTTTATTCCTTTCAGAATGATCTTCTACCAGAAAAATTGCTAAAAGAAATTACACTTGCCAGTTCTATCACACAAAATGACACAGCCCCACTAGACTTCCTTCTCCTTGAGTTTATGTCCTCTGATGCACCAAAAAAGTTGCAATAACCTTTTACTGCACCTTATTTATTCACATCTAATTTTGAAAATGGTAATTACAGAGGAATGAAAAGCATGAACAATTTTAACTGATGATTAGAAGCATTTATATGCTGGTGGAAAAAATATACCAAAGAAAATTAAGTTTATCTGGCCTTTCCACTTGTCCTAAAAATCATTTACAAATTAATAACCAAGATAGTTTCTTGAAACAATGTCAATCTTCATGATGACTGGCTGCTGTTCAAAGAAAAATGAATATATTAAAAGGTTGTATAGGCATTTTCTATTCAAAAGCAAGCACAGAAGGAGAGGAAGGTAAGACAAAATAATTGAAACACACCAGATTTTAGTTTATCAACAGAACTATTATTTAGCCTATACCAGCAGAGTTATTTGGCTTACATCAAAATTAAAGTCAGGATAATACGTAACAGTTTACCAAACAAATTGAGAACCGAGTAATGTAAAATATGGTGGGTCTCCTTAACAGGATCCCTGAATCCCAGTCATTAAAAACTACTGTGGTTTTAAAGATTTTGTGAAATCAAATTAAATATTTCCTTCATATCACTCTCCATACAGAGAACATTGGAGCTTTGGGAGCTACTGTATCCTGTAAGTCTTAAGGTTTAGTTATAGAAAGGCCTTTTTAAAGTTTCAGTGTTTGCAAATCAAGGTGATGTCTCAAGATTTTTTGGCTAGAGTAAACATTATAAAGGCTCTGCCATTTTTCATCAATGCATCAAAAACTCATTAATTACAACAGGGAGGCAACTATTTGCATTTGATACATATTTTAGGAAAAGGCTACTTATATGAGCAATACAATAATTACCTGAGCACAGAAATATTGTTCTTTCCACTATGTTGGCTTCTATATCAAAATCTTTCCATTTCCAGCTACTTATTCATTTCATTCAATTTCATTCTAACAGGTCATTAACACATTTAACCAAATGTCTGAAATTAATGTGAACCGTTCCCAGTATAGTGACTATTATCTTAATGAAGACCTGGAAAAGAGAACTCGCTGTTGAAAAAGGAATGCTTGAAAATAAATGGACCTTTCATGTACAATGATTTGTTGTGCTGAACTTAATCACTACCTCAGGGCATTACTATTTCAAATAGCCCCATGACTGAACTGTAGCAAGTGTTAAAATTTTGAAGCTGCACTATAGTTATGTATTGCATATAATTGCAATAAAGATTAGAGTTTCCTAACAATTCCACTCAGCACAGCACGTATGAAAGCATCAATTTAGATATTGCCCACCAAAATGATGCAGTGGCTGTAATAGTATCTTTATAGTGATGTAAGTTTTTGTGTAGGAACCATATTTAAGGATTCAAAATCATTTAAAATTTTCTGCATTTATGACTAAATATTTTACTGGTTAAACCTGAAAATTCCAGTTGAGTTCTTATTCTTTCAGAGATAATCCAGGTCTGCCTGGGTGGGATTCATCTCCTCACAGCTTTGAGTATCTGTGTCTGAACTAGCCATCTTGGAATCCTTTTAAACCGACAAGACCAAACTGGTCTTGTTGCAGTAAAGTGTGCAGTGCTCTCACCCTAGAGTGCATATCCAAATTAGGTCAGATAAGCCAAATTCTCATGTGTTTTCTAGTTCAGCCAGAAGTACCCACATTGTGATCCCCAGAAGATGAAGTCAAGGTGGGCTCTGAAACCTTCCATTCTACTTGTATGTAGCTGAGCCTGTGGAAATGCTGATAACTTGGGCAGCACTTCTGTTGATAATATAAGAAGTAAAACGTTCAGCTCACTAACCACTGCAAGAAATAACTGAGAAAGTTAAGAAGCTAAGAACTTATTAATGATCAATACTGTTGAGTAATGAACCTTGGCATTTACATAATCACTTTCCATGAGACCTGGACCTCAAAGAACAGCAATAGAAAAAAAAAAAAATTCACAGGAAAGAAGAGTGAATAATGAGTTATTTTTAAAAATTCTTTTTCTTCCTTTTTTATTTTCTTTGCAGCAATTATCAGTGTGATAAAGAGAGTAAGAATTGCCTGTGGATGTAATCTACCTGTAATTCAGTAAAGCCTTCTATACACTCTTACACAGCATTCCCCTGGAGAAGCAGGGAGCCCATGGCTTGGACAGGTGCACTCTGGGTTAAAAACTGTCTGGATGTCCAGACCCAGAGGGTGGTGGTGAGTGGAGTAACACCCATGAGGTTCCCCATGGCTCAGCACTGGGCCCAGTACTATTGAATATCTTCGTTGATGATCTGGACAAAGGGATTGAGAGCACCCTCAGTCAGTTTGCAGACGACGCCAAGCTGTGTGGGTGTGTTGATCTGCTGGAGGGTAGGAAGGATCTGCAGAAAGATCTGGATCAATGGGCTGAGGTTCAACATGGCACTTTTATTCTTGGGTCACAACAACCCCATGGAGCACTGCAGGTTGGGAGCAGAGTGTCTGGAAAAAGGCCCAGCAAAAAAGGACCTGGAGGTGCTGGCTGACAGTGGCTGAACACAAGTGTGCCTAAGTGGCCAAGAAGACCACCTGGGCCTGTATCAAAAACAGTGTGGCCAGCAGGAGTAGGGAATTAATCATCCTCTACAGTCGACTATGGTGAGGCTGCACCTTGAGTGCTGTGTCCAGTTTTGGACCCTTACTTCAAGAAGGACATTGAGGTGCTGGAGTGTGTCCAGAGAATGGCAACAAAGCTGGTGAAGGGTCTAGAGAATGAGTCCAATAGGGGCATCTAGGCAGCTGGAGTTTTTTGGTCTGGAGGCTCAGGGAAGACCTTATCACTCTTTACATCTACCTGAAAGGAGGCTGTAGCAGGATAGGAGCCAGTCTCTTTTCCCAGGCAGCTTTTGATAGGACAAGAGCATATGGCCTGAAGGGAAGGTTCAGATTGGACATCAGGAGGAATTTCTTAATGGAAAGACTTGTCCAGCACTGAAATTGGCTCTCCAGGGAAGTGGTGGAGTCGCTATCCCTGGAAGAGTTCAAGAAATTTCTTTGTGCTATGGTTTAGTTGGCATGGTGGTGTTTGATCAAAGGTTGAACACAAAGGTCTTGGACATCTTTTCCAACCTTAATTATTATATTCTATTCTAATTATAGCAAAAAAAAAAAAAAAAATCAAATGAGATGATTGGCTTGTGTGATTCTCACACAGATTCTGTCAAACCTGAACTAACAAAATACTGGTTGAACTGTCAAAAAACACTGCCTATGGCCTCATTCTTCACGGAGAATGAGCATTTTATTGTTGTTTCCTTCTAGAGGAAAAATATGTTGTATACATCTGTGTCAAATAATTGAAGCATCAGCCTGTTTCAACATGGTCAGCACATAGTCAATCTGTACAGCTACTTGGGCAAAATTTTTCTGAGGAAAATTTTACAGAGGACCAGTATGGATCCATGGAACTGGTTCTAACAGTTGTTGATTTTCATTAGAATTATTTTTCTCAGCACAGTGTTTCACATATGTCCTTACTGAATTTCATTTAACTGCTTTTGAACAATGTCATGTAAATTTTGAGTCTGTTCTCCAAGCCCTCCTTAGAACTTAGTGCCTGATGAAATCTTTATAAGCCATGCTTTTCATTCCATTATCTGAGCTACTGATGAAAATGTCAACCAGTTGTGACTCCAGTTGGGACCTTTGTGGAGCCTCACTGGAGGCAGACTTCCAGTTTAACATCAAACTCTGCAACAAACTGCTCTCTGTCCATCTGTTTTTATGATTGCTCAATTTAGATCCCTTTGCTGCATCGCCAGCAGCTCCTTTTAGGTCCAAATGAATAAAAGTCTGCTACTGACACATTTCCATCTGAGTTATTTACCCTATAAAGAGAGACAATGTTTTGACCATGTTTGTTTCTGACAAACACATTTAACTTCTTGATTTACCACCTTATAATCCTCTAAGAACTTATAACGTGACAGTTTAACAATTCCATTTAGTCAGATGACTAGCTGGCAGACAATATTTTGCTCTCAAAGGTTTTCAAGGTAGTATCTAATTGCAACAAAATGCTAACAGGGGTATCACTGTCTGCATGGATTGAGACACAGGGCCTGCAGGTCATGCTGGAACTAGACCCACTACTGCTGGGTAAGCTGCTCTGGAAGTGGCCTCAATACAAAGCTGCACAATTCTCACCTCAGGGCAGCTGCTGCTGATGGGTGCTGCTGCTGTATCATGCAGATGCACCTGGTTTTTGGAAACCAGTTCAGGGGTCTCCCACATGGAGACCAACATTGTCATGTACATCTCTTCAACATTGTCACATACAGGAGGATCTGCCTCCCTGAGTCCAGCAAGGACACCAGCACACAACCCTGGCCGTGCAAGGAGTCCATATCAAGAAGCACACATGAGTCAGAAAATGAAGAATACAAAAGAATAGTGTAGTGACAGAAGCCAGTCAATGCAAGAACAGTCACAGTAGCTGCTCCTTAGACATGGTCTTTGTGAGAAGAAACAGGTTTGAACAACTGAACACTGCAAAAACCTTGAAACCACTCCCAGACATTTTTCTAAAGGATACATTCACAATTCAGCATGAATTTCAGTACAGCATACACCATGGAGGAAGACCAATTTGGAGATAGAAGTATTCTCTTATGGTCAACAAAATTAGAGAACCCAGAGGAAACAAGGTAGGGAACTAAATTATCCCCAAAAAGTTTTGAAGTCAATCAGTTTTCTTAGGTGATGCTAGTACTGATAATTGATTATGTGCCACACCAAATGAAAATATCTGCAAAATATCCTGGTTATCTGCTACAGCCTGGAGGTAATCTCTTAGACGCTGTGACACATTTCCCAGCAAAGTTAATAAGGGAATTCCACAGGGCTGACACATTTTTAATGGAGAGCATCTGTCTCTGAATACAGCTAATTTCAGTATCCCAGAGAAATGTTACAAAACATCTGCCTTTTTTCCCCTGCAGACACTGTATCCTTGCTAATATTCTATTCTAAGCCTTTGTTTCCGTAAGCTAAAACATGCTCTATGTCTTAAGAGGATTTTCTGTTTTCCTTGCTGCCAAAGATCTTATACAGTTTTGCAAGTATGCAGCAGGTCAGTAAAGCGCTGATAGCTTAGAGTGCACTTAGCAGATATCTAAACTTTCCTTTTGCACATGTTTTTCTTGTATTTATGAATGGTATTGAGTAAGAAAACCTATGTTTTTATACATTTTAGTGGATATACTTATTTTAAAGTTATCTGTAGAATCCATAAAGTATTGATTGTGGTGTCTTGCAGACCTTCACACTACTGTGACAGCCTTGAGAATGGATCTCATGAGAACCACTCTGCGTCATTAGGTGGCACTGTACAGCAATGCTGGCAGTTTTAAGACTTCCTCAGCTCAAAAGGGACTTTTTCATTATCTAATCTGATTTCCTACATGCTGTAGGCTATAGAAATTCAACAAGGTTCCAAAACTCTGCTTCAATGAATGTATATTTTTAGATATTGGTTTTGACCTCAAGAAAAATTTAAACAATACTGTAAGTCCCTAATTTCTCTTTCTGGTAACAGAAAACAGTTTGTGTTTCAGATATTAATTTCTCTGTTAAATAATATGGACCTATTAAACATTACTGAGACAAAATATCTGTTTTAATTCAGAGTGAGCAAAAGGATGTATGTTCCTAGCACTGCAGTAAAGCAGACCAGCACTAAATTCAGCATAGCATTCTAATAAAGTGTCTCCTTATGGAAGCACCAGTCTCAGAAAGGAGCATTTGATTTTTATGAACGCTGATACTCTGATACCCCTATAATTTCAGTTCCATTTAAACCACTTTTACTTTTGACTGACTTTATAATCTCCAGCTTGTCCTTTCTGCTAACAGCCTATTTTCTACTAGCTGTGTAGAAGCTTGTGGCATGTCAATTTTTTAATTTAATTCCCCCAAGTGTGACTGCAGACAATTTTCACTCATCAGAGTGGTATCAGGCAGTGACTTTGTGCTTTCCACCAAGAACTCTAAAGCTTCGTACAGAGGAGCAGATGAAGTTATGCTTTTATATATTGCTGTTTTATATCCACAGTTCAGGCCCTGGCTTTACATAACTGCATTACAAGAGCAAGTGTGTGCTAAAATGTCCTCAAGTTTTGTCATAAATTCAGATCTTTCTGTCCTTACTGCCAGTCTCCAATGAATATTTCTTATAGAAGCAGATTAGGAGTGCTTATGGATACAGTTATAGCAGGAGATTTGAAGAGCTGGTTCCTTTGGTAGCAGATGAAAAGCCAGTGGCACACCATGGGCTCCAAAGCTCAGTCGCAGCCAGAACTACCTCCAGCCTCAGCCTCATATGACTGCCTACAGCAGCCTTGATGTCCAGATCTCAGAAGTGCTTCAGAAAATGGTTTTCGAGTGGAATGATGACCTAAAGGCTTCTGATGGTAGGAGACAATAAAAAATAATAATAATAAATATTATTATTATTATTATTATTATTATTAATAATAATAATAATAATAAAGTACTCTATGAGTTCCTCCCACACATCAGAAAGAGAGATTCAGTGTGTAGTTATAGACAAACAAGGCCTATCAGTGACACTGGAAATTGGACTTGTTTGTAAATCAGTTTTTCCTAAATTGAGATAAGCTATAAAAATTGTCAAAATAAATAGTCAGTATTTTATAATAGACATGCTTTTAAAATCATTTAAAAAGCAGTTTTCAAGTAGAAACATCCAGGTATGCCATTCTGAAGTGATAGAAACTGAAAACATTTCCTGAGTTCTAGGCTTTTCTTGTTTTCTCAACCAGAAATTAGTTTTGTCAAAACTGGCATTTATGAAAATATAATTATATTTTCCATTTTGAAGTGCTTTGTGAAGTCTAACCCAGTCTTAATTTTTTCCTAAATATTTTAGATCTTTCCAACTGGGCTAATCAGCTTTTATGACCTTCTCACATACCAAGTGAAGAATTGTCTTTGATTTTCCATCCAGAAGATATGAGAGGGGTTCCTCCACCTGGTGATTAGCAAGGGAAATCAAAACTTTGAGTTACATTTTTCATTTCTTCCTGTGTAATTTCCAGAGCCACAGTCTATTTTTGTATGAAGCCCCTGTGGATATCTATGAGTTTAACAAATACACATTCAGAGCTTGCTTATTGTCAGTAATGAAGTAAAGGTCAATCTTTATATCAAGCCAGTGGTTGTGACAGTCAGAAAGGAAAAAACTTACTTGTATCATGTAATAACAAAAGTAAGATATGGCAAATAAAAAATTGTGCTAGGAACGAACCCACTTTCTTTCACTTGAACTAAAAATGTGAAGCATGTGGGAGCCAAATCAGAGTCTCAGTGTTGTCTCTGTGATACCTGGTTCTGGAAGAGCACCGCAGCCAAGACTCTGATATCTTCTGGCTGGTTCCACTCACAAAAAGCAAGTGCAACTGGTGGACTGGAGGGAGCAGCTGTTGGCATTCCTCAAGGAATTAGGGCTGAAAGCATAACAGGAGAAAAAATGAGTCTGGTAAAAAAAAAAAAAAAAATGAGCTTACCCAGAGCATTCTTGCGAGACAGAATCCTATTGTGACCCAGCACATTTATTGTTTTCATTAATGACCCTGGCCCCATTAGAAATAAGGGAGCAAAACTGGCTGATGACAGACGGTGCAAGATACTGTGAATACAGATGAACATCAGAGAATCTTTCTGCAGGAACCAGATGACTCAGAGTGCAAAAACAATAGAAATTATAAATGTAACAATGCTGTCTGCAATGCTATGAATTCAAGAGTAAAAAATTTTTGCTCTAGGTGGAAGAAGCTTATTAGCTGAGAACAGCAAACATAAAAAGATCAAATAACATGAGTTTATCAAAAGATAGTCAACATTCAAGAGAGGGTTTTCTGTTGCAATAGGACATGAAAGGAAGACACGGACTCCGTGATGAGAAGGCTGAAAATTACTCCAATCAATCTTTATTGCCCGGGAACTTCTTCCCTTTATACTATTTTACAAAGAACCCAAGGGGTGGAAGAAAGACAAACTCCTTCAACTACATTGGTTAAGTTAGAGGGATATCAAGAGAAATCCCTCCTAGGTAAAGGAATGCAAAACACAGGATACAATTAGGAAAACATGTCTGTTGTTGATAGAACAGTGCCTGGGAGAGTTTTAGAAAAATCAAAACATCACAGGCACGAACCATGACTACAGTTTTCCAGTAGAGCCATGGAAGTGATGGTGTATACAATTTCAAAAGCAGAATGTGGAGCATAGAAAATGTAAATATTGAAAAAAATATAAGCTCACAATAATGAAACAAGGTTTGAAAGGAATAAATTTCCAAACAAAATCCATTGATGTAGATGGGAATAGTTACTCCATTGAATTCAGTGGAGGATGGGTGGGTCTCCAGACCCATGGATGTGGCTTCCATATGCCACATATGTCATATGGAGAAAAAAATCTGCATATAATGTGTTTTAATCAAAACCACCTCTGTGTTATTTTAATCCAAAGGCTGCTTTAATCACAATATTCCAGTAAGAAATATAGGCTGGTTTTTTTCAGTCTTTCTATTAATCTGACTCAAAAAGTTTATGAAATGATGTCCTGGAATGCACTATGGTATTTATAATGGCTCATGTTCTTTCTTTCAGCACTTGCAATATGTCAAGCAACAGCAAACTGTAGAAGGAAAGATCACTGATGCTCCCCCAGCATATTGACTGACCTTTATGTCTACTTTTGCTATTTATATTGGCAGGGACGTATGCAGAACAAATGTAGGCAGGAAAACTCCTGAGTTTGAGGAAAATCCTGTAAAAATTTGTGATTATATTGACGTCACCTCTTACCTTATCTCTTCAATTTAAAATTTGCTTGGTAATTTTCTATTTGTAAGTATGGAAGTTGTTTGATTGTTGTGTAGGTTTTATTTTGCTACGTATTGCTGTATTGGTCAGGTAAATAGTTTCTAGGAAGAAATAAATACTAATTGGCTGCTTTATTTTCTTGGGCCAGAACAGAGCACAGTACATTCTTTTCAAGCAAAGAGTAATGGAGCAAGCTATGAAAGTGTAAAGAATTTCATAATCACTATTGTTATGTTCTATTTGCCCTCTACAAAGATATGAAGCAGAAAGAAAAAAAACCCAGAAAAACAAAAAGTCACAAAATTCATTTTCCATTTATGTGAATTAATAACTATTAGTACCAATACAATTTTTAATTAATTTTAGGTGACTGAGATTATAATAACTTTTATCTATATAACTTGTGTTTCATTATAAGGTTTGGTCAGTGCAATTAAGTAGCAATTGTGGCTTCATTACAGAGAGATGTCAGAGTCAATATCACCATAAATTTACCTTTCTCTTTTTGTTATTTCATTTTTTGTTTTCACTTTTAAGTTGATGATATTTGGTTTGAAAAATGAGTGAGGTGGTACACATCTTTTCTTACTTTCAACTTCTCCCACAGCAGATCAGACTCTTCATTTCCCTGAGCAATCTGAGCACAGCAGTTATGAAACTGAGCCCTCCTTTCTGCTACTGCACTTTAGGCCTTTGGATACACAGACTCTAAGGGAAAAGAGGAGCCTTCACAGTCTGGAGTCTGTAAGGGTTGAGTGCCAAGGGCAGACTGGAAAGCAAAGAAAAGGATGACTGAATTACTTTGAGAAGCATCTCTGGCAATAGGGAGTTATCTGATAAGCTGTAAGGATGGATGAGGAGGAAAGGAAGAACAAAAGGAAATGATACCTTTTTATATTGAGCTTTAAGAAATTAAAGCCTTAGTCTTAATTAAGAGAGGTTTTAGTCTTCTCTTAGTGTTATTTAGCCTTATGTAGAACTGCTGTAGATTTGATGGGGATGGACAAAGAAAAGGCCTCTACCTAGTCACATGGAAGAGGTTGTTCTAGAAAGTCAGCTTTGGGCTGTAGCCTATGTGACAAAAAAACCTGAAAAACTGTGAAGTTAAATATTTTGCACTCTCAGCAAGCCGGTTTGTTTTTATGCCTACAAGGCATAAACTTTTAGCCTTGAATTGTGTCTGGGTGGCTGTCAGGGAAGAAATAGGAGCTTCAGACAATGTTTATTAGAGAAGCCCTCCAAATTGGATTTAAAACTCCTTCTCTGACATGAGTCTAATTGTGGCTGATTAGAATTAGACCCAAACTTTTTCAACATTTTATGTCTAAAGGAGTATATAGGATTGTATAGATGTAATTTGTCCTTTATACAACTTCATCCTTTGGGATGAAGGATGACAAACAAGATATATTTATATATTAAAAAATGATCTATTATGGTAATCACTAGACTAAAAGATCATAACCAGAATTCTTTGCTGCACAGCATTAGTGGCTATGACTAGCAGCATAATGCACTCTTTTTGAAGTTACATTGATGCAATTATATTAAAGCTAGAAAAGCCAGTTATTAAGTAGAGATTGATGCTACTTACCCATACTCACAACCATAGGAAGATCTCTTTCACTCAACCTGGAGGAGTAACTTTGAGGAACATCCCCACTGAAGGGAAGAATCTCCACACACACTCCCAGAAGGGCTGTATTAGAACACTGCACCATTAAAATGCGGGAAGGGACTTTTATAGCATAAAGTCATTGACTGTCAGTCATGTCTCTCTGGGCCAGCTGTGTTAGCTCAGCATTTTTAGATGAGCTATCAATAGTATCAATTGTTGTTTCCTTTATCAGGTTTCCTTTATCACCACTTCTGCCGCATCTTCCCCTCACTCTCAGGGTGCTTAATTTTGGAAATGTGTCAGGCTGGTTTCAGCATTATTCAGCACCAGAAGCAGCAAGACAACCCTTTCTCTGTTCACCACTGACAGCTTTGCAAACAGAGTGTTGTTTGAGTCGTTTTTTCCCCATTCCAGGCAAAGCATACTGCTACAGTGGCTTATAATTTAATTGCTTTAATTTTCACATTTAATTGTGAAAGAGTGATTCATTGCAAATTTATCTCTCTCTAAGGCTGTCAGTTTTTTTCTTCCACTTAATGAATATACAATATTAATATAGCTACAATTTTCTCTGTTCTTGTGAGATTTCAGTAGATTATGAAAGTATTTTTGTGTACATTTGCTTTTATAAGAAGTTCTAAATCACTGTTCAGATCTAGACAAATAATACACACCTATTATGGTATTTATTATGGTATTTAAATTTCAGTTAAACATATGGATATTGGGATGCAATTTTCTCAAGCATTCACTGTCAAAAATGGTCATGCAGTAGCTGAAATGAGTGTATATATTCTGTGTTTGTATCACATAGCCAAGATGCTGGTATATATATATATATATATATATGCTGCAAGTCATTTAAGCTTCTATTTTGTTTTGGATGTATGTTTCTGGTATGCATGTTTATGGGTTTGAAGGATTTGTTTTTTGTATGTGCTCCAGCCAGACCCTGTCAGCTGAGTTCTTCATATTCAGTCTAGAAGGTTATATTGCTAATGATGTTCAGAGACAGAGCATAAAAGTAGCCAGAGCACAACAAAACTGCAATCCTTAACACACCCAGTGTTCTTGCAGCTCTTCCTTTGACCTCTGCTGTTTTGATCAATGGCCAAACCCTATGCTGTTCAAATGTTTACAGGCTTAAGGCTTTCAATTTTTTTCTTTCCTGATTTGTCTAACTTACAGCACTAGAAATCCAAAAGAATTTCAAAGTTTCAGCACAGTTTTTCATACCCACATCTGTGTAATACACAGAAAACTGAGAATCTTGTTTCTACATGTAAGTTATGAACTTACACATAATGAAGGTAACCCCAAAAGCTATTGTGACCATTAGTAAATATGATCTTGATTAAAAATAACTTACTCTATAACTAAAAAAAAAAATCTTTTTAAAATTTAAATTCAAGTTGTTTCTACACATTGATTTGGCTAATAAGAGAGTTTCATTAGGATTCCTGTGCTAAGACCACAGTCTCTTAGAAATTTACAGTATAGTGATTTTGTATGAGATAGGCTATGAAAGAACTGAAGAGCCTCATTCAGATGCCAAATATTCCAGGACTGAATCCTGCATTTTTCAGCAGTCTTTTAAGCAGTATTTGCCACTTTGAAACAGGCTCTTTCCATCTTACATCTATAGATGATTTGCATAAGATGGATAAATTCACAAAGACCCTCTAACTAGCTGAAGTTAGAAAGTGGTATGTTTATTGTGACTTCAGGCAGCATGGGAGTAGCCTCCTAAAGGTGTGCACACAAATCAAAAATGTTCTAGCCCTCTACTTATTTACAAAAGTCTTACATACTCAAAAATGTTTATACAGATGCATAATTTCAGCACCTCTCATTCCTGCTTTGTATTAAACTGAGCCCAAAGTCCTTTATGCCTGTGCAATTCTTCTCCCAAATTGGCTCAGTGGTCTCTGAAATGGGCCAGTGGTCTTGAAGGATGAAGTCAAGAAAGTCTTCCTCACAGTGACTCTTTATCTTGCTGGCAGGCTTACATGACCTTTTGGCATAGTCCAATCTCCCCTTCTTAGTTTCAATTAGTTTCTGTGCTCAGGTGTGGTCACAGTTTTCATCCCCTATCACAATGGTCCATCTATCTTATTTCCTTCTACAAACACAGCTGAAATGAACAAGTAATGCATCACCTACACTCTAGCTTAAGCATTTAATAATTATTAACTTTCTACTTCATCTCTATGCTTCTAACTTAAATCCTAATCAATATAAATTACTTCTATCCCTTAGCTAACATCTTGACTCTTTAAATCCTTAACCCATGTATCTAGGCAGTTAGTGAAAACCTCCATGTGTGTAAAAAAAAAAAGCACTTAGAATAAGCCTGATTTCAAGGTATACACATTATATTTTCATAGTGTTCACTGTGTCCCCAGATTCTCTGTTAACAGAAATATTTTGTAATAACTAGATCAATATGTACAGTCTAGGTTTTTTGGTTTTTTTTTACATAAATTAAAAAAAAACAAAACAAAGTCTGTTTTCTGTTGTTTTTGAGATGAAACACTTAAACTTTAGCCAGCATTTTTGCCATTCTGTTTAAGGTTTCCATTCTTGCTTCCAGATCCCAGGTGAAAATGCAGAAAACTCAGCCTGGCTGCCTGTATCTGTTTAATTCCCTGTATCTTGTCATATCATTATTAAAGGGCCAGGACATTTCCTGGCTCACTTAGCATGAGGTTTACAAGGCAGCTACATATCACAACAGCCCTCTCTTGGGCTTCAGCTAAGCTGCTGAGAGATCTCTTTTCATTAGACTATTAAAATAGTATAGCACTGTGATGGCAAGAAATTTCTCAAGCTATCTCTTTTGCTATGTACTTTTTCAAATTTTTGTGCTGCTGTTCTGAAGCTTAACATCATTTATATCAGGCATCTTGGAGAATTTATTTTATTTTTTTCCTTTGCTTAAAATTATCTTTTTTCTGTGACTGATGTCAAAACATATCAGTAAAGCTAAAAATAGGTATTTATTAAAATATAGAGGGAAGGCAGGGGTGTTTTTCAGGTTAAGTGACTACTGTGCTTCTCTGGGCTGAGTCCTCATTCACCTTGCATCAACACATATATACCACAGAAATGTTTTATAATCTGAGTCTTCTGTATTCTTCCAAAAATATTACTTTGCTACAGCAAAGCCAATAATGTGTGCCAGAGGATATGACATGATTCATGTTGGCTGAACTGAATGCTGAGGAGGTGGGTATTTGGTGAGAAATGATAATGAAATAAAGGCAGCATACAAACACATTTGCAGGTGATATTGTAAGGACTGACTGAGTGAAAGGGATTGGATGGGCAGAGAGAGTAAAGGACAGCAAACTTCTCAAAATGTAAAAAGATGAATAAATTATTGTTCTTTAACAAGGCTGTTTTACAGCATCCAACTGCATTACCAGAGAAATGAACCCTCAGGTGACCTGATGACCTGGTCATGACAAGGAGATGTGGAAAGGGAACTTACTTTTCATCATGCAAACTATAATATGCTGTGGCTCCATGAGGGGGATATAAGAAAAGGCAAAATTCAAGGAGAAACTAATATTTAATGTTCATTAACTTTAGCTTTAAATTTAGAAGCTAGGGATACCAGAAAAAAATAGGAGAAATGGGATAGCAGAAAGCTATGGAATACAAAGGAATTGTAATTCCACAAATTAAAAAACTAAAATTAAAGTCTTTATTTTTATTCCAAATTCATATAGTGTGCCATGTGGGGAAGAATTTGGCCACCCCTGGGACTGTAGTTCCCTGTGGGTTCAATGCACCCTATTGCAGCCACGATGTGTCCATGGAATCCAGATTTACATCTGGCAAAGTCTGTATCAGGCACAGCAGCACCACCACTGATAATTTACCAGATTTATGCTAAAGATGTGACATCTGCCATCTTGGGCACTTTTTAATTGTTGGACATCATATTGGAGTTTTTTAAACAGTTTCCCTAAGGAAATTTCAGTTTTTTATACAGTGTTTGCTAAAAATGCCTGTTATTACAACATCTTTCATATGTGGCTGATTCTTGTTGAATATCCATTTTCTGTCTGCAGTAAAAGTTTGCCTGCCTGTTGCACTGAACATCATGGAATCCTCTAAATAAGCTGTCAGGTTGACTACTACAAGCACTAAAATGAACTTAGCTATGTATGTTACTCAAATATTGCACTGAACATCATATTTCTTGTAGTATTTAGTATGTCTCATTTAGAAGCAGATTAGGTGCCTCTACACTGTTATGCTGCACAGAAAATTTGTCAGTACTAATGAAGCAATGGGAAGTGTCAATATTATCTATTAAACACAGGTACTTCTAATATTTGTCTTTTTAGGGGTGACTAGAGACCACCTTTAATGCTATGTCATTAAATAGGAAGATAGGAAGGTAGTTATTTTGTCATTCAGTCATGGTTATTGTGTTCCTCTCTGCTGCTCCATAGAAGCAGGTTGGTTGCACAGTCACTGCACCATGGTGATAGCTGGTTGCATGTGGTAGGCTAGAATCATGAAAGCAGTAAGGCTTTGATGATGCAAATGGGAACTGCACTCAGCTCCTTGGAAAGTGAAATGAATTACAGCTGGGAGAATTTTTTGCAGGAAACAGAAAATCTGTAATCAAATTTTTGTTGTAGAGATAGACGTGGTTCACTGACATTTCATAGAACCATAAAAAAAGTTTAGGTTGAAAAGTATCTTTAAATATTGTCTAGTCAAACACCCTTGCAATGTACTGGAACACCTTCAGCTACATCTGTTTGATCAGAGCCTCATCCAACATGACTGAATGTTTCCAAGAATGAAAACCCCCTGTTTGGGAAACGCATTCCAGTGTTTCACTATCCCCATCATTAAAAAACAACAACAACAACAACAACAACAACAACAACAACAACAACAAACCTCTTTATATCTAGTCTAACTCCACTCCTTTTAAGCTTAAAATCATTACTCCTTGTCCTTTCGCAACAGGATCTGCTAAAATGCTTGTCCTCACTTCCTTATAAGCCCCCTGCAGGTACCAAAAGGCTGCAATAAGGCCACCCTGCAGCCTTCCCTTCTCCAGACTGAACAGGCCCTGTCAGCCTTTCCTCATAGAAAAGGTGATCCATCCTTCTGGTCACCTTTGTGACCCTCCTTTGGATTTGCTCTGGCAGGTCCATGTCCTTCCTGTGCTGGGACCCCAGAGCTGGATGCAGTGTTTGGGTGGGGTCTCACCAGAGCAGGGTGGAGGAGCAGAATCACCTCCCTCAACCTGCTGACCTTGTACCTTTTCATGCTGACCAGGATGTAGCTGGCTTTCTGGGCTTTGAGCACATCTATATGTCCAGCTATCATTTGGCTTTTAATACAGGTTTTAATAATAGCTCTTAATAATAGCTTTGAATTTACCTTAAAAAGGTTTTCCAGTTCTAGAATAAGTTTTGTGATATAAGCCAGATACACACACACACACAAAAACACACAAAAAAAAAAAAAAAAAAAAAAAAAAAAAAAAGAAGAAGAAANAAAAAAAAAAAAAAAGACCCAGGCAGGATGCTGAGGCTCTGGTCCAGAAAAGTAATTTGAAATGGAGCCTCAAACGAGCACATCAAGCACTGCTGATTTGGATAGACATGCTCCAATTCTTGCAGTTTCTGAAAGAATTGACTTGAAACTTGATGTGAAGAGGGTTTGGGTTTGTGTGGTTTAAAAGTCAATGCTCATTAAAAGGAATTTCTTATCCAGACAATGCATAAGAAATTTTATATTTAATATGTTAAAGGTGTTCAGAGGCTTTTCCTGCCGTCAAATGTTCAGAAATGTGCGTAATTATAACTGTGTATAATACCATCAGAAAGTCCTTTCAGGATCTCAGGTTCATTTCAGGCAAGATCAGGCCCCTATGTCTTAACTTTTGCATGAGACATATTTTCAACAAAAATATTTCCAGGAATGGTTTCTTCACGACAGCTTTTAACTTGCAGTTTCTTCCTTCTGGTATCTGACCTTGTGCTGTCTCTCTCCTAAAAGTCTCCAAAATAAACCCTTCAGACTGATTGCCAAGCTCTGGTAATCAGAGATGGCATATGACAAATTTAATTGTGTTGTGGCATTATTAGCATCGTTTTCTGTAAGAGGGATTGTACATAGTGAAACACACAAAAGAAGAAGAATGCTAAGCAAAGGGAGATAAGTATTTGATTGCTCAGCACAGCTAAGAACTAATCTACCCCCGTTGAAATTAATAGAATTGCTGCTACTGACTAACAGCTGCGAAGTCTGTCTTAATCTAATTAAAGGAGGGTAAAACCATATCGCCTGAGAGGGCCTGAGACTCACAGAACATTTTCTATCTATGTTGGTGATAACACAAGCCCTCTCTTATTACACTGACATGATCCTTTTCTTCTTAGACTAAAGGAGATTAAGAAATGTATAAACGATTGCATTCAGGGGAAAAGAGCAAAAAGAGGTGGTAGGAGAACAACAGGCATCAGTGGACAGATGACTTACCGGCCTACAAGTGTGTTGAAAGAGCTTTGTCTTTATAATGGCAATGACTTTTTTTTGGCAAAAGCTTTACTTCTACCTCCCATTGCATTATCTCTTGTCCTTCTGCAACTATGCATCAAAGAAAAGCCAGGAGTTTCAGTTCTTTCTTCTGCTGTTACTTAAACACGAAGTCTTTGCTGTTTCCAGTCCCTTTATGAAAGGATGGGCGCTCCCTTTCTGTCCTTGTGCAATAGCCACAGGCCTAATCAACAGCAGGGCTCCCAACTCAAATTCATCTGCCACTGCTGGAGAGCCAGCCAGTCCCACTGATCTCTGCAAGAGTGGCCACCTTGCTGTGCTGACAAGAGGCCTGGAGCTGCAAGCCTGCTGTCCCCAACAGACAGGGCAAGGTATATGTGCAAATGGTATTTATTTTCACCTCATATCTGAACGTCATCGATTTCATCTCCAAGAGCAACTGGTGATGCAGAAAGAAAGAGGAGTGAGGTTCTTAATTCAAGTGGTTTTGCAAAATATATTTTAAGGGAGCACTAAATTCAAGCTCATGGTGAGGTACACACCTATATTTCATGTGCAGCTACCGATCTTTCCAAAACCTGGCATCTATCTAGGAATGCAGCAAAGAACTCCTTCTTGTCAGAGGAGGTTATTACTCTTTGTATCTCTCAGGACAGTATCAGCACTTCTAAAATCACATTTGCACTCATTGTTTTGGAAGAAATTAACTACTTATTCTTGAAAAGGAAAAATATGTTTGGGCACATCCAGTGTAAATTGAAGTTTTATTGTCTGTTACAGTGAAGCGAGACTGCCTTCAGGCACCAGTGACATGGCCAGTTAATACACAGTGAACATACTGATAAGAGTATCTGCCTCAGTCAGGTATGCAGAAGCTGTAGAGGGACTACAGACCATATTTACTTCTGGTTTATTTTACTGTAGAGTTAAAAGCCAGAATCCTAATTTTCTGTAGTATCTTTTTTAAAATTAGATAAATATTTTGTTGAGTTTGCTGCCCAATTTTGATCAGAAGAGGTAGAAATCTCAATGATAATTAAGTGCCTACAAAATTTATAAAAGGGAGCAGACAAAAGGACATTGTGTGAATATTTGGAAATTCACTCCACCATCTTTTAGGTATTAAGATTATTTTGCTAGCCAGTCTCCTGTGACTGCAGCAGCCTGTGCTCTATGGAAAGATGCCACAGGAGCACAGGGCATAGCCAAGGGCTTCTGACCAATGTTTCCATCAGATCTTTCATTAAGGAACAAGCCATAGCCAGGCTTCATTAGGCTTCTGGCACTTGGGAAGCTACTTTTTTGCAGACACAATTCTTCTTAATTCAGAGCTCTGGGAGCAATAAAGGGCTCTGAATGAACTTTGACCTAAAGGTCCCATGATGGGATAAAGGGTTCCCATAGCAGCTGGCTATTGCTTTGCCTTCACTATCCCTTGGAGATCCTTTGGACAACCACAAAATGTATGTTATCTGACATAGCTATGCTATTTACTACAGAAGTTCCCTTTCCTAATGACTGCTTTCCACAGTCCTATAGATAACTTCCTACCTTAGTAGTATGGTTTCCTTATTAACCAGATCCTACTACTTTCCAGTCTTGGAACATTTGGTAAACCAATCTTGCAAATATAGGTCACTGTATAGTTTCTAAAAGTCTTCTATTATAAATATTTAAATAACTAAGAAGAGCAAAAAAGATATTTGTAAATACTTCTCCTATTTGAGTGAAAATAAAATGTATTTATTATTATTGCATCTCTGAAGAGAGAGCTCTTCCCAAAAGCAGGAAAATCTCCTTGGTTGTGTTATAGTGAGAGAGCACTGTGTAATTTTTTAACATAGATACATATTTTGAGTGATTATTCTTGTCTCTTTTCTGTTCTTATTTCTCCCCTTCCTCCCACCACTCCCCCATTATTTTAATATCACAATTGTTTGGATATCTCTGTCATTGAGTGAGTAAGGAAGCACAGCTTGCCAAGAACCACAGATACAAATAAAATTACATTCTTTACAGTTAATAGAACTTCAGTATTTCCAGATGTTTTAGTGTCCTCAAAATCTACAGCATTCATGGATATATGAATCCTGTAATCTCTTCAGGATATTTGCAATACATAAAAGCTTAATGATGTTCACAAAACTGCATAAAAAGCAAGGAAGAAAAATTTGATTATTATATTTCTTGTAATTTTAAAGAGTTTCAGCTGGTCCTAGAATTATCCTGTCATACATTTTTTTGTCTTGATTGTTTCAAAGTAAAAAAGAAAAAAACACGTTGACTTATTAAGGAATAAAGTCTTTCCATGGAAAGACAGATACCAGTTGCTACTATTTGAATATTCTGAGTACTCATCTTTGCTTAACTAACAGAGAAGATTATAAGAAACTGGTTGGGGAGACAATATATCTCTCCTTCACACCCTGGTTTTGAGGGGAGGAAGCTTTTCTAGGGACACTGACTTAGCTTAGTGGTACACGAAAAAATGAAATGATAACAACATAATAGCAAGATCTTCTATATATAGAACAACATAATAGCAAGATATTCTATAAGGTATGGTTATCAATTGTAACCTCTGAACAACATAAAACCCACAGAAAATAAGAGCTTGACAAAACACTTAAAACCTTTGAAAATTAACAATTTTTTGTGGTATTTCATTTTGGTCTGAAATCTGTTGTATTTATGAATGACCTCAGGCATCAGACCAATGAACAATTTTGGCCTTGCAGCATAATGAATACTACTTGGTGTTATCTCGCTAGGATAAAGGATTGATGGACTTCCTTGGTGTCTCTTTATACAGTTACAACTTCAGTTTTCTGTCTTACCTACTGAAACATTTTTGCGTCTCTTTCCTTCTGCCATTCTGAGAACCTCAAAAGAAACATAGGAAAAGGGAAAAATGAAGCTGAATTCTCAACAACAGGAATTCCCCATGGAGAATTCAAGGCAGAGTCTGCAGCCCCACCAGTTGCTTCAGACTCCCTGATAGACACAAAAATTATCAAACTCATTTGAAGTTTGGCTGTAGTCAGCCACCCACAGATAACATGGAGTATACCAGAACCAGCTGAAAACAAGCCCAAAATTGTGTATGTAGGTACATCTTTTACATGAAATTTTAATACATTATGTGTCTTTGTATGAAAAATAACCTTGTTTCTTTCATTTTAACTAATAGCCAAGAAAAGTATATTTATTAAGAGTGGGGTATATGTGATTACTAGCTACGGATATTTTACTCAATAATTTTTAGTCCTTTTCCCAATGATGGATAGATTTAGATTCTTCTCATTGTGTAACAAATCCCTGAATGGTATATACATACTATTTAATCATTTGAGAGGCTCTTGAACCTCACCCACCTCTTATGTGTATGGCACAGTTTTTCTTCTGACACCACTATTCATTCTAATAAACTGAAATATAGCTGTTGCCTAAATGGAATATGAAAGATTTTTTTACTGTCTGTTTATGATTTATGAGATGAGAATTTGAAATTCATCAAATTTCTAGGATAAGTTTTCTTTTAAAAATCTGAATGTTCATGCACATTTATGCTTACATCATATTGTTCTTATGAATACTTCAGAAGCAAACTGATCTTAGAGCAAGACTATCATCAAATATTTTTCTCTTCTTCCTAATCTGATCTAGACCACCAAAAA
>VWYO01023848.1:13521-31710 GCA_013400275.1 Rhadina sibilatrix | reverse complement strand
TTTTTTTTTTTTGGGTCTTTTTTAATACTTCCTGTTGTAACTCTGGATATTCCTGTTCTCCGTGTAAAAGTCAAAATCCCTGCTTGAATCTCGAGGAGTTTCAGGCCCCGGTGATGCCGGTCGAGTGTCGGACACGAAGCGTTCCCCGTGCGTGGATTTCAGAGGGAAAATGGGAATAGGAACAGCAGTGATTTCAGATTTCTGAACTTGAAATCACTGAAATTCTAAGCGGGAAAAGGAAAAAAAATGTAGTTTTAAGGCAAAAGGTGAGGGGTTTATTCCAGATTTTTGCTCCTGACGCGGCATCCTGTGAGCATCCCATCCTTGGGAAGCTGCTCCCAACCACGCCGTGCTCCAACCAATCCCAAATCCCAGTAATCCCCTTAACCTTGAGCTGTCCCACAGCCACCGGTGTGTCACCCCCCAGAGCCCTGGGACAGTGGGAGGGAGCCAGGAGCTCCCCTTGGGAATGGATGTCACTCATATCCCCTGCGGAAATGACTTTTGAAATGCAGATAATCTCCAACATGCAAATGAGCAGCTCGCTGCTCCCTGTTTAATATGAATGATCAGCCCCTGAATAGCGATTATTACACGCCACATTTCAGCAATTATGTTGTTCCTGGTTCGTCTCGCTGCCTTTTGGGGTGTGGAGGGGGGAAATAGGGGAAGAAAAAAAAAAAAAAGACGGGGGAAGGAGAAAGGGAGGTGGTGTTTTTTTTTCATCCCGTCCCTCTGGTTTTGTTCCCGTCTTGTTACAAACTCCGCCAGCGCTGCCGGGTGAGCGCTGAGCCCGTGCTGGTGGGATGGAGGGGTGTGGAACTAAAACTGCTTTTCCACGAAGGAAAAAAAAAACGTGTTAGGAAGGAGGGAGAGAGCCTCACTCCTGGGTGGATCCCGTGCCGCCACTTTTCTGTGCTGGATGCCACACGATCCAGTGCTGGGTGGTGCTGGTGCTGTTTTCCTCCAGCGCCAGCCCAAATCCAGGAGTTTCTCCCAGAAAAAGGCACCCTCAGCTTCACAACCACCAACCTGCCACTCATCCAAGCCCACTGGGCAAAGACTGGGAGAAAGGAAGGATTTTCCAACCCCTGTGCAGCCGCGATCTCGTTTCCACATCCCAGGCCTGCCGTTCCTTTGCGTTTCCTCAGCCTGGCACCTCCTGCCAGGTGGTTTTTCCCTGCCAGGTGGTTTTTCCTGCTGGGAAGTGGAGGTTTGCTAGGAGATGAGGCATTTGGAGAGAATGTTTTGACTTGGTTAGGATTTTCAGGGTGGAATCCGAGGTGCAGACTCCCTTTGCTCCGTGTGCAGCCTCGCCGGGGCTTCGGCTGCGCTCTCACCGTCAAATACTTCGGGATTTGGGGGAAACAAAACGGATTCCTGGAGTTCTGTGCCTTGCACCAGGCTCAGGGAAAGCCGGAATTGTGGCATTTCCTAAGGAATTGGTTGCACTTGCTTTGCCTAGGGATGTGCAGCGTGTCTGTAGCAGCTTCACGTTGAATTTTTTGGGGGTGCATCGAGCGCAGCTAAAACCCGAAAACGGGGTTTGACATCCCGTCCCACTGGGATCAGGGACAAGCCCGGGATCTCAGCCCCCGTTCTCAGCCTGTTATCCCCTCTCTTTAGGTCCTGCTAGCGAGTCATGATGGTTGAATCTGCCTCGGAGACGATCCGCTCCACGCCCTCGGCGCAGAACGGGGTCAGCAGCCTCAGCAATCAGCCCGATGGCGGCGGCGGCGGCAGCGGGGGCGGCCCCGGGGGTGGCGGCCGCGACGGAGCCGCCGGAGCCGAGGCCAACGGAGAGATGAGCCCCGTGGAGCTCCTGCACTTNCTTCCATCCCGTTTCTTCCATCCCGTTTCTTCCATCCCGTTCCTTCCCTCCCGTTCCTTCCCTCCCGTTCCTTCCCTCCCGTTCCTTCCCTCCCATTCCTTCCATCCCGTTCCTTCCATTCTGTTCCTTCCAGCCTGTTCCTTCCATCCTGTTCCTTCCAGCCTGTTCCTCCCAGCCTGTCAGACACGAGGCAGCAGGGTCCTTCAAGGATGTGCTTTGGGGGCAGCACTGGGTTTTGCCACGGTTTGTCCTCCAGGTTGGGTTCCAGCAGGTTTGGCCATTCTAGGTCGAGCTGGGGTGCAGGTGCTGCCCCCAAAACCAGGGGTTTGTCCTTGTCCCACATCCCTTGGGAAGCAGAACCCACCCATCCCTGCAGCTGGTGGGCTGGAATTCTCTGGTTTTGGGGGAAGGTCCTGCCTGCTCTGCCCGCCATCAGTCTGAGGGGCTGAGACACCAAAAACCTTGGCTGTAACACCAGCAGCAGGGGCTCCCTGAGAGGATTTTGGTTGTCCAGGAGCTGCTTTCCCATTCCCTGGCGCTCCTGGAGATCGAACCTCCCCGCCATGGCCCAGGACACGTGTGACAGTGACACGCGTGTGCAGCAGCTCTGCCACCCGCGTCCCCTCTCAGCCCTGGGGACGTGCCTGCAGCTTCACCTTTCCAAACAAACTTCGTCAAAAAAAAAAACAAAACCCACAAAAAACCAAAAAAACCCCATCAATTTCCCTGCTCGGCTACTAAATAAGGCAATGATCCCTCGCCTCGTACGGCGATCGCCTCCCTGAGCCATAAATTCCAGCGTGAAAGCTGTAAAAAATTGCTGTGTCTGATACTTTAGTAGGGAGTGCTGTAAATCCATTACCTGGATAACAGGCGTTCCGCACGCCGCTAAGCCCCTGCTCCCCGCATCCAAAGGGTAATCATGCGTGTAATGCTGCTGCCAGTGCCCCTCCGAGGGGCTGCCTGCTCTCCCATCCCGGAATTCCACCGGATAACGGGAGATCCGTGCTCCCCGCAGCCAGCTCAGGAGGTGGAACGAGGGGGATGTCCTCCAGGAAATCAGGTTTTCCCGTCCTCCCGGCGAATGCTGATGTTGGATTTCGTCCCCTGGGTGTTTCTGCTGGCGGGAAGCTGGCTGGCGACGTGGGATTATTAAAGCAGAGGGCTTACCCAACTTCCAAAAAAAAAAAACCAAAAAAAACAACCCAAGTGGCACCTCCAGCGACAGCACCTGGGGAAGGGAGAGGACCTATGCTGAGGATTATCCATTTTCCTGCTTCGGGGAGCAGGCTGAGCAGCAGCTGGGGTCAGGAATAAATGTCCCCACAGCGGGAGTTTTGGACAATTAGGTGCTTGATGGAGGCTTTGCTCCATCCCCGGGAGCATCCAGCGTTCTCCCCGGGTTCTCGGACGGCTGGGCTCTTGCCCGTGTGCTCCCTCCCCTCACTCAATCCTCATTCTTGAACTTCATGAAATTCCCCCAAGAAACTTGCAGGCAGCTTGCAGGGGTGAGAGCCCACATCTCATCCTGGCGGGCCTAAAGCTCCGTGTCTCTGGGGATTTCTGTGGGAGCTGCAGCTCCCGGGAGCTCGTGCTCCCATTTTTGGCTGGATTTGACCTTTTCCGTCGCCTGTGACCTCACTGCTTTTACAAGGGTGAAGCCAGACGGGTCTTTGCAGGGCATTTTTGGGTTAAAGCTCCTCTCCGAGGGTGCTGTCTCGAGGTGGGTGGGATATTGAGGCGATGGGGGTGTTGTGGGGTGCTCAGGGACCTTGCTCTGGGGTGTCCCCAGGAGTGTGTGGCAGCTCCTGCCCGGATTGCTGAGACAGGCTCACCCAGCTCTGCTCCGCTCCGGGGGCATGACATTCCCTCACCATCCTCATCCATCCATCCATCCATCCATCCATCCATCCATCCATCCCAACCCACGCCACTTCCAAGCATCCCGGAGAGCTTGGGAGGGGAGAGAGCCGCTGGGGTGTGGGGGGAAAAAGCATCCCCCCCTCCCCTTCCTCCCTCCCTGCTGCCCTCCCTCCCTCCCTTCTCCCGCAGCCCCGGGGGGCTGGTGCTGGGCTTAAATCCCTGGATTTCAATGCTGGGGATGGGGCTGAAAAGCCTCAATAGCGCGCGCCCGCTTTGTGCCGGGGGCTGACGGAGGGGAGAGGTCACTGGGGGGCAGCCCCCGGCCCGGGACCCCCCCCTCCCCACCGTTGCTGTGGGAACGTGGAGGGACCTCCGGAGCTGCCGGGCTCCAAAGGGATCTGCCAGCCCCTCCCTGCAAGGCTGGATCCCCCCCGGAATTCCCGGTGGAGGAAGGAAACGAGGGGCAGCGGGGTGATGGGGGTGGCACATCCCCCTCTGGGTTTTTAGGGGAGTGAGGGAAGTAACCAGCGCTGCTCAACCAGGATTTCCAGGTTTTTTCTTTGCTGAATCCCTGCAAAAAAAGAGAAAACAAAAATATATAAATTCCAACTTTTAGCCGGCAGCTGGTGTTAAAATCCATGGGGTGCAGAGAGATGGGGTCACTGCAGGTTTAGGGTGCAGGGAATGGAGGAAAGGAATGGGAAGGGCAGGAGCTGCAGCTGGAGAACCCAAATCCGTGCAAACCTCGTGGAGCAGGGATGTCCTGGGAGAACCAAGGGGGCAATTCCAGAGCCTGGCACCCCCACGGGAGCTCCATCCAGCTCTCAGTCCATGGAAAAAAGAGCCAGCAGGAAAATCCAGCTGCTCTGGGGTTGGTTTTATGGTGCAAAAAAACCCCAAAAACCTAAAAAATCGCAGTGTGCTGCGGGCAGGCGGCAGAGAAACGGGGAGGAACAAACAAAAATGAGGCTTGTTCTGGAGAAGGAGCAAACGGGACTTTTTTGGGAGTTGGGGAAGGGTGTGGAGGGGGAGGAGAGGCACTTTGCTGCCCTGGGAGAGATACCATTCCATAAAACATGTGATCACATCTCAAATATATTGTGTAATCCTCTATTATTAGGGTATTTGAGATAAAAACGAGGCCGGAGCACTTAAATGAAACTCATCTCTCTCTTCACTTCCCTGATTCATATTTAATATTTCACTGAGGACAAATGCAGGAGCTGGGTTTTTTTTCCCCCTTTTACTTCCCTTGTTTTCCCCCCTTTTACTCCTCTTGTTTCCCCCTTTTATTCCCCTTATTTCCCCCCTTTTACTCCTCTTGTTTACCCCTTTTATTCCCCTTGTTTTCCTCCTTTTTTCTCCTTTCCCCCCCTTTTTTTCTCCTTTTTCCCTTTTCCTCCCCATTTTTCCTCTTTTTCCCCTCCTTTCTTTTTATTTTCTCCCCTTTTTTCCCCTTTTGCTCCCCTTCTCCCCCTTTTTCCCCCCTTTTTCCCCATGGGGTGGGATTGTCAGGAGCACATTCCTTGTGCTCTAAATTAGTGGGGCTGGGTTTAACCCCTCTCCTGTGAGGATTGAGGAGTCAGGAGCAGAGGAATAAAGCCCAGGAGCACTGGAGCAGGGCAGAGCAGCTGGGGCTGGGCCACAGACACGGAGCTGGGTGTTAAAATGATTCTTTTATTTTTTTTTTTTTTTTTCATTTTTCCTGTGAGGAATTGTGTCATTTTATTTTTTTTTTTTCCTTTTGGTTCATTTTGGATCTCTTGGAGCCATTTGGTTCTGGTTAAGCGAGGCCAGGGCTGGGCTGGTGGAAGTGCTCCTCAATATGGCATCATTTACTGTTAATATCCAGCTAAAAATATCCCTCTGTGTTGTTTTAATGGCTCTAATTCTGGAATGTGACGATGTCATTTTTATGAGGTTAGTGTAAAAAATCTTCCTCTGTTTTTTTTTTTTCTTAGCCCTTCCCAACCTCTTTCCACCCTCCAAAAAGGATCGGAGGGAAAAGGGAAGACGAAAATTCCCTTCCTCCCCTCTTTCCATGCAAAGTTCTTGCTTCAATGGAATTTTTCAGGTGGTGTTTTTTTTTTCTTCTTTTTGGAAGGTAAAACACCACATAAAGCTCTGATTTCCAGGTGAAAAATCCCTCAGCTGATTTTGGGCAGCTCTTCCCAGCTGGAGCATCCAGGCTGGAATTTAAAACTCCATCCTCATTAAGTGAAATATCTCGGTAAATGAGGCACTTTCAAATACCCCAGGCAAGATTTTTCCTTTGTCCTGGGATAATTTTGGGTTGATTTTTTTTTGGGGGGGGAGGCTGTGGCTGCTCCTTTTAGGATGACCCATGCTCTCCAAACTTCTTTTTGGAGCTCTTGACTCATTTCTTCCCAGTCAGGAGGCCTCGGAGAGGCTCTGCTGGGACAGGTTTTGAGGAGGAGAAGGCAGGGGTGAGGATTAATCCCACATTAATCCAAGGTGTGGTGTGAGGCAGCCACCCTGGATGGGGTGGGAGCTGCTCTCTCTTCTCCCTGGGCTCCTCCAGGGCTGGAGCCAGGTGTTTCCTCGTGGCTGGGAGGGGAGTTTGTGGTGTTTACCATGGAAAAGGCAGCCAAAATCTGCCCTTCTCAGGGTCTGGAGAAGTGTCCAGCACATCCAAGGTGCTGTGAATCCTGTGTGTGGAGGCCCACAGGCTGGAGGGGGAAAAAACCAGGATAATCCTGAGTAGGAAGGGGAAAAAAATCAGGATAATGCTGATTAGGAGGGGGAAAAAAATCAGGATAATGCTCAAGTACGCTGGGTGGAAGTTGGAAGTTGGGGCTGCTCCTCTGCTGGAGGATGTCTGGAGGTTGGGGGTGATGCAGAGAACGGGGGGGATTTGGGGTCTGAGGGGAGGGATGAGCATCCCTGGGGGGATCCCGGGAGCAGGGAAAGCTCCGGTGCTGTGGGAGCAGGTCCTGGCAGGGTGGGATTAATCCCAGCGTGGTTGGGCTGTTCATGAAGCCCTTCCCAGCACACACCTTCCAGCATCTCCCACCTCTCCCTGCCATCCCAGGTGTGTTCCACATCCCAAGGAAGTTCAGAGCCTCCCCAGCAATGTCCAGGTCCCCATCCTCTTCCCCATCCTGGAATGTGCTGCTCTTGGGGAGGGCAGAGCCACACCACAGCAGCCCTGGCTGTGTCTGAGACACCGCAAACGTTTTCTGGGATCATTTGGTGATCAGAGGGAGCCATCCAGGAGTTTGGCACCAGGAATTCCTTCCCAGTTCTGGGTGATGTGCTGGTGACTCCTGGATAACAGCAGGCGGCGGGATAGGGGTTGATTTTTATCTCTAAAATAAATTTTCCTGCCGTTCACAGAGGTAAAATCCCATCTGCTCCCACAGGGAAACTCTTCCTTCTGCTTCCCACCTCTTCAGCCCCAAGGAGAGGCTCTGAGTGACACTTCCCTGTGGAAAAGCTTCATCTCCCCCAACCCCTGGGCTGCTCCTCCTGCCCTGTGCGGGCAACAAACGCAGCTGGCAGGTGGCTCTGCAGCCCGAAATTCCATCCTGGCTGCTCCACATGCCCTGCAACAGGTTTGAGGGATGAAAACCAGGCTGAGCCCGAAATTCCATCCTGGCTGCTCCACATGCCCTGCAACAGGTTTGAGGGATGAAAACCAGGCTGAGCCCAAAATTCCATCCTGGCTGCTCCACATGCCCTGCAACAGGTTTGAGGGATGAAAAGCAGGCTGAGCCCGAAATTCCATCCTGGCTGCTCCACATGCCCTGCAACAGGTTTGAGGGATGAAAACCAGGCTGAGCCCAGCTCGGGCTGGGGACAGAGGGAGGGGGCAGCTCCGGAGAGGCCCCTGAGTGCAATTGTGAGGCCGTGTCGGGTTTTTTGGTTTTATTTTTTTCTTTTTCCCCCCTGTAAATCTTTGTAATTTCGTGCTTCAGAGCACACCAAAGTGAGGGAGCCAGCGGGGAGTGAATTAAATTCCCCCCTGAGAGGCGGCGCGGTGGGGCCGAGCCGGGCGGGCGCCGGGGGCTCGCTGGCACCCCGGGCCAGCCAGGCCTTGCCTTTGGGAAGAGGAAATTCTCTTCTTCCAGGAGAAGTCTCGTGCAGCACTTTTTCTCTTCCTGAGGCTTTTTCCCCCTCACTGTGTTTTCCGTCCTTGCTGCGGTGATTTTTGCCAGGCCCGGTCTCCTCTGTGAGGTGTTTCTTGCAAACACAGCAGGAATTGCACATTTGAGGAGCCAAATCTGTGCAAAACTCCGCTAAAAGACACTTGGAAAGGCAGCTAAAGCTCAGGGATTTGCTGTGGGGGTGTGGGATGTAGCCCCGTGCTCCAGCACCCATCCTGGTGGGTGCCTCGGGCCTGGCGCTGAGCTGCCGCCGAGTGGATTCCTCCACCTTGGCTTTTAACTGGAATTACTGTTTTCGTTTCCAAAAGTAATTAAAACATCAGACCTCGAGCTGTCATAACTGTCACAGGGTTTTTTTGTGCTCGCATTACCGATGCACATCTATCCCTGGTAATAACAGGGAAAATAAAATGCCCGTGGAGAACGTGGGGCTGAGGCGGCTCCGGGGTCTGGGCCATGGGATTTTTCCATCAGTGATTCCCAGTGGGGAATTGCTGCGTTTGTCCTCAAGGATCTGAGTTTTTAATTGTTTGGATAAAGGAAGTTTGGGAGTTATTGGTTGGGTGGCTTTGGGGGTGCTCAGTAGGAGCACGGTCCTGGGATGTTGCTCTGGTAATTGGCCACAGGAATAGGAAATCAGGATCCATTTACTTGCAAAATTCCTCAGGTTTTGATTTTCTTGGGGCTGTCTGGTTCAGGTGATGGTGACAAATACAGCCAAGGGTGCCCAGTGCTGTGACTGGGGTATTCAGTTTGGGCCTCCTGCTATGAAATTACAATTTTTTCACAAAGTAAAATCTGTTAAACCCTTTGCTCTCAGCCTCTGACTGGAAATTCCCTCTCATTTTCCACGTGCCCTTGTAGTGCCTGTCCAGCTGCACACTGCAGGTCAGGTGGATTTTCCACCAAAACAAAAGATGTGGCATATCTGGGGCATCCTTTGCTTTTCATGTGCTCTTCCCGAGAGTTCCCTGTGCAGAGGAGCACAGGGAGGACCTGAAATGGGATTTAAAATGCAGGGAATGACTTTTCATGGATCCTCCATTTGAGGAGGGGCTTTGGGTTGGGGTTTTGTGGGTTGGTTTGGATCAACAGGTGAGGCATGTGCTGAGCTGAGTGGATTTGGGAGGCAGGGGGAAGGAGAGCGGAGATTTTTCAGAAATTTGCCCAAAAAGCCCTAGAAGGAAGGGAAAGAATACTTGTGAAGCAGAAAAAAAGGAGCAAACAGGTCTGGGAGCACTGGGTTGTTTTCCTCAGAGCTTTACTCCTTTTCCTGGCTCTCAAGCTCTTTTTCTCAGCTCACACTCGCTCCTCTCTCCTCCTTGTCTCTTCACAGAATTTTCCTTAATTTCCCCTGGTTTCTCCAGCTGCCCACAGCACTGGGTATGGCTCTCTTGTTACCTGTGCTTTTCACAAGTGCATTTTATCCATTTTTATTGTTTTCTCCCTACTTTTATGGGATTCCCAGCGAAAAACTTTCATCCCTGTAAAAAAAAAAAAAACAAACTTGAAGAAGCTCATCACTTTTTCTAGGCCAACCCCCCTAAAAACAATCAGGTTTCATGGTGGTCACTTGTGTGGGTTGTGTGGGAGCATCTCCTGGATCACCATCAAATCCCCTCAGACACGTTCCTGGATTGATTCAGGCTGGGATCCTGCACTTGGCCTCACCCAAACCTGGCTGGTGACTGGAACTTTCTGCTGCTCCAGTGCCACGATCTAATTAATAAAATTAAATGCCCATGGTGGCACAGGGGACAGCAGCAGGAGGGTGGTGGTGGCGGCGGCTCTGGAACAAATCATCCAGGAGCCGGATCCCCGGGTGGCTGTGCCAGGGCTGGGGTTTGGGAATGCTGGGCCTGGTGGGGATTTTTGGAAGAAGAGGACAGGATTGTCCCCATGGGGGCTGGGAGAGCGGTGGTCTCTGCTGGGATGTACTGGTCAAACTGGCGTGGCAGGGAAGGAGCGTGGGGGAACGCTGCCCTCTCTGTGCATCAAACCCATCCCGGGAATGAAATCCATGGACAAGCAGCCAGAGCTGGAGGAGGAGAGGAGGAGGAGGAGGAGGGAGCCTTCTTCATGCCCACCCCTGTGTCTCTCTTGCAGGCTCTGCAGGTGGCTCGGCAGTTCCTGCTGCAGCAGGCCACGGGGCTCAGCTCCCCCAGCAGCAACGAGGGCAAGCAGCCAGCGGTGCAGGTGAGCCCCGAGGGCATGCGAGGGTCCCCTGTCACCCCTCTCCTGGGAAGGGCTGGGCCACAGCTGTGGGACAGCACAAACCCCTGTCACCTCCGTGCTGGAGCACTCCAGGAGTTAAATCCTCTGGAAGCCTCCAGAAGTTTCTTGGGAGTTTTGTGTGTGGCAGTGGGGAAGGGTTGGGGAGGGGAGGTCGCCGTGTGTCACCACTTTTTGGGGCAGTGTTTTGGACACAAGAGTTTCCCGGGGTTGGAGCATCCCAGGATCGATGCTGGGTGCTGTGAGGGTGGCCCAGGGCTGGAAAAGGGAACAATCCTTTGGGCTGGAGCCAGGGCAGGTCCTCCGGGATGGGGCAGAGGCCCAGCTGGGATGGGGATTTGTGGCGCTTGGCAGGAAGATGAGCTTTGGGTGGGCACATCCTGCCCCTGCAGGGATGGGGAACCTCCCCTTTGCTCCCCTTCTCTGCCAAAGGAAAAGGGCAGAAAATGGGCAGGAGAGGGGTGAAATCTGGAGAGAGAGGGGGAGGCCAGGAGAAGCAAAGCCCAAGCGATGGGAAGTGACAATTTAAATAGCTGTGCGGAGGGGCTCTCCCTTCAGGCTAATTAAATTTATCGGAGAACAGCAGGTTACCTTATTAGAGCCACGTGGGTTTAATTAACAAAGGAAAGTAATTAGCACAAGCGCTCTCAGAGCTGGAGGTCCTGCCTGTGCCAGGCTGAGCCGGGTGGCAGCAGGAGCCGGGCTGGGATGGGCAATCCCGGGATCCTCTCTCCTGGCTTGGAGTGCCAAGGCATGGCTGAGCCATCATCCAGCAGCAAATCCCAGGGCTGCCGGGGGTCAGGAGAGCCCAGAACCCCCCGGCTTGGGAAGCAGCAGCTGGGTGGGAGCAGTGGGAATTAGTCAGGGCTCCTACGGCACAAACAGGCGGCTTTTTCCAGCGGTGCCGGCAGGAAGGAAATGCAGTCACTGCATGGAAAATGTCTGCAGAGGACAAAGGCGGCGAGGGTGAAGTCAGATTCCGGTAACCGGCGCCTCGCTCCCCTCCGTGGGTGTGTGTCCCCGCACTCCTCCTCCTCCTCCTGCTGCTGCTGCTGCCTATCCCTCCTTGCTCTGCCTGGTATTCCCGGCTGGATGCAGCCGAACATCCCGTCCTCCCCTTCCCTGCTGCTCCCCAGCCTCCCCTCCCTGCCTGCCCATCTGGCCAGCGGCTTTTGCCGGAGCGAACTGGATCTCCTTCCACCCTTCCTCCCCTCCTCCCTCCCCTCCCTCCCCTCCTCCCTTTTTTTCTCTCTCCGTGTTGCAAAAAGGACTTGTGAAAGTTGTAGACGTGAGTCAGAAATAGCTCATAACTCAGCAGCGCCCGGCAGTCCCTCCCCCCGCGGCCCCGCCGGCAGCTGGAGCGGGATCTGACCGAGGGGAGATAGGGGATTAAGCAGACTCCTTTGAAAGGAAGTTTATCTAAGGCACGGTGGTGTGGATGAGACTGGCCAGGACGGCTGCAAGAGGAGGAGGAGGAGGAAGGCTGGGTCCCAGCACGGCCTTGCTTGGCTTGGAGGCAGCAGGAAGCACGGCAGGATGGGAACGTTTGGGAATTGGGGTGTCCTTGGGGTGCCAGCCTGGCTCCCTGCCTGTGGGTGTGCAGCCCCTCAAGCTTGGGAATGGATTTCCACATCCGTGGGGAATTTTGTCTCCCCTCAGCTCCGTGGCCCCCAATCCTGGGGGAATGAGCGGGAGGGTGTTGGCAGGGAGAGCAGGAGACCCCCTGTGCTTGCCCACGCCGTGCCCTCTCCTTGTCACCCCGCTGATGGGGCTGGGATGTTTTTGGGGCACCAAGCCAGGAGGAATATTAATGACATTCCCAACAGCCTGTGCTTAAAAGCAACCAGGGGGCTGCTGGGCTCAGCAGCATCTTGGATTGAGGTTTGGTTTTTATTTTTTGGAGTAGGGACCCTCTTCCCGCAGATGCCTGGAGGTGTGTGTGGAGAGTCTCATGTTGTCACTCCAGTTACAGCTGCAGGAAAGGGGGAAAAAAAACCAAAAACCAACCCCAAACCCCATCTTTGGGTGTTCTAAAACATTTTAAAATAGGTTTATTTCTTGACAACTTTAAAACTCCTGGAAACTTGGAAATGTTGCTTTTTGGGGGCTTTTGGTGTTGCAGGGCGTGGTCGTCCTGGGATGATGGGAGCAGCAGATCCCCCGGGGATCCTGCTGGAATGGAAGGAGGTGCTGGAAAAGCAGCACCCCGAGTAGTCAGTGCTGGTTTGGAGGCACCTGGCAGCGACAGGGTGCCCTGTTTGGGTGCCCTCAGAGCTGGGAGTCTCCCAGCCTCTGCTGGGATCAAGTGTCTGGAAGGGGAAGAGGGGCTGGAGGGCGCCCCGGGGAAGGGAGGAGAGGAGTTTGGAGCAAACTGCGGGAAATTGCTTTTCTTTTGTCTGCTGCAGCGGGGAGGGCAGCGGAGCAGAAAAGTGTATTTTGTTGATTTGAAACTTGAGTGAAATGGGTAATGAAGACAGATCAATACCAGCCCTTCTGCGTTCCCTCTCTCTGGGAAAAAAAGAAAAAAAAAAAAAAAAAAATCCTGTCTGCTTGGGCTGGCGAGGAGGTTTTTCCATTTGAACTTGGAGCATCCCTGTCTGTCCCTGCTCCATCCCAAAGCCCCCAGCTCTGCCAGCCTGTGCCACTGCCACCATCCCGCTCTGGTTTGGGTTCACAGAGGAGCAAAGTGACTTTAATCCCTGTAGAATCACGGGTGTGAGAGCTGTGCCAGCACCCCGTGCCCACGGAGGGGACGTAGGGACCCTGCCTGGGTGCTGCTGGGGGGCAGGGGCTCGCTGAGGAGGGGGCTCAGTGCTGTCACCTCTGCTGCCACTGTCCCCAAGCAGGGACTGGAGCCCAGCCAGGTGTGATTGGGGCCTCCCCAGCGGGAAGGCTGCGCTAACGAGGATGCGCTAATGAGGCTGCTCTAACGAGGATACACGTTGGGCTGAACATGCTGGGGATTGATTCTTCCTTTCCTTCCCACGGAGCTGAACATCAGGGCCTGGTGTCCTCCACGCTGGTGTCCCCTCACCTGCTCACCCTGATGCCACCCCATCCAGGGCACTCGAGCTTTGGTGCTGGGGCTGTTCAGAGTGTTCCTAAACTTGTTCCTAAAACCACCCACAGCCTGAAAAGCCAGCCTGGCCCGTGGGGCTGAGCTTCATTTCTCCTCCGACCCTGAGCAGATTTTAGTGCATTGTCTCATCCCAGCCTGGTGAGGTCCAGAGGTGGCACAGCAGCGTTTGGGTGGCCCTGTGCCACCCCTCGGGGTTTATAAGCCGTGGCTGGGGTCACCTCGGTGTCAGTGGCATCACTGCCTGGCCCTGGGCACTGGGAGCACTCCCAGACTGAGCCAGCTGGACCTTGGAGCTCACCCAGGGATGCTGAGTACAGGAAGGGAGGCCGGGATGTGCCAGAGGGGTGGGGTTGCTCTTCTCCTGTGGGAATCGGGTGCTCTGGGGTGGGATTTGCTCATCCCCTGCCCCCAAAACAGCACAACTCAAAGCTGCTTTTGGTGGTTGTTTCCCCCTTCCTGTTCCCAACCCCCTCAGTTTGTTTCTGTTGGGTTCGGATTTGAAAAGAGCGGTTAAAATCGGGGGGGAAACAGCACAAACACGTTTTCTGCTGTTTCTAACCGGGAGTTAAACCCCAAGACTGGATCAGAGCAGAGGGGTGCTGATCCCACAGCCAGCTGGGATGGTGGGGACGAGGTCTGGGCTGTGTGGTTGAGCCGTGGACCCACGAGCTGTCCCTTCCCGTCGTGGCGGTGACGTGCGGCCCTTGGGGACTCGGTGGCTGCTGCGGTGACCTCCCGGCCCCGGGTGACAGCCAGAGCAGGGATGTTTGGAGGCTGACAGAGGATGTCCCCAGGCCGTGCCAAGCCAGCTGTCCCCGGGGTCAGGAGGGCACGGTCCCTCTGATGACAACCCCGCAGCGCTGCGAGCCAAGGCCGCCGGGCCGTGGCTTTCCCCGCTCTGCCTCGCGCCTGGCAGTTCAATCCGCTTCCCGTAAAAACAACCAAAAAAAAAAAAAAAAGCCTCGGAAAAATTTCTCAAGAGCCTCGCTCCCCGTCCTGCCTCATTCCACACGGCCAAGTCCTGCTTCCCTCAGCTGGCTTTGGCTCGGGGAGGGAATATTCCCTGGAATACCTGCCTGCTTTTCCACCCCACCGCCTGCTGCTCCCGCCCCGTCCTCTGGCACGGGGATTACAGCCGGGCCCGCCTGGAAAAGCAGCCCCTGGAGATGCTGCTGGCCGGCCCGAGCAGCGCCGGGTGTTTCTGGGAGCAGCCAGAGCTGTTAGTAAGCAGTTTCTGCGGGGTGGCAGCCGGCCAAGGCGTGAGTCAAACCCTTCCTGACTCGGTGTCTGGCAGATGCCAGCTCGTGACGCGTCGGGCTGGTCCCCAGCCGCTGCTGCTGCTGCTGCTCCAGGGCTGCTGCCGGGACCTGCTTCCCGAGGGATGTGCTGGCTGCAAGGACATTTCCCGGCTGCTCCGGTGCCTGGGGGTGGTGGCAGCTTGGGGACACTCAGCCCTCACAGCCCCTGTGCTGCTCTGGTGTCCAGGGGTGGTGGCAGCTGGGGGACACTCAGCCCTCACAGCCTTGGTGCTGCTCTGGTATCCAGGGGTGGTGGCAGCTGGGGGACACTCAGCCCTCACAGCCCCAGTGCTGCTCTGGTGTCCAGGGGTGGTGGCAGCTTGGGGACACTCAGCCTTCACAGCCTTGGTGCTGCTCTGGTATCCAGGGGTGGTGGCAGCTTGGAGACACTCAGCCCTCATAGCCTCAGTGCTGCTCTGGTGTCCAGGGGTGGTGGCAGCTTGGGGACACTCAGCCCTCACAGCCCCTGTGCTGCTCTGGTGTCCAGGGGTGGTGGCAGCTTGGGGACACTCAGCCCTCACAGCCTTGGTGCTGCTCTGGTATCCAGGGGTGGTGGCAGCTTGGGGACACTCAGCCCTCACAGCCTTGGTGCTGCTCTGGTATCCAGGGGTGGTGGCAGCTTGGGGACACTCACCCCTCAGTTGGGTGACACCCCTCCCTGCTGGCACCCTTCAGCTCTCACGTTGACCACCTGCATCTCAGATTTGGAGGCAGTTGCTGCCCAGATCCCGCTGTTACCCAGGAATGCCAGGCTGGCCTCTCTCCCTGCTGTGGGGAATCTTGTCACTGAGGGCCATGGCTGCAGGTGAAGGGGTGTCCCAGAGCCACCCAGGGGTGTCTGGGGCTTTTGGTCAGGTTGGGATGGACATTTCCAACCCCATTTCCATCCCCATCTCATTCTGCTGGAGCAGCAGCTCTCCCTGTCCCCAACAGAGGCAGCTGGCACTGTCACCAGAGCTTGGGACAGAGAGCCCCCAGCACTGGGGTTTGCTGGCCCACACTGGGGTCAAAGGCAGTGCTGGAACATTCCCGGCACCGGGCGTGGGATGAATGGGAGCAAAACCGCCTGTAAGTGGGAATTTCCTCTTTTACTAAAAGTTGCTGCTTTCCCTGGAAACCTTAACTGGGAGAGGAACGTTTTCCACGCTGTGGGGAAATTCTTCACAGGAACCAAGGAAGCAGCAGAGCCTGGGTGCCCCTCTCAAGTTCACCCCATTCCCACCTCACCCCCACACGGATCCGCCACCATTTCTCCGTGTCAGATCCGCATCCCAGCACGGGGTGGTGGTGGTGGGGGGGGGGGGAAAAAAAAAAAAAAAAAAAAATAGCCATTTAATGCAGACAAAGGTTGTATGAAAATATAATTCTGCTTTTGTTAGCAGCCATCAAACTCTAAAAAGCGTCACTTTTGTTTTCTTGTAACATTGTGAAAACCTCGTGTCGGATCGAGAGCTGGGGCCCTCTCGACTAATCGCCTCTCCTTTGTGTTTTTAGATTATAGGGGCAATTAGTGTTGTCAAAACCTCTGGCAATTCTCTTTGCTCTTGACAGGGTGTCAGTCCGCTGGGCGAGAAATGGAAGGTGTTATAACTCTCCGGTAATTAGGATGCCTCCGATTTGAAAATGCCAGCAAACGTGTTCGAGGGGCCGCGGGAGGGGGCGGGGAGCCCGCCCGGGCTGGAGGGGGGGTGGGATGTGGAGGAGCAATTAATTAGGGGCTCTCATTCCGAGCACGTTGCTGGCTGATGAATTGGCAGAGGGAAATTAGCGGCGCTCCCGGGCGCGCACCCTCGCTCTCCTCCTCGCCAGCTTCCCCTCCTGCCCAGATGTTCGCCCAGGGCTTGGCACAGCTGGCTGGGAGCACCTGGCTGCCCAAACAGCAGCTCTTCGCTGGGTGCTGGTGCCCACAGGGTGGGTGCCAGGGCCTTGCAGGGTGCTGCTGGGAGCTCCAGCCCCTTGGGTAAGGAGTCGGAGGAATTAATCAATCGATAGCTCCGCCACGGAGGTGGCTGGAGGGGGAAACGCTGGTGACAAACAGAGCTGGGCCCGCCTGCGACGCCTCCCTGCAGCAGAAGGCCTGAGTAAATAGATAAGGCTTTGCAATCTCCCTTGAAGGTCAGCTGGACACCCGTCACGGATGGGAGGGACTGCATGGGGACACGCTGTGGTCCCATCCCCTCTGGAGTGGTTGGAAAGGGTCCAGGCTGGGCAGTCTGGGCATCACTGGGGTTCCTGGGCAGGGGGTGATGGCTCTCGGTGGGGCTTTGCTGGGTTTCTCTGCTCTTTGAGGTCCTGAGATCCTGGGCTGAGGGGCTGAGGAGTTGTTTAGTTTGGATCAGAAGCGGGTCCTTGGCGTGCAGCTGGATCCTGGCTTGTGCTCTGCCCCGTCCCACGTGCCAAGGAGTTGCTGCCTCTTCCTGGGATCCCCTGGAAGAGCCCGTGGCTGCTGGTGGCTCCTGACCAACAATTCTTACTGGCTTTCCCAGGAATATGAGGCATCCAGGAGGGTCAATAAATTACAGTGAGGCCCTAACCCTGCCCAGAGCTTCGGGAAGGGCTTTGGGCTGGTGGGATCAGTGGAAGGCAGCTCCTGATGGCTCCATCCAGGCATTGCTCCACCTGGGCAGGACCCAGCAGGGCTGGGATCCATCACCGACACCTTCCCAGGAGCTTTGCCGGGGGTGTGGACCCGTGTTTTGATAACCAAAGGCAGGGGCTGGCAGGTTCCCTCAGCCCTCCCTCCTCTTGGCACAGTAATTACAGGAGTTACTGGTGTCAGCTGGAGGTAAAGCTTTGATGTGTCTGGAGAACCCCGTAACCTCGGTGCTCTGCAGAGTTATTTGGGTGATCGGTATCTTCCCACTTCCCTGGCATTTCCCTCCACCCTTCCCATGCTCCCAGCAGGGGAGGGAGGGAGCTGCGGTTTGATGCCCAGTTCCCCCCAGCTAAATTGCATTTCAGGAAGAGCCCTCAGCTTGGGGAGGGGAGCTCATGGTTCAGGAAGCTTCATCCTGGTGCCAGCAGCACCACAGGAACATCTCCCTGCCATCGCCGTGTCCCAGGGGACAGACCAGGGGTGCAGAGGTGGCAGAGGTGTGGGGGATGTGGAGGATGCTCTGGGGGAGGCCCTGCTGGCGTTTGGGGCGGCTTCTGCAGGCCGGGGTTGGGAGTGGTGACGTGTCCTTGCCGTCGCAGGTCCCCGTGTCCGTGGCCATGATGTCCCCACAGATGATCACGCCGCAGCAGATGCAGCAGATCCTGTCCCCTCCCCAGCTCCAGGCCCTCCTGCAGCAGCAGCAGGCGATTATGCTGCAACAGGTAAGGTTGCAGCGGGGCTGGATCCGGCCAGGCCCTTCCCGCCGAGGTTTGGGAACGCTGGAGTTTGTTGGAGGCAGAAAAATGGGTCTTTTCTTCCTTCTGCTTTCCAAGTATTCCCTTCAGGATTCCCAGCACGTCCAGGGATGAAAAGAGCTGCGGGTGCTGGCGGTGCTGGTGCTGCCACCCTGAGCCAGGGTCTTAAAATCTACAAAATTCCTGCTCAAGGGCTGATTTGGGGCTGCCCAGCTCCTGGGAGAAGCTGGGGTCGGGGTGGGTGCTCTTGGTTTGATGTGCCCCAAGCAGAGCCCCCGTGGCCACTGCTGGCCTTTGGGCAGGTGCCTGTATCCAGCTCCAGAGCTGAGGTTTGTTTCTCATGGCCCTGCTCAGTTTTTCCAGAGAGTTTAGTCAGATGGGGAGGGAAGAAAAAGGAGGAGAAAAAAA